>CAJNSZ010000109.1:44710-148952 GCA_905329745.1 Rotaria sp. Silwood2
CGAGAAGCTTTATTAACATCAACTGAAAAAATATATAATGGATGTAATGTTGAAAATGCTTCATATCCATTATCAACTTGTGCTGAACGTACAACCATTGTTAAAGCTGTATCTGAAGGTGAACAATCTTTTCAAACAATTGCAACTACATGGTAAGTTTATCTTTAAACAGGAAGAAAAAAGTTATCACTATATAATTCTTTTTGTTTAGGGATGTTGAATTAGGTTTTATTGGTCCATATGGTTCATGTCGACAAACATTAGCTGAATTTGGTCTTGGTTTCGATGTTTATCTTATAAATACAAAAAATGAATAAAAAATGTATAAACTTCGAGATTTATTACCTATAGCTTTTATACCTCATCATCTTGAAAAACCTCGTACAAATCATTATGCTATTGAATAATTATGTTTTTTTTTGTTTTAATAAACTTGATAGACAATGGTTTAGGAATCTATTTTTTCTATTTTTCTATTTTTGCATTTTCAGAAATGTTTGATTCCGAATCCGAATCAGGATTACAAAAAGAAGAATCACTTCATAATTTTTCTTCTACATCAAGTAAACATGGTCCTAGTAAGACTTCTCAATAAATTAACTTTTAATATTTATTACATTTTTCTCTAACTACTTGTGCTCTTGGTCATATAATTGATTATACAAAACCAGATATAACTATATTATGTGACATATGTAAATGTTTTTTAAATGTCAGTTAATTGAAAATTCATACAGCTTATCATAATGCATTAAAATTATTTAAACTCAAAGTAAAAAAATCTCGATTTATTATTTTTTTTTTTTTTAAATCTTTTTTATAAAAAAAAAAGGATATGCCAAATAGAATAGATGTAGTACTTAAACGTCGAGATTTACTTATACAACGTATGCAACGTTTAAAAATATCTGAAGAATCTTATTTGAAATATGTTAAAACTATTAATGATGCATTTCAAATTATAAAACGAACTATTGAACCTTATTATTACGGAGATAATTCATGTATATATGATAATCGTGAAGCATAGAATGTACAAGGTGATTTTTATTTTCTTATTAAAATATATATTTGTAGATAATACTAATTATCTTAGGTATCAGTTTTCCACCACGTAATCGAATGTTTCTTAGTATTGGTATGTGTACTAATCAACATAAATAATATAAACCTGATATGGAAGATACAGTGAGATTTATTGATTGTTTCGGTATGAAAAATAGAAAAACAGAAAAAAAAATTTTGTCATCTATTCTTTATCTAACTCTTAGATTCAATACTATTTTATTATTAACTCACATGCTACTTTCTTATAGAAACCTGGTACACTCGTGTGTCATATACACTAATATAAAATTAGTATGCATCACTTGCTATCTTCGTCTTCTGCTTTATGCTTATCTTTTTTTTTATTATACTGAAAGAAAACAAACATCATCGTCGTCTCTCGAGAACCGATTTTTCAACTCTTTTCTGAATAATACATATAAAATGATAAAGCATTTCATTTAATTTTAGGTGGTAAAGAAAAATTTGCTTATATTAGTTTATTTGATGGTTATAATGGAAAAGCGGCTAGTACATTATGTCGAGAACATCTTCATCAAACTATTCTAATGGAAATGTCTAAATTAATAAATGATATGAATAGTTCCGAAGCTGAACAAGCTCTCATCAATCGTCTTTATACACGTACGGTTGATCCAAACAATGAATATTGTAATATAAAAAATATTGGTGATGTATATCGTTTGGCTTATTTAAAAATGGATTTTACCACAATTAGCTACATGAATATGACCAAGAACAGGATGACCTTGTTTTTCATCATTATCATCTTCTAAATTAATTAATAATTCTTCAATATTATCNGAAATCCCAAGAATGTACGTTTGATTACATGATATCCGAATGCCTCCTAAACTTCTATTATCAAAACCAGCGCTATTGAACATGAACCGAACTGAAGAGTTTATTGAAGATGGTAATAGAACAAGTCCATTTTTATTTTGTTAGGATGCTTATTTTAACACCACCTGTTTTTAGTCAACGAGTTAAACGAAGTGCTCAATTAGTACGACAAAAATTAGGTACTGGCTTTAAACATGCAATGTCAAAAATCATACATAATCCAGGTATGTTCGAATGCCATGACATTTTCAGGACATGTTACAGCTATCATTTTAGTAAAATTTTCAGCCCTAGAGTATGATGTTTCATGGAGATATTGACCAAATAAGGATGAAAAACAGCTGATTTAGTAATCCAAATTCATGCTAATTTTTTTATTTATTTTATTTGCAAAAGTATGTCAGAATTCAAGGTATCGCAGTCTTTTTTCTTAAATTTTTATCTTGTAGGCAGAAAGAAGGAATTACAAGTTCAATGACTTAAAAAATTAAAGATAGTAAATAAAGTTGGACAGAAAAATTTAGATTACAGGTCCCACTTTCACGTATCTGTCGATGTGCATGACAAGAGAGGACTGATAGGAACACCCAGATCGAGAAATATTTGAAACTTGAAAGAGAACTATTTCAGTTTAATTCAAGTTTCAAGATTGTAGTACTGCTTAAAAGTAAAACAATGTCGCATTTGATTGACATGTTTAACTACTTAGAATTTTTTCTATAAATAAAAAGAGCATTTTTTTTCTTATATTAATTTCGTGAGCTCCATCTAACGACATGTAACTCAAAGAAAAAAAAACTATTGCTCAAATTTTGAATCGCTCGGTTTTCTTTCCAATCCTATTCGACTGCATAAAATTTTTCACGTTTGGACTTTGTGCACAAACGAGATACATTCTATCTTTCCTTCGCTAACTGATTCATAATCGCACTATTCTTTATACTGACGCTGTTATTACAAGGCATTATAATATCGAGTATATTTTCTCGATGAATCACATTGTCGTAATCTTTGCTCTTTTCTTCATACTGACTCATTACTATTCGACTGCAAGCAGTGGGTATTTAAGCGTGTTACAATAGTAGCAACATCATCATTCTCTACAATGCTTCGAATCAAACAAGACACTTCCCTCCGCACACCCCAACCAGAACAACAATATGTGCCGTTGAAAAAAGTAACTGTCGATGCGTATATTAAATCGTTTGCGGCTGATGTTACTATTAAACAAATTTTTCGAAACGATGAGGCGAAACCCATTGAAGCCATTTATTGTTTCCCTATAGAAGAACAAGCAGCTATTTATTCATTTATTGCTCGAATTGATGATCGAGAAATTGTTGCACAATTAAAAGAAAAAAAAGAAGCACAAAAAGAATACAGTGATGCTCTTCAACAAGGACATGGAGCATATTTACTCGAACAAGATGAAAAATCTCAAGATAATTTTATTATCAATGTTGGTTCATTACCAGCAGGTAAAGAATGTCATATTTCTATTTCGTATGTCTCCGAACTTGATTTAATTCAACATGGAAAACGAATTCGTTTTGTTATTCCAACAACGATTGCACCTCGGTATAATCCCGGCAAAGGAGGCATTAGTTCACCAGCTGGTACCACATCGAAATATGTTCAAGCAGCTCCATATACAGTTGAATTTAACTGTCGCGTTGAGAAAGTCAATGTCTCTCGAGTCAGTTCGGCGTCTCATCCGATTCAGGTCGGATTTGGTCAAGAGGATGTCTATGTTCTCGAACTAGCACAACAAAACACTCATTTAGATCGAGATATTTTGGTAGATATTGAATTAATTGATAATCATTCGAATACCATTGTCACGGTAGAACCAGGTGCTGTTATGGCTTCATTTACACCAACTGAACAAGATTGTCAACGCCCAATGAACAATGAAGAGACAACCAATGAATTTATTTTTGTTGTTGATTGTAGTGGATCGATGGAAGATGAAAACAAAATCGGATTAGCACGTCAAGCTATGTTGCTCTTTCTCAAGAGTCTTCCACTCGATTGTCATTTTAATATCATTCGATTCGGATCAAATCATAAAGCATTATTCAATGAGATTACTGCTATTTACAATGAAGAAACTGCCAGAAAGGCTGAACAACTTATCAATGAACTTAGAGCCGATTTGGGTGGTACTGAATTGGTTAGTTTTATTGATTTTATTTTGAATAAATAATTATTTGTCTCTATTTTAGTTACGTCCACTTCAATGGTTAGAAGAACATTCTCCAAGTCAAGGTCGTGCAAGACAAATATTTTTATTGACCGATGGAGAAATTTCGAATGTTAACGAAGTACTCGATTTGTGTCGATCGATGGCTAATTCTACACGAATTTTTTCATTTGGTTTGGGTCATTCACCAAGTCGTTCATTAGTTAAAGGTCTTGCTCGAGCCACAAATGGACGTTTCGTTTTTATTCCACCTAACAGTAGTGTTGATGTTCATGTTGGTGAACAACTACAAAAAGCATTACAATCTTGTATAACAAACATTGAAGTAAAATGGAATCTAGGTATCAACATTATGAGTGCACCTAATAAAATGCCACCAGCTTATGCTAATGATCGTTTGATTGCTTATGCAATTGCTAATGATCCAATGTTTGTCTTCAATCATAATTCTAGTGTCGAATTACACACTGATAAATGCCGATTAGGTGAAGCTAAAATTGATTCTATACCAAAGGTTAGTGTCAATGGGACAATTGCTCGACTCGCTGCTAAAGCACTCATTCTCGAATTACAACATTCGAAATTACCCTCATCGACTAAGCAAAAGGTTACTGGTTCGCTACAAAGTCGATTTCAGAAAGATCATGCATTGATAACATCACCAACGACGATGATCGACGAGAAAGACAACGTCAAGAAACGAATAATTGAACTTTCACTTAAATATCACATTTTGAGTCCACATACTGCTTTTATTGGTGTTGAAAAGCGAACGAATGGCAACAATGATGATATGATCTTGCGAGAAGTACCAATTCAAATATCAGCTGATGATGAACATTTACTGTCAACACCCCAGTTTAGGAATTATTCTTCCTGTATGATGCTTCCTCTTGCTGCACCGATGGCATGCTTTGCAATGCCGATGGCTCGAATGAATCTACGCATGCCAGCGATGAATGCTAATGACGATGATTATTGTTCGGTACGTAATCAAAATCAGACCGTATGCGAAATGTTGGATGAATTATCAAGTGATGCCGACATAAACGAGCTCGACGAATGCATGTCGACCAATATCCCTTACAGTTCTGCTACGGCCAGTTCACAATTGTCACCTGTGAAAAAATCACCAAAAGATGACAAATGGCCTATAGGCGATGAAAACATTGTTCGTTATTTGATTAACAAACAAAAATTTGATGGTTTATGGGATTTGGATGCTAAAAATATAGAACAATTGACTGGAAAGACACTAACAAGCTTTCCATCATTTAACAATCAACAACTTGTAGTGTCGGCTATTGTTATTGTCGTTCTAGAAACACGTTTTGTCTCAATGTCAAATATGTGGCACGGCGTAGTACAAAAAGCTCGTAAACGTCTTCTTGATTTACTTGGAAAAGATGCTAAACAATTTGAATCAATACTCGAAAGTATTCGTCAAGAACTTTGAACATTTTTTGTTTACTATAATTATTTATCTATTTAGTGAGAAATTAAATAAAAATGTTTCGTTCAACTATCGATTTTTTGCGAACATCATAATACTTTGACTGATCAACATGAAATGAGCTTGTCAGAAAAATGTGTAAAGATTTTATATGAATTGTTTTATCGTTTCACAGACCATTATTCTTTCGAAGTTTGAGACACTATCCCATCTATTGTGTTGCCATATTGTTTAATTAAGAATTCTGGATCGCATTCGTAGTTTATCTACCATCTGTTAACAAAAACAAATAGGAAATTAGTTCTCTTTTATTACTGTATTTTCGGTCTCATCATTTTGTTTATAGTGTACCTCGTTTATTTCGTATGAGTAAAGAGTCAATGATTTAGAGATTGCTTTCTTTTACTGAGTTGGATTACTAAAAGCATATTTTTTGACATGCTTATGTCGTAGTCATCGATTGTTTAGGGTAGTGATCAGATAGAAAGTCTCGCAATCTGTGTTTTTGTTTTAGTTGTTTAGTGTTCCTTTAGTTCGCATGAATTTTTGATAGGGTGTGGGTGTGAATAAACACAACATATTACCCACATCCACATCCACACCCACACCATAAAAATAACCGAAAAACATATATATTTTACTTACAATGGCTGAATTAAATCGAACGATTAACAAATATCTTGTTAATATAGAAGCATATTTCATGTAGAATACGTTGAAACGAAAACAATCTCAACGTTAAAAGATATTGCTGAGAATGAGAAAAATGTGATTGATTGCTTTTAATAATGAACACTCAAACTACATAGTACAGTAAGATAAAGTTGACTGATAAAACAAAGTATTATTTTTGAACATTCTAAATGTAAATTTACATTACAGAATTCTCATGTATTCTGCAAAATATGCGATATGAGAGCCTAGATGTTGGTTATAAGCATAGTAAAATACCCTTCAAGAGAGCAATAGACTCATGCTTTAGTATTGAAAACGAATTCGAAATAGAATATGCAACATTGCTCAGAAAACTATGATAAAATCCTGCCTCAATCAAAGAAAAAGTAACGGAAATCGTAAAAAATCATCCAGTCGTCACATTTGTACTTGAAAGTTGAATCAGCTCTCCATATTTTACTTTTTTGGGTTATACATGAAAAGATGCAGTTTTTCATGGGCTATCTTTTGCTCCTATTTTGTTTTTGAGAGAGCATAGCCTTGACAAACTTTTAAGGTAAAAATAAGAGAAATTTTCAAAAAAAGTATTTTTTCTCAATTTTTTTAGTAGTCAAGAGCACATTACGTGGGGTTTATGCCTGAGAATCTCGCTCTACAATAATGCATTTAATAGATCTAATCAAGATACACCAATTGATACTAAAAAAGTGAGGTGTTCAATAGTAAAATATGTTGTTTTGAAGTTTTAAATATAATTCTTCAATATTTGTCAAATTTATGACATTACATCTGAGGGTGGGTTTAGAGATCACTTTATATCTCTTGATAGGCTTTTTAGAGAGAGTTAAAAATTGGGATTTAGGAATAAATTTTCACGAGCTTTCGAACGATATAACTCATTCAAAAAAAAAATTTTCGTATGTAGGTCTCTATTGAATTTGGCCGGTTTTTTCATGGATTCTAACCTAAATTGTATGGAGCAAGTATTGTATGAGGCCCCTATAATGACAAATGAGTCCATAGAGTAGTTATAGCTGTTTCAATAATAAAACAGGTTTGAGAGTTCCCATTTCGATATTTAGAATGAACACCTTAAAATCTATAAGCACATCTAGTTTTGACTGGCGAAAAAATAAATCATTTTTTAAAGATATACAAAAACTTGCATAGGGGTCATTCTTTGTGTTAAAAAATGAATTCAGCCTACCAAGTTGCTTTTTATTGAGTCATATATAGAAAGATGCAGTTTTTCATGGACTATCTTTTGCTTCTAATTTTGTTTGGGAGAGAATTGTCTTGATATGCTTTTAGGGCAAAAATACTAAAAAAATGCAAAAAAAATGATCTGTTTTTTGTGTCTTTTTTAGTAGAAAAAAGCGCCTTAGGTGACATTTGTACTTGAGAATCTTGTTCTATGATAGTGAGTTCAATAGATCTATAATCGAGATACATTAAATGATACTAAAAAAGTGGGGTGTTCAATAGTAAAAAATGTTGTTGTGAAGTGCTAAATTGAATTCTTCAAAATTTGTCAAATTTTTAACAAAACATCTGAGAGTAGGTTCAAAGATCACTCTATATCTCTTGATTGACTCTGCAGAAAGAGTTAAAAATTGGGATTTAAGAATAACTTTTCACGGGCTTTCGAATGATACAACTTATTCCAAAATGTAAAATTTTTCGGATGCAGTTCTCTATTTAAGTTGGTCGATTTTCTCATGGACCCTCTCTTAAAGAAAACCTTATATTAATTTCGGAAGAAATAATCAATTCTTTAACTTCATGGTGTATATGGATGAAGATATTAAGGGGGCAAAAAGATTTTATTTTATTTTTAAAAGTTATCAGAAAAAACCATAATAATTGTAGAATTATTCTGTTATGGAAAATAGAAGTCGTCAGATGATTATTATGAAATTTATTATTGATTTAATCAAAAGTACCAACAATAGTTTAAGTGAATGTGTTCAAACATTTTTCGAAAGGTTAGACAAATAATTCTTCAATTAAAAATTTAAAAAAAATGCTGATTGATATTTGTACAGACAATTATTAAGAATAAAAGAAAAGTTTGTCTTGTTATTTATTGTTTGTTTTTAGCAATAGATATCTATGGAATATTGATTTGTTCAAAACAAAGGAATATTATTTTAAAAAATAATTCTATCGAAAAATCTTATTAAACATATTGATTTCTTTTCAAAAGGAAAATAATTCATGAAAATTTTCCATCAGTAACGATAGAATCTTGTTCCGTTCTTTCTTTTTACATATTGTTTCTAATATCGTAACTCAGCATCAACTATTTCGACTGAATGAGTTGAAATTAATAATTCTTAAGTTTGAATATGATTCAATTTTGTTAAATAATAATCATAATAGTCTAAATGCCGATAAAGAACTGCAGGCAATAAAATACTTAAACGAAGTAAGTTGAAAATCGATGGATGTAGGTATTTTGTGCAAGACTTTTTTTGCAGATCTTTTCCGTCTTGTAAATGATTTTTATGTTAACATACACGGAATATATTCACGTCGCAGAACGAGTATTTTTTTAATAAAAGAAACAAATGGTCAATTATTCCAGCTCATCATTTAAATCCTCCTAATGATTGACCAGTAACCATTTTGTATTTCGGTTGTGACTAGAAAAAGATGCTTTTGAAATATTGCAGGTAACCATAATTTCAACCATCCTCTTGTAGAGAGAGCCCATATTGTAGTGCATTTCATACTATTATTCAAATGAACGCGGGGTGGGTGTGGGTTAGGACAACTTCCAAGAACTAGCACCCACATTCCAAAAATGATAAGAGCAGAAATACACTAATATTGAACAATTAAACAATGACATTAAAAAGCCAATGGAATAAACTCTAGTATTTCCCAATGGCAATAAGTGATAGAGTAATCATTGTCATGATTAAAAGTAGAACTCAATCCAGATGGTAATCAAATTAACAAATATTTTTGACTTTTTTTGTATATGGAAAAGTTCTATTATTTTATAATGAAAATCCTCAAGAAAATTGAAAAATATACTACATCATAGTCTTGTGACAGTTTCTCATTCATTGAAAAACTATAGATCTGAAACATTGTAATTATTCAGTATTGAAGAGATGCATTAAAATGACAAAGTTTCAAAGAATTCACTTTTGTTGATTGCAAGAACAATGCATTTGAAAAACTATTTTAGAACTTTTCTGACATGCTTTATATTGTTAATTTACAGATTATCTTCTTTCAAATTTTAAATATTTCATTGGAAGTTTTCTCTGTAAAAGTTAAGGGAGATATGATGTGAAGATTGATCCCTTTATTTAAAGGTCGATTTCAAATTTTTAATGTAGTTTTTTGTGATTGTGTTAAGATAACAATTCGGGATTTTTTAAATATATAACTTCAATTCAAAACTTCGGATGGATGAAACGGAAAAGATTTTGTTCTTTGGCAGTAAAAGAAACTTTTCCAATTGTTAAATTATTTTTCTTCGTATGGATTTCATCGGATAAATAGATATTAATATGAGTTCTATTGTTTGGAATGAATTTTCAAAAAAGAAGTTATTAATTAAATATTCTCAGTGAACTATTTATGATATAAAAAAGAAATATACTTTGACATTAGCATCTAATTCAATATCAGAAATAAATTTTTTAAAAATAACTTTAAATGATCGTATGTCAGTTTGGAATGCTGTATAAAGTTATTGTGGAGATAATTGAGAAAATCACAACAATTCAATTAATCCAAAAAGCTGGAATCAATGATGGGTTGTTTTTTTTTTGAATGATTCAGTGTTTCGAATAGATACATAATCTTTATTTTGTTAACAGAAAAATCTGAGCATGTTTCTTCATGATAAAGTTGTCTTTTGCTTCTAGATAAAAAGTGACGCTTTGCATGATAGTTTAAGCAAGATTTTCAATACTATATACTTCAGATTACAATGTTTGTGTTTTACAATCATGTAGGATTATTATTGAATGAAAGCGATCAGTAAAAGATAAAATTTATTCATTCATTAAGACTATTGCAAATCATGCTTTATATTAAAAATGCTAGAAACCTAATATGTGTACGTCTGATCTCTGAGTTTCG
Organism: Rotaria sp. Silwood2; assembly: GCA_905329745.1. Taxonomy (NCBI): domain Eukaryota; kingdom Metazoa; phylum Rotifera; class Eurotatoria; order Philodinida; family Philodinidae; genus Rotaria; species Rotaria sp. Silwood2. The sequence goes on from CAJNSZ010000109.1 coordinate 55,057, forward strand.
AAATGTTAATGAGTGTGGATATGTCATACTTCCTAAACCTACACCAACATCCACCCTAACTCGTTAGTTCATATATGGTTATACACAACGATAATAGAAAAACCAATTTATTCAAAGAAAATCTTAGAAAACAATTTTTTTGAATCGGAAAAAAGAAATTTATGATAATTGATACAGTATTTGATTGTAAAAAACATATTCAAACATTCGAACAAAGACAGTATATCAATTGTTTGACTTTATACAGTTATTTTTGCTTTTGACAATTTTTAAAGAAAAAATTAATCTTTTTGTTAATAAAACTTTTTCTATACTTTCACATTCTCATTGATTTTGTTCCAAAAAGAATCAATTAAAATTAACTTTCAAAAAATGTTTTCCTTATTTTCTAGGTACAACTAATTTCTTCTCCTGACGGCATTAATATTAACCCTTTGGTTACGGAATTTCTGTAATAATAACAAAAATTATGGGTTTGTGGATAGAAACAAGAAATTGAGTAATATACGTCAAAGAGAAGCAACAAATCATATTAGGCTTCAACTAATACTATAGAATTCTGGAGTTTAAAAGTTGCCCAAAAATCTTGCAAAATCTTTTACGTAGCTCTATGAATAACCTTATTGTTTCATATCATAATATTGATCTAATAAAATTTGACGTCTTAGCTTCTATACGATCAGAGCTTCAGTTGTAATCGCAACTTTCTAGGACGACTATTGTTCCAGAATCATACGCAATTTTACAGATTTCTATCTGGTTTCACAATGCTTTTAACGATTTGATATATAAATAGTCTATGATTTCTTATAGGCCTCTAAATCCACAATTCCTTCTTTTTCACATGACATAGATTTCCACTGGTATCATGCGTTGATATCGAAAGCATAAGGGAAAGAGAGAAGATTTTATAAGTTATAATATACATAAAGACTTAGCCTGTATATATACGGGTACCGGAATCACAGGGTTAATACGAAATGGAGACAAAATGTAATTACTATTACTAGAGAACATGGTAAAGATGATAAATAAAATCAACTCTATAATCCTCAGTATGCATATATTAATGATGATCATACTATTTATATTGCTGATTGTGGAAATCATCGTATCATTGAATGAAGCTCTGATGCCAAGAATGAACAAGTTGTTGCAGGTGGAAATGGAAAAGAAAATCGAATGAATCAATTGAATTATCAGTAAGCGATGTTTTTTTTTCTGTTTGAAATTTTTTCAATATAACTAAATCAATTATACGTATTCAATTTGATAAACATCACGTAGAAATTTTCTTTTTTCCTCTGTTGCTGTATGAATTAATACTGTTTGTTCAGATTTTAAATTAACATGTTCATATAGAGCATAAATAGCTGTTAAAAAGTTCGCAAGAATCGTACATAATTGTTTCATCGTGAGATTTTCTGGTGCTTGAACAATGACATATTGATCTACGACAATATATGATTTACATGTATCAGTTTTGATTGTTTTACCAAAAATACGATCTCCAATTGTAAAAGATTGATTTTCATTTGAACCAAGATTAGTAATTTGTACTAGACAAATCGAAACTAATTTCTTCATCTTGAGCACTTGCTTAATGATCTTCATATTCAATACCAAATAGTCAAATATGAGTGTATAAACCACGTGTTTTTAAAATATCTCGAAAATTAAAACCAACACTATGAATTTGTACTTCAATTTGATGAGATAAAATCAAAAATGAGTTTTGATCAAATGTAAACTATTGAACATTGCGAAAAAATAATGTTTTTGATACTTGTAATTTGACTACAATTGAATTTGAGTCACGCGTTGGAATTATAATTTGATTTTGATGTTGTTCTTGTTCTTTTCTGATTTTATTTATTTTTTTAAATTGTGATATCTTTTTAATTATATGATTATTTTGTTCATTATAATGTAATACGATTTCTTCTTCAGAAATACTATTGTTATGATTAAGAAATTCGTTTAATAATATATCAAATATATTTGATTGAAGTTCTAAATGAATATCAATTAATCGAAAGCAATTTTAATTATATTATTTAATGATTGCTCTTGCAAAACTAACGATAAATAATTAAAATGAATATTATTATCAATATTATATTGTGCATTTTGTGTTGAAACAAAAATATTTGGCATAATTTCTGATTATAATAATAAAAGTGATTAGACAATATTTATCAATGAAATACATCGTAATTCTACTTGTTTTTGAAATTTTTCATTTGTGAATAAAATTTATCATTATCATTAAAATTTTCTAAATCGAATGCCCAAGTAAATATAATATTTCATAATAAATTTTTTAATAAAATATCTTGAAGATAATTTTTTTATATCAAATAAATTATCAATTGTGCAAGAATTAAAATAATTTGAATATTGATCGTTATTTTGATATACAATTTATTTTTTTTAATTTTTCAGCAATTTTCCAACGAAATTTTAGTTTATTATCATTGAAAATTAACCATCCTTATTCAGATATTTTAGATAGACTTTTTAATAATAATTAATCATTTGTTGTATCTATTTCGTGAAAAAATTTTTCATCCTTTTACAAAACTTTTCCACTAGAAAACTTAACAATGTAGGATCGAAATTATTTTGCTGATTTCTTCTTAGTCTAATAGACGTTTATCTTTTTAATGCATATTTTTATTCTATATTAAAGAAAGTTTTCAAATAGAAACATTATCAGTAAAGAGTTCAAAAGTAAAAAAAGTTTTTTGCTAAACGAAATATAGCATGGCATGGGATCGGTAGAGTCAAGTCTTGTCATGAAATGATTTTTGAAGTCTTACCGCACTACAAGTCATATACTTTCTGTTTTATCTTTATTCTAATAATCACTATGATAGAACAATAGAATTAAATACACGTAAACTTGCTCAGAGATGTCATATATTGACCACCTGATAAAATAAATATAGTTTTACAAAATAATACGTCGAAAAATTCGAATGATGTGATATGAATTTTGTCTGATTTCAAATTGAAGTTGATATTAAAAACTTCTTGAACGAATACAAAGTGATTTCGAACCAATGCTTAATTTTCGTCAATTTTATGAAAAATCTTAATCAAATTCTGTACAGGAACTTGTTTTTGAAGAAACCATCCATAGTTTGTAATCGATGATTTCCGGTGCAAAAATCCGTTTTTCTCCTCTTTTTGTTATTTATTATTAGAAGAATCACCGATCGTTCGCTTGTTCCTAGAGTAGATCAGATGCATGTGCACGTATTCTTGCTACATGTACAAATTTGTTTCATTTGAATATGAATCGATGGATAAAAGGCGATAGTACTCAACTTTCGCTTCATAATCGACATTTGTAAACTTTATTTATTAATGTGGAAATCCTTGATGATGGTATTTGTTTGCTTGATGGTCGCCTAGATCAATTATTTTCATTCGCGGTAAATATTAGGTGCATTCGAAGATTACTAATGGCGGCTGATAATCATCAAGTTCATATATTTTATTTATAGTGCGATATGTGTACTATAAAAAAAACTATGAATAGACAATTATACGTAGATTATTCTTTTTTTCTATAGAAAGTTTTATCTAATCTGAAAGAAGTCTCTTCGATCAGTGTTTAATATACAAATGCTTATGATTGTCGAATATTGTCATTTCTTCGTCGAATGATATTCAAAATACATGTAACCTATGTAAAAAAATCTTGGTACGAAATTTCTGTTCGATTTTCGTCCACTTATAGATTGCAGGAGAGTATCTCACTCTGATTTACGGCTAGTTAGCTGTAAGCAAATACCTAAACAAATAAAAAATATCGTTTACAAAAGATAAATCAGGCTTTTGTTCTTCCATTCGTAATTTATCTAAAGGGTTTTTTGTAATTATCTTCACTTCCTATTGTTGTAGAGAATTCAATATTCTACAAAATCATGAATTGCACTAGACTAGAACTCGAAAGACTGAAAAGTTGCAAACATTTTGCCCTTAATGAATCAACTGCAAGCCAAAAAAAAAAAGCTTTGAATATATATTTAGAAAGAGCATGAAATTCTCATTCTAGCCGACTATTTTTGATTATCTCCTACAACTTAGAAGTGAGCGAAAATCAAACAAAAATTTTTCTATAGGTTCGTAATTGGAAATTTCTTAGATGGATTCACTTATTGTAATAATTTTCGAGGTCATCATTTTCAATTGGATATTATACGATACACGTTCATTTCTACGTCATGTAATTACATATGTTCCATGTCTCCGGAAACTTGTGATACAATATGAAAAATAAATGACTATTACAAACACCTTTATAAATGATGCAATACGACTCAATGGTAGTCAATTCAAACAAAAAAAATATTTAATGAAGTACTTCTATCTATCACGTTCGTTACTTTAGGAAATCAGCATTTATGAATTTATCTCTAGGTAATTTTTTCATTTATTCATCTACAAACTACATTTTTTCTTGTATTTATGCGACGGTCGAGATAGTGTGGATATGAATGGGTCTTCTCTCAATCAATACACACACCCATACCCTAGGAATTCTAATCTATTTATATGTATACATATATATAAAGTAAATCTTTTACAATTTAAGAAAACAAACATAGGATTACAATAAACTAAATTATATATATATATATATAATAAAGAAAGCTAAGTCATTCATGGATTCACACAAGTAAAATTCTACATAATGACTAGTGAACGAAAAAGACAATTATATATCAGACAAATAGAATGATGATCGTTGATTTTTTTATTTCTATTTTTGCGTATGTAGATTTCATGATAACGTATCATGTGGTTTTTTTTCATAAGTTTTTTCAAGATACTCAATAAAAGCTCGTGTTATTGTTGTATATGTAGTAAAATCTTCTGATGAATGTTTTAATTCTGTATTTTGTATAAAATAGGGTATAGAAACAATTGTTAATATTAAATTTTCATTATCAATCGGTTGTCGATTTTGTTGAAGATACCATATTTCTTCTCGACTATCATATTCTACACCAGCATAGGATATAAACATTCCAGTATTTGCATTCATTAAACCACGATTTAAAATTTTAACAAGTGTTGAACCATAAACACGTAACGATATAACATCAGCTGAAAATGGTAAACAACGTAATACATCATATTGTGTTATTGTACCCATTAATTGATCATCAACACGAATAGCACCTGCATTAAATACACATATTGTTGTATTAGCTGCATCCATCATAGCATTACATAATGCTCTTGTTAGATGTGTTTGTTGAGCACGTATGACTGCCGAACGACCATCAAAATTAAGTCCAGCAGGTAAAACACATATTATACGTTCAGGAACATAACCTAGGTAGAATATAAATAGGTGAAAGAATCAATCACATAAAATAGTTCCTTAAATCATTAAAATTTTTATAAATGCTGTGTGAAAGACAAAACGATCATAGCTCCTACGTAATAACTGATCTCATTTCCAACACTAAGTATTACGTCGGGTGGTTCCTTCATTAACGATGCGATAGATATTTTATATGTAAACTTGATTAATTAACTATGAGAGTTCATAAGTATGATCAGTATTCATTCTCGATACTGTAAGATCTCCAATGTGAAAATTCATAAGAATGACTTCCAATTGTAAATGATTTCTAGAGCTCTCCAGCGAAAAAACCAATACGATATCTAGAGTAAAATTAAAAGCGCTATCGTAGCTATCGTCTCTTATCATATCCAAACGTGTAGCTAGAAGGCTACACAATAAGACTCTAGATAAATGTTTAGTTGATATCTTGGATGTCTTGTGTATCCACTTTATGAGTATGATCTTATGATGAACATGCATTTATAATATATAGTGAATAATAAGTTGAAAAACCTTTTATTAATCTAGTAATTACCATCATCTCTATATGCTTGTAAACCAGCTTGATAAAAATAATTTGCTATTTTAGCTGTTTCAGGTTCAGATGAAAACAGTGGTGATACTTGTGTTAATTTAGAAAAAATTAATAATTGTTTTGTTTTTGGTTGATATGCAAAACGATGAATAAATACAGTAAATGCATTATCATCTGCTTTATATATTGGTGTATATTTTGTTCCACGTTTTAAATAATAATTTTCATGTTCATGTCCACCCATAACAACATCAATAGCAGGATTATGTTCAACTATTTCAATATCATTTTGCATATTTAAATGCGTTAAACAAATAAGTACATCCCATTGTAAATTTAAATCATGATGAAGATATTTTATATAATGTGCTGTAAATTGTGGCAAGGTTTGTTGAGATGTTATATTAACATAAGGTTTAGATGATGAACGTCCCAAATTTTCATCAATTGTTAAACCAATGAGAAGAATTTTTATATTTAATATTGTTATGATTTTATATGGTATGACATTATGAAATGGTTTTGTTGAATTAATTTCATAAACATTTGATGCTATCCATTTAAATCGTGATTCATTTAAACGATGTCTTAATGATTCTTCTTTTAAATCAAATTCATGATTACCTAATGTTGCATAATCAAGACCAAGTACATTTAAGGTAGCAATCATTTGTTTTCCATTTAACATTGATCCATTTACAATACTATTACCTTTAATATTCAAATCGAAAAGAAATATTTAAATAATTGAAAGCTAGGAAAAAAGAATTTTAAATTGTAGTATCTTCGTATGAATAATTTAATGACACGAAGTCTTTTTTAGGACTATTCATAGTTCATTTGAATTTACATAATATATATAGTCTCGATTCAAAAACGATTTATCATTTGGCAAATTTTCCTTGTTAGATTTCATATAAACAAACATTAATAAATGATGACATTGCTGAAAAGTTATTATAAACACTATCATGTGTCAATAATAAACTGTCGATCATATTTCGTTTTTTTTTTCTATTCCTAAGTATAGACAAGACTTTATTAGCTTTATCTGTTATGGTATGTTGACAAGAATTGTAAACCAAAATAATAAAGTTATCCATTTTATTGATAGAATGCATTAGAACATATATATACATTCTAATTATGATTAATGATCTTAGCAATATCATGCAAATCAACAGCTTTCATGGATGAGTAAGACACTGTTTTGGGTATGAAGAATTCAATTGTATTTAATGAGATTAAAATATGTAAAGATATCTGTTGGTTTTTTTTATAGTTCTACTATTTCAAAATATGTCTTCGTATATGTATCTTAGCATATATCTAATGAAAAACTGCTGAAAAAACATACATATAGAGCAGCTGTATTCAGTTTGTTAATATGATAAAAATGATAACGCTTTTCATGTAGAAATGAAGAAAAAGATACTAATCTTGATAAGCAACAAACGATACGTGAAATACAGCTGACTATACTCAATATGATAACGACGAAATCAATCGAATAACTTGTTTATTATTCATCAGACAATCTTGATCAAAATAGAAGTAAACGTAAGACATCTGTCGTTCCCATGTATTTACATATCATAGCGTAATAAACAATTTTTCATACCTAAAGCTGATGGACTAACAACATCACCAGCTAGAATTGTAATTGTATTTGGATTTTCTTGAAGAAGTAATTGTCGTATTGTTGCTACACGAGCTAAACCACCTTTTTTACCCCCACTTAATGGTATTAGTTCATAAACATCATTCATTTGAAGAAATGTCCATTGTATATATGATTGTGGATTATTAAGTTTAGGTGGTGAACCTATTTCATCAAGAAACGAGTGTAATCGTTGATCTGTATTAACAAATGTTGTAACATTATTAATTTGAGACAAATGTTTATATGATGATCTATCATATAGAACTGGATCTATTGTACGAAACCACCCAATTACAGCAATAACAACAGAAATTAATGAAAGAGATATTAAAAAACATAATTGCCAAACACTTAATTCAATTTTATTGCGACAAACCATAATTAATGAAAAATAATATTTGTGTTTTGTTATTCAAATTTCAATTGCAAATACATATTAATAACTGCTTCAATATTGCATTCTTTCTATTTGTATCTTTTTTCTTGCTTTGCACTTTTCTTCCTTATCTTAAGTTTGATAAGCGACTCAGATCAGTATTAACAAAATACATGAATGATTATACAAGCGATGAAAATAAATCGATGCAATGATGTCTTTCGCTTGAATAGCAAACCTTTTGAAATTGTATGCTTCTTTTAGTAGTTTTCTAAATAAATTCATTATCATAATCAAATGAATATGTATAGTATCGAAAATATTATGCAAATCTTTTTCTTTTTTCATTTGAAATATATATTTAAAGTTTTATGTACAACGGATGAATTCGAACTCTCATGCACTATGTTCTGAATCAAATACTCACTTATACAATTTAATACGTAAAATTGTAATGAAAAAAAAAACAACAACAATGTCTTCTTTTGCTATTGTTAATTAATAGGTTTGCTTAATTTGTAAACACAAAATCAGAGATCTTCGTTGCTGTTCTGTTCAACGCTGACGAACTCAATAATCTGTAAATTATTAATAAATATACTGAATGTGTGTTATCTAGCTAAATATTTATTATACCGAGAGAGAGAGAGAAAACAGAAAAAGAAAAAGATGTGTAATGTCAAACAACCAGAAAACGATACATCCAACATTTATCAGCCATAAAAGAACAGCATTATTAGTTGATTACGAATCTCAATCAGTCAGAAATATTCCAATAAGAAAACTTGTTAATGAAAGAGAGGAGAGCCAAAACATTGATGATATATATACAAAATAAGATAAATAACTATAATTTGTGATATGTGATAAGTTATTTATTTTTGTTAATATAGCTAACAAATTGGTCCTTTTCGGACGCTATGAAATCATTTTTTAATAGTCTATTTATTAAAGATAAATATTTTTTCTTTGTAGCTTTAACTTTCCTAGCTGAACAATCTATTGACCTTCGTTTTGATTATACAAACTGCGGAAATCAACACAAGGAAATGATTTAGAATAGGGATTTGTCGTTCATATTTCCATAAACAAGACGCATGGTTTTCTCTCTCTCTCTATTTTATGATTGTGAAACAAGCAAAAAAAAGGAAAAATTATTGATGAATATTTGAAACAAAATCATAAATAAATAAATAAAAGAATTGTAAAATTCATTCATTGTTGAAAAATATTCTTTCATAAATCTACTTGAATTATCATCGATTTAAGTATTCACAATGGAATAACAAAAGAAAACATCATCGACGACTTTGATGACATAACAAACAATAAATAGAAAGAAAGAAAAAAAAACTCTAGGCTTTATGTGAATGATGATGATAGCAAAAAAAAGAAATAATGTGAACAAAAAAAATCTCATACAAGAAAAAGATAAGAGAAGGCAAAAAAATCTTTGTTTTTTTTATGTCCCCTTCTAACGCACTATCTTATTTGTTGAAAGCATACATCGTATTACAATGGAATCATCTCTAAGTATTGAAGAACTTATTCAAGAAATGGATAAACCTAACTTAACTGGTTGGAAATTATTTGCTCAAACGCCAGGTGTATATGTCTATCGACGAATAGATGAAGGAAATGTAAAATAGACCAATTAATAATATTAGTATGTTTAAATGATTATTTTTGTTTTATAGAAATTATTACGCTATAAATGTTATTCACATATTCCTGATGTAACACCTGAAGTTTTTTATAAAGTTGCACTTGATATTGAATATCGTTTAATTTGGGATAAGTATCTTAAAGGTAATTATTCATATTCGATTTAAATAAATCGTAATAATAAGCAATGTTTTTGTTTTATTTTTCTAGAAGCAAGAGAAATAAGTGATGGAGAAAAAAACGGCGTTTATTGGCAAGTGACGATGCCATTATTTATTGACAATCGCGATGTATCCTTTTTTTTTAAACATGATATAGCAGGAGTGTTGAAGTATAGGAATAGAAAACTCGAACTATCTTCATACATGCGAAGATAGTCCGAAGTCTAGTCTTTCATAAAATGTCATGATTTACGTCATCGCCTATTTCAAACTATGCTATTTTGATTGCGCATCTCAAAATTCTCGAAGGAGCTTCAATTATAGTCAATTGCTATTTTTTTGAGATGTTGAGTTTTTCTTCCCTTAAAAGGCTAGAACGGTGATTTACAATGATAGACCGTATATCACTAACGTGTCGTTATAACATCTGACCTACTGCTTCCTTGTGGTATTTCTGAACAAGGAGGATTAAGAAAAAGGTAGATGAAAAAATGTGTCCCAAAATAGATAGAATAAAATAATCTACCTTTGATTATCAACAACTACATCATGTTTTTTATATTTTAATCGCACAGAGATTGTGCAACTATTTTTTGTTTCATAATTTATCTTAGACTTTTCTTTTGAAAATAATATTAAATCCTTAACTTTTCTTTCAATATAAAACAGTATACATTCGTACGAGATTATGGTGAATATGATATTGATGGTTGTCATTTTTATTATGCAATGACACGTGCTGAACATTTTAAGAATGTACCACCAAGAAAAAAAATTGTTCGCATTGAAACTTGTCAATCTCAAACATTACTTTGTTCAGATGGTGCAAAAGGTCTGAAATGTAATGTTAATATTTTAATAAAATTAATTATACAACTATTGAAAGACAATATCTTTTTTTAAATTTATAGCTGTTTTTGTATATGTTGAAGATCCACGTGGTAATATTCCAAAAGCCGTTTGGAGTTGGGCTGCTAAAGTTAGCAAAAATTTTTTTATATTTAAAAAAAAACGAATTTGAACCCTATATTTATTTTAGTTTGGTGTTCCATTATATGCAAAATTAACACATAATGCATGTATAGCTTATCCTGCATGGATAAAAGATAAAAACATTAAATTACCTAGTGTAACTGAAGATGACATCGATGAAGCAGCAGCTATGGCTATGATAACTTCAACAAATGATTTAGTAAATGATGATAATGAAATTAAACAAGAAAAAGAATAGATAATATGATGTGATTTTATTCAATTTATGTATTTTTGTTTTATTTTATTTTTATTCGAAAATTTTTTTCATTTTTAAACGTAATTCTGGATTCATAGTATCTGTGCTATCAGTAAATAAATCAGTACTACCAATTTTTGGTAACTGTCGTATATAATTATTTTCTATTTGAGCAAAAATAATCTCAGCTATAGATCCTCCATTAATTACTTGAAATGGTCTATTATGAAATTGTGATATTTCAGTAATGATCGTAGTTTCATTTATATTAAATAATTTTTCTTTTGTAATATTTGCTAATCGTTGATAAACTATACTAAGATAATGTCCACGTTCTTGCCATGTATTTGCTAATTGAACTTGTCGAAGTATGGATTCTAAATCAGAACCATATGTTGTTAATTTTCGAAATGCTGTGCCAAACCATTTCGCATACGGATAATATTGTTTTTCTAAAAGAAAAACAAGACGCATGAGATCACGTATAAGACGATTAGCAATTAATGATGAACCAAGTTCATCATTTGCTTGTCCGGCACGACTCATTAAATGTTCTTCTTGTCCTATACGTTGCCAACAACAACCAATTAAATATAACCAAATATCATTTGGATAATAAGCAAGTTGTGATCGAATATATTCAATATTCATGTTATCTGAATGATGAAAAACTCGACCGCGAGCTATAGTTAATAAATGTTGACTAGGAAATGTTAACCAATCTTGAAATGTTGGTTCACCATTATCTATTGTCCAATTGAGATATTCAATAAAAAACTGTTTCATTGTGATTATGCGAATACCATGACATGTATTTTCTTGATCATTGGATACATTTATAAGAGTTATGTGTCCATCTTCTTCAATATATTTTTTAAATTGTGTTGAATAACCACTAATTGTTTTTTCTCGAAGATTTTTATTAAAAAATAAATTTAATTCATTAATATGTGTTTCGTTTTCAAGTAAGAGTTCAAATTTTGGTCCCCAATCATGATCACGAGATTGAACTGTATCAAAACCAAGTACATCAGAACCGGATCCTAAACGACAAGCTGTATATTGAAGGGAAGGATAATATTCATCGAGTAATGGTTTGACAATATCGAAAAAGAATCGTTCGCTTAAATCAAGTCCATGAATAAAAGGAATATCGTCTGAATATGACATTATCTACAATCGAGAAAGTAGGCTAATGAATATTTTGTTAGTTCAGTGTTTCTTTAAAAATATGTTACATCATATATTTTAGATATTACAAAATTTGTTGTTGTTAGTTTTATGATTCATCGAGTTAATATCTCAATGGGTATAAATCTTTTGTGAATCATGTTGAGTCTTGTTTTTACCATCATAAAATCCAGTAGAACTAAACATCGTTGAGAATAAAAACGAGCATTTTGCCATTGTAAATTTACATATCTGGATTAAATTCTTCTTTTTTCTATTTTTATTCAATGCATGATAAAAAAAAAACTAAGTACAAAATCAGATCATTTTCCAGAAACTAAAAAGGAAAGAAAAAAGTAAGGTGTGTGCTGTTCATCATATTTATCATACTAATCAATTATGAGTGGCAAAATTTCTCGGAAGAGTAAAGCTAAACACACACATACTATATAAGCAGAGTTTGACACCATTTAAGAACGTTCGATTACATATGTAAAGTTAATAGCAACATATATTAATTTAATTATCAAAATATTTATCTCTAATTACGACTCAAAACAATTTATAATACTTCTCGAATGTTTTTCAATCCTAAGTTACTATAAAATACAATGAACGTTTGATCTTCATTTATAAAACAAAAAATGAGAAATAAACGAAGCGTGTTCAAGTGTGTAGTAATCACCTCTAGATTTTAATTTAATTCTCCTATATGAATCATTCATTCGAACCTACTTTTAAATGAGAAGTAACATAAAGAAAGAAGAACACAAAGGTAATATGATTGGCTTCGTCATACATATACTTCTTCAATTCTTATCAGCATGGCATCAATAGTTTTTCAATTATGACAAAATGATGGTTCATTAGACAAGCGAATCAATGAATATATATATATATGCACATCCTACATAGTTAATCTCTTGTCAATTTTTGTTGATGTTTTTCTTTCTATTTATTCGAATAAAAAAAAAATTTTTTTTTTTCAAAATAAATTTATTGGCGTCACAATTATTATCTTGGTCATTTACGATTAATTGCATATTTGTTCAACCCATTTTTTTTTCTATTTTCTTCATCATATAGACTCAAAAACTTCGACGCCAACAAGAGCAATAACAATAATAAAACTATAATTATATACATTGAGAAAATCAATGATAATTATAGACATACAATTAAAATTATCATTATTAAACCGATAGTTTTTAATTAGGACAAATACAAATAGCTTTAGAAAATAAAGAATTCGATTTTTATTTTATATATTTAATCATTCGTACTCAATCAATATCGGATAAAAAAAAATGCCCATTATCGTGTTGTCTCCATGTTCATTGAAGCAAACATTTCAATTTGCTGTTCAGTTTCTTTATCACATAGGTGGATATCGATGAGTAAAAGTTGTCATCATGATATAAGCCATGATATGGTTTTAAATATATGTTCACTCATTCGCCTCATTACCACCATTCAAACATATTCATTCTCGTAAAAGAAAAAGGTGTGTGTGTGCTTTTATATATATACATACTCGAATTACTGAGTAGTCTATATTCAATAATGTCGGAAGGACTGTATAAATACAATGAATTAGGTTGCGTAGAATTGAGATCAAACAGACATATCCTGCTGATATAGTTGCTTTTTTTTAAAAAGAAACAGAGAAAAAGAAAAGCCCGACTGGTAATTGTTTACATTTTCACTAAGTATTATAATTTTCTCACTTAATGATGACATGTTTTTCATTTTTGTATAGAAAAAATTGTTTGTTCAAAATAAGAAAAAACAACTAACTGATTTTTTTTTTTTTTTTTTTTTTTTGTTAACAGATTGATAAGTAGGCGGAGCGGTTGTACGAGAAATTAATTGAAAACAAAAAAAGAAAGAAACGAATTTTCAGTCACTTGATTGCATGTTCACTTTCACACACAACACAAGGTATTCAATCGAATAGACAGACAAAAGTCCAAGGTAACTTTATATACCACTGACTGAGTTCAAAGAAGTTTTATGCCGATCATCAATTAGAATTCCCTTGATAAAACAAAATCTTCTAATATATTGATTTATATGAAATCATTTATCAAAACAAGAGAATTTGTTTTTTTTTCTGTAAAGAAAAAAATATGATTTGTGTCTCGACAAGTTCAATAATAAAGTGTTAAGATGGTGTAATGGATTGTCTTCTTTTCGGAAAATTGTATTGCACATAAAAATTTCCCATCCGTTTGATGATCAGTGTTTCGTTTTTTTCTTTTCTTTTCAAAACACATATTTACACACATCTAATATTATACACCTGATAATTGTCATCGATCGGCTGCTTTAGGGATGCCGCTATTATGAATAAGAAAACAACACACTGATCATTGACATAATATCTTTTGATGATGATAGAAAACGATAATTTTTACTGTTCATGAGAGAAAAAAAAATTGAATTAAGCATATTAGTTAAGAAGAAAATCTTTGGTTTTATCTATTGATATTGGAATTTAATTATCGATTAAGAGATAGTCCAACCACATAAAAACTAGTCTTTCTTTTCATTTTTCTTTCTCTTATCATCTTAATATTAATGCAGCCAATCCAACCAAGATGACATTTGAGCTAATTGCATTTTTCTACTGTTGTTCAGCGAGCTTTATCGAATCTCATTTGACTTGATCCGAATGTGAATAGGCGCGTTTCACTTTTACAAAAGAACAAACAAAAAAAAAAGTCCGCCTTATTAATGTCAAATGACAGTCATGCTTGTGCTTCTGATTTCTGTTGGCTGTCCCTTTGAGACAGACAGACAGATAGACACTCGCGCAATCGATAGGTGAAGAAGAGCGCGCATATTATAAGTTACTGCATCAAATCCGATTAATGCACATTTTGCCTCGACATATGAGAACAAGAGAGAGATAGATACATTATCAAATGACAGCATCACAACATAGTCAAATGAACGAACCGAACTCCCTATGCGACAAAAGAGCAAAAGCTATTAATAAACTAAACGGGATGAATGAACATTTATATATATATATGTATATACAGATGGTAAGAGTGCGAAATGAAATCGAATATTCGATTGTTAAATAGATAAAATTACCAAACAAAATTCTAATTATCATTATTTTTCTTCTTGTTTTTTAGCTTTTTGTAAAAAAAGAGCGTGACTAAGTTAAACCAACAAATTGATTTAATTGAGCTCTTACGCTCGTCTTTTTTTTTTCTCTCTCTTCATCATTCAGCCGATTATCACCTTAGGAAGCTAAGAGCATGCACATCAAATCCATTTCCTGCTCCATTAGACAATGTCAGTTTCACTTTTCTTTTCTTTTCTTTACTCATATATATATAAAACATATTTTTCTCTCATAAACTAAAAAAGAAATTGTCGCCGATTGGCCGATTGAGAAATGATTATCAACCATAGATATTTTTTTTTTCATTGGCTCTTATTCTTGATTGGCGAAAGATTAACTTGAGAGAGAGAGAGAGAGAGCGAACAAGAGAGAAAAAAGACATACACACACACATACAAACACAGCAGGAAGATAATTGTACTAAAAAAAGAGTCCATGTAATTTCCGTTAGACATAAATCAAACAATTTAGATGGAAGACGAACAAGATTTAACTGTACAGAAAAAATTAAGTTTTTCAATTGATAATATTCTTGACAAACCACAACCATTATTTATTAAAATTAAACATCATCATTTACTTATTAATGGTAATAATCAAAAACATTTATCAACCGATGAAAATAAACATATACATTTAATAAATAATCCTGATGATGATAATCATGGTTGTAGTGATTGTTCAGCTATATCAACAAGTGATGATGATGAAAGTTGTTCAGAAGATGGTATTATAAATCAATATAATCATCATGAAATTATACATAGAAAAAAGAAAACTCGTACAGTATTTTCACGTACACAAATATTTCAATTAGAAACAACATTTGATCGAAAACGATATTTATCTAGTGCCGATCGAGCCAATTTAGCTCAAGGTTTACGTCTTACGGAACAACAAGTTAAAGTATGAACAAAATCTTTTTCTTCAAAAACAAAACAAACAAAAAAATTACTTTTTTTTCTTTATTTTTTTTTTCATAGATTTGGTTTCAAAATCGACGAAATAAGTATGTATTTTAATCACTAGGGTCTAGAATAAAAGAAAAAAGAGAGACTAGAACTCAGTAGGATAACCTTCCAATCTTAAAAAGTTTCCCTATAACAAAGGTTGTCCTCCAAAGTCATGAACCGAGTTCTTTCTCAGATCAACGGCACCCCAGAGACTAATTGGCAAAGTACATTAGAGAGTGTGGGCGTCGCTAATTTGTAGAAATACCTTCTTTCTATTTGAAAAATAAATTTTATTGATTTTCTTCTTTAGACTTAAACGTCAAATAGTTGAAGCCAGTCAATCAATAAATTCCGTTGTTGCATCTTTACAAACTCCATCATCTTCATCAAATAATTCGATGATTAAACATCCATTAACATTACCCAGTGATTTTTCGTCTTCATCATCGAAACAACATCATCGTTTTGATCCAACATCTTTTTATGAATTAGCTACTCTTGCTGCAGCACATGCAGCAGCTGCATTTCATAATAATAATAAAGCACAAAGTAGCACAACATTCCAAGATTTTGCCAATTCTCTTACGACTCAAACAGCCGTTTGATTTTTATGACTGAAGTTTTTCTTTTTTTTTTTTGTTTTTGTTTTGTCTCATTGCTTTTTTTTTTCTGTATGTCTATTTGTATGTGTGTATGCGCGCTGAAAAAAAAAGAGCTTTTCCAAGTAATCGAAGCATTTCAAACTATGTTATTTGATCCGTTGCGCCTACAAATGACAAGTATTCGAACTATTGAGAGACAATCTGCATATGTGAATGAAAAAGAAAATGAGAAACGCCCTTTTTTGAATACTTATCAAACAAATAGTGATTGAACGCGTGTCCAAATATAATCGACGAGCAGAAGGTGATTAGTCTTTTGACGCCATGGATTGAGTCATCATATGTTTAAGGTAGAAGAACAATAATAACGCCTTAGGGAACAACAGTCGAAATGATCATTGAAATAATTATCATAAGAATTTATATTAAATAAGAAAAAGCTTTATTGTCAATCAAAAGAATTCGTTTCATACAAGCTTAAAATGACATTTTTTTTAAATTTAATTAAAAAAAAATATCTAATGAATACTTTTATTACCAAGTAAATTTTATGATCATATCTAGAAATTATATCTGAGTATGAATCTATAACTAATAAAAAAAGAAAATTATAGAAGAGATTTTAAACTGATAAATCTGATAAATTAAATGAATATTTCCAATACGATTAAACACAAACGAAACCATAAAAAAAGATTTAGAATTTCTTTATAGATAAAAAATAATCATTAAAGTAGAAAAAAATGAACAAAAAGACGTGATAAATACTATTTAATAGAAAGTTAATGAGATAGATACAGATGTAAAACTCGATGGAAAATCAAATATTACAATCATTAGTACTGTTTCAATGAGATGAACACAACAACGGACTTGCATGGACACTTTTTTTTTATAATACCAGAGCCCGAGTTCGGATCAGATCATCTTGTATTTGATCGGAGTGTTAATTGACATCCAGCAGATACTTTTCCAGTTCGGTTTCTGAACATTTATTTTATAGGAAAAAATATTTCTTTTTTATTAGTTTCTTCTATAAATAGCAGCAAAAAAAAGAGATCCTCTCAACTTTCACAAGAAAGAAGCAAGTGATTCAGGGTTCACTTGTTGCTGATGACATTGGAATAGAATGCAATGCTGGTGTCAAACATCATATTTGTGGATACGTAAATGAATACTTTTTCATCACAATAATACATGTTCACCTTTTTTTTAATAATACATTTTCCTCATCATATTGGCTTTATGACATGATGAATATTTTTGAGAAATTATATTCTTATGAAACATCTTCTTTTTTTCATAAGGCGTTGTTAAAGATAAAAAATAAATCGAATATGAAAAAGAAAACGTTCGAATAGAACGCCTTACGAAACTAGTCAAACAGTTAAGAGATTTTAAAAGTTTTTAGCCTTTTGCACAGTATGACAAAGAAAATTGAATCAAGAAATTTTAGTCTGAAATTTTATTCAACAATAGATCTCATAGTTCTTATAACATTTAAAAGAAACCAGACTCGTTCGGTGTTTCTGCTAAAAAGAAGCGCTGGTAGTACATATCCTTGTAGGACTTCTATCTGCACAATAGGACTCTAAAATATGAGTTCGAACGAAAGTTATTACTTGAAAGTTTCCTTGTTAATCTACTATTTTCATTGTTAATGAGTAAAATATTTATTATAAAAAATGATTGAGGACATCTACGCTACACTGTTTATATCGTTATAAATTATAGACTGACAATAAAGAAAGAAATATTTCATATAACACGATGAGCGCTAAAAGCTTAACAGCAATGGCTATCGATTATTGATTCATTTTTTTTTCTTTAGTACAACAAGGCACAAATAGAAATATATTATCTGTGCCAAAATGTAATGAATGCACATGTTTTTTTTAAATAACTTTCAATAGAAACAACGTAGAGATGTACGGTTTTCAAAGCGAGAATCTGAAACCATTTCTCTCTGGATTTTAGCTTTTATTATGATCAATTGGTACGGAAAAGTCTTCTCTTTTGATCTTTGCAAACTTTAAGTCAGCAGCTGTTTCCGTTCAAGAGTAACAGAGGTTTTTTTTTCGAAGTTCTGCGAGTTTAGCAATTTGACATTGGAACCTGAGATGATCATATGAAGATTTCGAAAAAACTTAGATTTTTATGCTGTATTCTCTTAGCGTAATGAATCATCCCTGTCTGAGTCCTTTTTCGACTCTTCCAAGATCAATTTGCTGAAATCGACGGTCTCAGAAAAAGTCTTGTAACTCTTGCTCGAAGACAGCTACGACTCAAGGTTTGCGAACTACCAGTTGACCATATAACAAACTAAAATCTAATGATAAACCTTTTCAGAATCTCATTTCTCAAATATTCGTCAAGAACTCACCTTATTCGTCGATCGCTGACCTATCAGACTTTCACTCATTCTAATAGTTTCGGATGATGTTTTCTCTTGAGTGATAAAAACCGCAGATCTCTACATTGTTTCTATTAAAAACTATTAAAATAAAATATCTACGTTCATTACATCTAGGTGCAGATATTAGTTTATTTGAATGTCAAATAATTATCACAGTATGAAAGTTTTCTCATAACTTGTCGAATGAATGAACGAACGAACTCGTATAGTGGAGTATAATATATATATATATATATTCGTCGTATCATAATAAACTCAAGTTACATTATTTTTAGTCTAAGCGATAAAATGTAAACGAACACGTGATCGAATCGAACCGTTTAGTAAACTTCTATAATTTGAATGCAATGAGACATCTTTGTCTATGATAGCAGAACGTTATACATGATTTGAAAACAGAGAAAAGAAATAGATAACAAAATAGAAGAAAAAGAAAATATATTTTCATAGATTTGTCTATTACATATAAAGGCATGCCTTGAAGGACAATTTTATTTATTTATCCTTTTTCGTCTCTTCGTACATATAACATATATATATATACGATTCAAACAATCATGATTAGTGGTCGTGCTATGTTGGTTTTCGTACCATTGATTTCCGTCTTAATTACGATTATTTCAACAGCTCCAACACCTAATAATGAATTATATACGGAAATATTAGACGATGACTCTACTGATGCAACAATAACAACAACAGAATCAATGGTTTATGATGATGATAAAGATACTTCGGATGAATCAACTACAGTCGATTATAACGAAGAAACTATTTCTATGCCTAAAGATGCAGCTACTGATGTTCTTATTGTTAATGTTACTGAACTATCTGTTATTATTGATGATATTAAAAAAATGAGTGATCGTCTTTTTGTCAACACAGAATTTGAATTATCTGTCGTAGTAACAACTGAAAAACCTAAATCTTCTCAATCAAGCCATGATGATGAATAAATAAGAAAACTCTATTATTCAATATTATCAAGACTTATGAACATTAGAGTTTTAAATACTTTTTTGTTGTGTTTGTGTTAAACTTGATTAAAGTTTTTTTTTTTTTTCGTTTCGTTGGTTTGAAAATATATTCTGTTTGAAATAGTAAATAGAATTAATGAATAACTTAATATGACAAATTGAAAACATTAGATATGACTCAATGATAATTTGTTCTTTGTCATGGTTAGCGTATGTCGTTCAGAAGATACGGATATCGTAATGCATGAAAATGAAATTGGGATGGCGGAAAAAAAAGGCCGAAAGGAAAAACATCGAAGGTTTGCAGTTTTTCGATAAGTAAAAAATCTTTGTCGGAAGATTAATCTGAAGAAGTTTTCTTCTTTCGTATACAAGACTGATTGAACATCCATTAATTTTTATTATGACCTTACAAAGGCGTAAGTACGTACTGGAGGCAAGAGGTTGGGTACAGAGTGGTTGAATTCCAGGAAACGAGGCACTGTGTGGAAAATCACATGCAACATTAGTCATGTATTTACTTGATATTGTTTCTCTTCTATTAATAAATTTTCTTTTAATACAATCATACGAATCATCAATTTATGAATTTTTTTGTGCCTGTGACCTAGGTAGACTCATATACAAAACAAATAATATTTATTTACATGAAATAATTCAATCACGTAGTTAGTTATTTTTTCACTACAACACAAAATGACAGCGAAAAATTCAATACAAAGACGAACATCACCGGCGATCGAGAAAAGCAAAAGTCTATTCATTGTATAAATTAAAAATCACCATATTTCAATTAATCAGGTTCCAATAGTGACATCAAATTAGACTGTATAGAGCGATTTTTTTCGTTATTTATATTTGTTGTTAATAATTTTTTCATATTTATTGATCCAACATTTTTATTAACATTTGATGTTGTTACATCAATAATTGTATCATTTGTTGGTACTGTTGTTGATGGACGTGGTTCAAATTTAAATTTATTATTAAAATAAAGTGTTATAAATGGGCATTGACCAAGGAGAATCTCACATAGATCACGTCGAAGACCAAACCACCCTAGAACAAAAACCCTAATGTAAAAAAAAGAAGTTTTTATTTTATTTAAGATATAATTACATGGATTGCTATCAGTAGCGCCAAATGAAAATGTCAGCCAAGCTATTAAAGCAATCCATAATGGAATAGATATCACAGTGAAGGAGACTTTTCGAATTTGTTCATTGTCTTCATGATCAAGTCGATCGACAAGTAAAATCTATAAAAATTAATATACTCATATAAAAAATAACTCAACAAAGAAAAATTGAAATTAAATAAGTATAATGTCTACGTTTCATTAATTTTTTTTTCATTCCTATGAAATTCACTACGAGTCATGAATCAATATGAAATACAACTAGAGATGTATAGATTGGTATGAATACTGAATAGTGAGGCATCGACACAGGGTTTGTTGAAATATTAAGACATCAACTCTACCAAAATGTGCCCTTCTTTTTTTTGTAGCGATGTGTTTCAATACTTCAGTGATAGTTTTTGTCCTTCGAATGAACAAGTCAAAATATCGACGGTAATCAGCAGAACAATATTCAGTCCAAATAATATATGAAAAAGTTTCAGCTTGATCGAACTTATCCGACCAGAAAATGTGAGCATTTCTGCGCTTTTTTCAAGAAATGTTTGGTTTGATAAAAATGCAGTTTTCTCTAAATCGATTTCTTCTCAAACTTTCTTAAAGTTGAAAGACAATTTTTCGATTGCAAAATTTACACAGTGGATAGATATTACTTCAGACACTGCAATGGTCACAAGAAAAAACAAACATTTTGAGTCATGAAAGGGAGATATCCTTAAAAGTGATTCATCTGCTGGAAGACATCTCTCATTACACTGCTAATGATAGACATATATCGAGTTTATTAACTATATGAATGAATTAGATATACCATCCATTTCAGTATATAAAGTGCTCCGCTGGTTTTTCGAATAAATTTTGATAGAAATATCATAGAGACTCGTGGTTTTCATTATTCAAGAGACATTACCCGGAGTCAACGAAATCTATCGAAATTGGATTGATCAACAATTGGCCAATCAAGTTAATTGTTGGACGAGATTTTCAAAAACTCTATTCTTAAGCTATATTCGTTTCAATTTAGACTTATAATAGGACTATGCTCCATAGAAAAAACTCTTGTCTTTTGATTTACGTAAGGTTGGCTTTTCTAGTTGGGTCCGCATCATTCAATTCAGCATGTCCCGGCCTAGCTACTTTTTCGGATGATCACAGTTCAACTCACTGAAATCGGAAGTCTCAGAAAAAGTCTTATTACTCTCGAAGAGAACCAGCTAGGAACGTTAGTCTTGCGTAAATCTGAAGAGAAGAATTTGTTTATCAATGAGTTCTACTAAAAGTCTAAATTAATAGGAAAATAGCTTCTGAATATCCTTTTGAAAACTCTTCACCAAAAACTCACATAATTAGTCATCGGCTGACCAATCAAATTGCAACATACTTTGAGAGTCCTGACTCTTCTCTCTTGAATGGTGAAAATCGTAGATTTCTATGATGTTCCTGTCCAAAGTTACTGAGAAAAAAGTGAACTACATCATATTTTGAAACGAGTAATAGTCATGTGTGTGACCAGTTTCTTTTGGGGGAGGCGGTGTAGATACTGAACTTTCTAATTTAAATAACTTTTTTTCTCGTAGTCCCGTGTTCGGTGCATTTTAAACTTTTTTATTTATGTGTCGTCCACATCTCTAATGAAATGAAATAGATCATCTTAGCCTTTATATTATCCTATTTATGTTATTTTACTTTTTATACATTCTCATTTTCTGAATATTCATTCTTCAATTTAAATTTTAACAAAACTATAAAATATTAAATTACCGCAAAAATGATAAATGGAATGAACATAGTTGCATAGATGATTGCTTCTATTATAGTACTCGATTCACGTTGATTAGGTATTAAACGACGAGAACAACGATGAACAATAGCAAGAATTAGTTTTGAAATAACAAATAATAAGGCAATACATAAAGAAATCCATAATGGAATAAAAACAATCTATAATTAACAAGAAAAAAAAAACAATAATAATATTAATTTATTAATCAAATAAAAAAAAAGAAGAATACATACAACATATCGCCATGTTATCGAAGAATCCAGACGAAGTGGAAAAAACAAAAAGAAAAGTCCATTAGCTGAGATGAAGGCTTGAATCTAAACAAAATCAAAACATAAGATAAATAATAATGTTTCATATTGAATTTCTTTTTTACATACGAGAAAATTTCTTTGTACTTTTAACGACCATAAACATGATAAAAAAGTCAAAAATGTACATAGATATAACGGAATACAACATACAATCCAACGAGTTTCTAATTTATTTTCTAATTTGTCACAAGTCAATATTTCAAATATAAGTATAAATATATGAAGAAAAAAATAAATAATTAATGCTCGGCAATCATTATCTGGTGCACGGATAATCCTTCAAAAATAAAATTTCAATACATTTTTATTATTAAAGAACTGAGGTGCACAAGAACCAGTTTTAGCTCACTCAATTTATTTTTCACAAAAGAAACATAAAATCGATCATGTTGGATCGCGCTTGAACTGGTAAATCTAACTGTGTATAAATCTTGCCACGAAGTCTTAATAGCATTTCTTCTTATTGTTAGCTAAGACGACAGATACTTCTCAGATGGAGTTACAAGCCAATAAGCTCACTCATAGTGTGATCAATAGAACATAATTTAAGCTGCTTTTTAGTATCAAAAATATTATATAAATGATCTTTCGTTAAGCTGAGAAGAACTCTTCAGCAGTCCAAATAGATATATTTTCGACTACTAGTCAATCTTGAAAGCATAATATTATAGAGAATAAAAACAAACACGTCATCAAAATTCTAGTACTGGTAGAATACATGACAGGCTACAAGAACATGTATAATTTGTTCGAGAAAACTTTAGGTCTCACAGTCGTTACTTTTTTTATCAAAACAAAAAACATATTTGAAATCAACATCGACAATTGAGTCGACCAATATGTGTTTTGAAATTGTTCAGACAACTTTGATTTTCGTTGAAACGTTTGCCTCTGATTCTCTTTTAGGAGTCCATCATAATCTCATTAAGTTATCCGAACAGTACGTACACTTTGTGTATGATTGAATTGCTGTGCGTGTAAAGTAAAAAAATAGCATCACGACACGAGCTTACTATAATACATTGTTCAACTCTATATATCAAATATTTTAAAATATAAAATAAAATATTTAAATGATTATGAAATAAATCAGAATCAAAATGTTAGATGAAAATTAAACGATGTTAATGCACAATAAAATTAGTTTAAAAGCAAAAAGACAAACAACATTAGAGAATTCTTTTTAAAAACAATTAAATTTTGTATTCTACTTGAAAAATCTTTCAATTCAAATCATTCAGATGAATAAGAGAATAAATACCCAAACCTTCTATGACTGACACAGAAGCGGATTTTCTTCATTTCATCGTAAGCTATGCTTCAACTCTCTAAAGTATACACTTTTGAATGGTCTCGATGTCAAAAAAATCGATACTTGTTATCTATCCGCACATGTAGTAATATGTTTTCTCGAACACATTATATATGTTCTAATCTTTAGATACCATTCTATGTTTCTTTCTGACAAAAAATGAAGTAGCGCAAAACTGGTATTTATGCGTTCGCGTCCTTTTATCACCTATTTCTTTCGCCATTTTTACACCAGAAAAAGACGCCTGTACAGGCACCAAGCACCACAAGCATTTTCCATATAAATAATGGCAAGAAAACAAGCCAGTAACTAATTTTGATATATCCATCAAGTTGTAAGGCAAATAAAATTGAAAAGATCAATAAAGAAAAAGTAACAACAAAACGTCTAAATTTTCAACGAATAATTTTTAAAGAAAAAACAAAAAGAAAAAAAAAAGCAGAATTTTCTTACGCTGGATTACAAGACTGTATGTATCGCGAGGTGTCCATCCATTATAGATTCATCTAAAATAAAAATAACGTCTTATAAATTTTATTTTATTTTTCTATGGACGATCAATATATATATATATATATTTATTAAATTTATTAATCAGGTTCATGCAATTTTAAAATATTCGATGAAGGTAGTATTACTGTTGTTAATAATTCATTTTCAACATGATCATTTTTAGTTTGATCATAGAATGAAGATGAAGTTTTACGAAAAAAAAATCTACGTGAATGTCTATGATGACGACGAGATGATTCGAGATTTTCATTCGATTGTATATTTGATGTTATTGGTGAATTTACTCTTATTGAATCAACATTGTGCAATGATATTGTTGGAGAATTTGATGTAGTAAAATTATATTCAATGTTGGCATAAGTTTCAAATATTGGACATAAATGTAGAAGCCATTCGCATGCATCTTGTCGTAGACCGAACCACCCTTTAAAATAAAAGATTAAAACAAAAATAAAAATAAAAGCAATCTTTCTTACAATGATTAGCTGGTACTCGACTACCAAATGACATATAAATAAGTATTATTAATGCAAAATACAAAGGTAGACAAACAACAATAAATGAAAGCTCAAAAAGGTGTTCTAAATAGAAGACTAATAGAATCTAAATACAAAAAAAGAAAAAAAAACTTTTTATTAAAATTTTATAAAACGAAAAAAAAAAAAATTTTACTTGAAAAATAAGTAAAAATAAAAGTACATAGATATGTCCAACAGTTGGGCTTGCTAAAATATGGCAATATCGTCGATTTAGTCTTTGCTGTCCATTTGCAACATGATTAATATCATTTCGATGATAATGTACAAGTGTCCATATGAGACGACCAACACAAAAAATAATTGATATACCCATGATAATCCATAGTGGAATAAACACTGCCTAAAATACAACAAAACAATCTTAATCTTTTAATTAAATACAAACAAACCGCATAGTTCCATGTAATAATACTATTATCTAATTTAAGAGCAAAAAAAATAAATTGAAGAATATTAACAACAAATAATGCTTGAATCTTTAAATGAAAAAACAAAAAAGAAATGTTTATAATTATCAATCTTTCTTTTCTTTTTAAATTTCATACCTCCCAAGATCGACCATGACGTAATAACCAAACATAAGTAAATACGGATATAATTGAAAGAATAATTAGTGGTAAAAAGCAAATAATCCATGTTAAACGATACTCAGAACCGTGTGGTTGATCAAGATTATAACATACTAAGATTTCAAAAAAAAGTAAAAGGATTGTTTCAATTAAATTAAAAAATAATGCTCGACATTGAATTGGCGAATTACGTTCACGACTAAAATTATTAAAAAAAAAAAAACAAAAAGAAATTTTTATTTTTATCTCAATAAATTTACTTTCTCGATCGAATACAACAATAAGTACAAATACCAATAATAGCTCCTACAATTGCCAAACTTTTCCAAATAAATAATGGTAAAAAAACCAACCAATATGGCCAAGAAATAAATGACTGTTCACGAAAAGCATATAGAATGCTAAAGATAAGTAAACAAAATGAAACAAGAAATTGACTAAAAGCAAAAAAAAAACAACAATTTCAGAAAAACAAAAAAGGAAATAATATTATTACCATGCATTGAATTCTTGCCAAACTGAAACTCTGTTCATCGAATCATTTGATATTGGAGAAGATCATTTATTAAAGATAACATTATTATTAGAAAAATAATTCATCTTAAAAACAACAACAACAACAACAAACAAAACATCCACATAAGAATAAAAGATAATCAATAATATTAAACAGTTCTTTTTTTTCCTCTTTTGTGTGTCTTGTTGTACTAACTAAACTTAATCAGTCATATGTTTTTTTTACCAATGTAGGAATGGCAAGATATTTTTCTGAGTAGATGGCGCTATGAATTTGATTAAATAAATAATATTAGTAAGATATATGTTAATAAATAATTTCAATCGAATGAAGTTGTTATTATTCATTGAACTTTCGGAATAGGATAAGAAAAAACAACGATATTGAATCATTAGAGATAAAGTTCAAGCGGGAAAATACAAGAAATAAAAACTTAATGAATTTTTAGTCAAAAGTTTCTCAAGGTCATGAGAATTGGGAACGAGGATTCAGGAAGCCGATTAGAATATTCTTGCTAAAGTTGAATTGATGAACAAAATCCGGGGATTATCCACTCGGAACATACTAGTTTTACTCTTCGATCTTGTTTTATTATATTTTTCTATTTTCTATAGTTTGTCAGAAATATTGAATTACTAATCATACCTTCATTGTTCAATTGTTAATAGCATCATTCTTCTTCAGTCTATTGAAATTAAACATTTATAAATGATTATTTTAATATATACTAGTAAATTAAGTATGAAAAATGAGTTTTCCACGATAAGGATAAAAACAACTATGATTTTCAAATATTTTGTAATTCTAAGGTAATGGGCAAAACTATAGACATAGATATCTCACTATTTTATACTAATTGATTTGACAACAATCATGCAAAGTCTGTTGATTGTAACTCGAGCTTCTTCGTCATATAATCTGAACACTTCATTAGTAATCTAATCATGTAAGATGAATACTGAAACAGCTTTTAATGAATATGATACGTTTGATTTGATTCTTGCAATCTATTCAGCAGTGTATTGTCACAAAACAATTTTATTTTTACATATTATGCATTCAATCAAAATAGACTATTTAGATTTTGATTTAGTAATATTTGTAATAAAAATTGATTTGGAGGTTTCTTATACTAGCTGCAGCACATACAATGATATTATCTTATAAATTGGAAACTAATATGAGTCGTCAATGGTTTTATTTCCATTGAAAATAATATTTATTTTTTCAATTTCATAAATTCATTATTTTTGTTTTGTGCTTTTTATTTATTGTTTTAATAACAATGAAAAGTACATTGAAACAAACATTCTATCTTAATGGGGAAGGTTTTTCCACAAATTGACTTTCTGCCATTGGTTTAAATATTGTTTTTCGTGCTTCAGCTTCTGGTACATTCATTAATGTATTCAATTTAGCTCTTAATCGTTTAAGTCTGTAAGCAATTAATGGACTCCAATGATATAAAAAAAATGACAATTCACCACTATTTGGTATTCTAACACGTGTTTTTCTTCGTTCACCATCTTGATCAAAAAGATCTTTTCCATTTGGTAATAATTCACGTAAAATACGATTTCTTTCAAGTTGTTTTTCTAAATATTCAATACCACCTTCAAGTAAATCTAAACCATACGATGTTGTTGTTGAATCACGTATACGACTAACTTGCATATTAACAAGACGACCAACAAATGGTGATAAATAAAAACATAAAAGACCATTTAAAAGAAGAAAATGAAAAAAAAGAAAACGTTTAAAACGTGTTTGAAATTGAAAACGAAGACGTGTATAAAGTGTAAATGGAAGAAAAAATGAACCACCAACAATACACCATGCTAACATATGCCATGGACCTAATGCTGTTTCAAATTGATCAGCAATTATATATTTTTTTGCTTCATCCGAAAGATGAAATGTTTCAATTAGTTTTTGTACTAATAATGTTTCACCTGAATTACAGATATAAATCGAGAATTTTTTTTACATGTGAAGAAAAAATTACGTGTTATTGGTTCAATTGATGTTGCTGAAGGTGTTGGTGGTGACGCTGGTGCTGGTGTGGGTGTACTACTAAACCATCGACTAAACCAAGATTTTGATTCATTCGATGTTTGAGTAATTTCTTCTGGTCCTTTTTTTGGTTGTTCATTTTTATCAAATTGAAATTTTAATGTACTTTGATCAATACGTGATAAATCAAGATTAGAAAAATCTATTTCTTGACCAGCAATATTCATTTTTATTTTTTTCAAATCATCAATTGATGATATATTAGCCCATTGTGGAACCATTAAATAAACAATACCATCAAATACTGGTGTAAAATGACCGTTTATATCAAAATCCATTCCTGTATGTACAGATAAACGAATATCAAATGTAGGCGAACGACGTAATTGTTCAGTTAATCGCATTCGATATGCAATCTAATCAAGAATATAGAAATAATTATAAAACAAGAAAAGAAAAACAATATTAATTTACTTCAGTTGCAAATTTATTATATGATGAATCAACTTTAACAAATTCTCCATTTTCATTTGTTGATCTTATAAATCTATATTTTAGTGTTTGTTCTGGTCGAGCCATTGTATAAATATATGGACCGAGAATAACACCTTCGTTTAATAATAATAAATAAGAAAATAAGTATCGAAAAGTTTTAAGAAAATTTTTGTATACCTGAACATGCTATGGCACGTAATAATTTGGCAAGTTGATTTGATTGTGCTGGAGTACCCATCTACAATGATCGAATTTTTTTACAATATGTAAAGAGAAAAACACAAAATCTAAAAAATATTTTTTTTTATTAAGATTTTCGTAAGCGTTTCACATTGGTACAACCGACACGAAGCGGTGGTAGATTTTGTTTTTTACGATTATCATTTACAAGGGAACTAGGCTCATTTGATGAGGAAGATAATCGTGCTGGTAATGCAGGTCGATTTTGATTAGATGAAGATGACTTTTGATTCCGATGTTGAGGAAATGAAGGCATTAGATCGTTTTCACAAGGTAATGGTGCTTCTTTAAAATATGAACTTCGTAAACAATCTTCAGCAGTAGCTCTAAAAAACCACATAGAAATTTGTATCAAATATTTAAACAAATTGAATATTTGGAGAAGTGGTCTGCCTGCCTATTCTTTTTTTTTTCATTTCAACAAGTAATTGGAGTCAATTTAGATGACTACACTGAAAAATTGAAAACAATTAGGAATTGAATAGTGATGATATATAGATAATGAAGAAATAGAAAAAGACAGTGATATTGAGAAAAAAAAACAATCTGGTTTATATTTAAGAACATTTTGATAGAATCTAACAGATGAAAGTATCGCTCACAGTATTACGATCATGAGAAAAAGGACGTTCAGTAACTTTTAAAACTGTAGTAGAAAAAGACGGTTGAACCTCAGCTGAAAAAATTGGAATTGGAAAAAAGACAACGACGAGTAAATTAGAGGGCTGCAGGGTGCAGGATTTTTATAACCTGTAACCTGCCCTGTAAATTTTTTGTAACCTGATCCTGTCCTGCCCTGCGAATATTTTTGCGGACCCTGCCCTAAAACTTTCTAATGTAACCTGTAACCTGCCCTGCCCTGCCCTGCTAATTTTAAAACAGAGGAATATCCAAAATTTCCTATCAGTATTTATAGTACATTTAATTGTGTGTACTTCAAATTTGAATTGGATAAAAATAACGCTTAATTTCTTCAAGATTACTAATAGAAAAATATCGAATAAACAAAACTAGCTGCAATCTATCATAGCCGATCATTTCTTATATTATGAGTGCTTTAGTCTCGGTAAATTCATCTTTCTTCATACCTAATTTTTTTAAAAGATACCGGAAATGTCGGTTGTTCAAAATTAATCTCAGGTTAACAGGTTACGATATGGACAACCTGTAACCTGCCCTGTAAAAATTTCATAACCTGGCCCTGCCCTGCCCTGCTATTTTCGCAGCCTGTCCTGTCCTGCCCTGTCAGGGCAGGGCAGGGCAGGGCAGGTTACCTGCATCCTGCAGGGCTCTAATGACAATGAAGGGATTAATTTTTTTGTATGAACCGAATCGAGATTTTCTTATTGATGTTGGTATCAGAAAGATCACGGCGTAACCAAGGGTGAACTAGGCAGGCTACCACCTCACCATTACAAACAAAATATGTTTTAATTACCATCAATGTCATTATATTGCATGGAATCCTCTCAAGTTCGTACAACGCTGCCATATCACATACAATCTCTCGGTTACTCCACTAGAAGAAGCCACCCGAAAACGCAAATTTCTGTGCACTTGATTTTTTTAACACTTCGATATTATTAGAATGAAGGTAGCAACAATAGTTAGCCGCTACTTTCCTTGCTCATATTCAAGACAGTTGATGACAAATTATGAATCAGAAAGTCAAGCCATCAAATTGAAATTATTTATTAAATATGTGTTGACAACTGTTAATAGAGTTCGCTTAGTAATGAATTTCATAATGGCTACTATGTCAGTGTTTTTTATCTTTCCAACGCCTTTTTCTTAGATCTGACTAATTTATTTTTCTAAATTATATAACAAACTTCAATTAGTACACTTTTCTTGTGAAAATAAAGTGTACATGTACATTTTTCTCAGTTAAACAAATTGTAAGAAAATATTGTGTTTCATAAATCCATTAGAAACGTTGCCTAGAGAAGAATTATTCATAACATTGTTAACATAGATACTGAAATATAACATGGAATACATAATGAATATAAAAATGACAAACAAAATTATGTAATCTACATCTAATTCTTTGCTAATCTTATTGAGTATTAATATTCTCGTTATATTTCAATACATAAATTAGTGACATCTTTTGAAACCGCTTTATTTTATACGTTATTTGATGTCCATTGCTTGAGAAGAGAATTGTAGAAAGAAGATAGCAACAACAAACAGACAATAAGATGGCGACGGTTACGGTGTACTGAATACCCCTCTTACTAATTTTCAACAAGTGATTGTGATCATATTATTTTATGACAATATTTTACATAGTAAGAAGGTTTTATTTTTATCTTAATATTTTTCCTTTCGTATATAAGAAACAGATTATTGATGAGTAGTGTTGTATCTTCTTCACTATATTACTCTCTTCATCTAAGTTATTTTTATTAAGTTTAAAGTTCTGATAAAGAGTTATCTTTATTTATACGAGATAATTATTCATAAACTTTTGCGTCGTTATATTCTAACTTGAAAAAGAAAAAGGTAATTCATCATCAATAGTTACTAATGAATTTTCTCTTATGAGTCTTTAGTATCTCAAATACTCCATGCGATATGTTTACTTAGCTTTTTGTTTTTATTACTTCCATTTATCGCTTGATAAAATTTCACCACACTATGCTTGCTTATCTTATTATTATTGAATGAATAGTTTTTCAATTAACAAATAGTAAACATAGTTTTATCGTATATCGAAACTCTTTATTAAAAAAAAAAATGATTTATAGTTTTCAAATGTTCTACTGTATCCAGAAAATTCTATTTTTCAAAATTATTATTATTTTTTTCAAACCGTATTGAAGTCTATTCGTTCGACTATTGTTAAAATGTCCTTCATAAGAAGTACAAAAACTGAAAGGCAAGTATAAAGTGTCGGCAACTCGAGATTCGAAATAAATTTTTTTTTTGTTGTGGTAGAATAGACTTCGTCGAGTTAACTATAGAAATATTGTCAGATGATATTATTGTAGGGAAACTTTATAGTGAAAAAAAAATCAGAATAGTCTATAAAAATTGAAATACACCAAAAGTATCAAGTCTTGGTAGCCTAAATATTGTTTAATTGTTGAGAAAATCGATTTTTTTTTATATGATAGCAAAAAAACTAACATATCTAATGGATTCGTATTCAACAATTTTTGATCATCAGAAATATAGTTCCGAAAGAAATGAATATTATATTTCAAATAAGTATTAAATTCTGTGTTGAATAGTACACGTAATACTAGAATCTAATTTTGATTCTTATACTCATAAGTGTTATTTTTGAATATTGTAATCTGTGCATCTCTTAAGATTGAATATTTAGTATACTATTTAATGTAGATTTTCGTATTGATTCTAAATACGATATTCGTTTCTCTCGGAACTGAATTTCTAATTGTCAAGATGACTGAATATAAACTCGTATTTGTGTCGTTTTTAGTTTTACAAATAAAGAAAGTTCATTATCTTTTAATTAAATATAAAATTTCTTCCTGTTTTAATGATAAATTAATAAAATTTATTTAAGATTGTAATTATGAAAATTTGAAACTGTTATCGAGATATTTTTCGAGTTTGTTTACTAGTACAATCAAGGGTTACATTTTTACCATGTATAATAACTATCTGTCTGTTGTTTTTTTCCTTTGATGAGGGAATGGATGATGACAACGTCTAAGCCTTATCGACGAGTATTAGTGTCTTGTGATTTCGTTCGTCTATTAAAGGAAAAAGAACGAACACATAGGTATTATAGATATTAACAATATAACCTTATTGTAATAGTAAATAGATTAACGAAGAAAGAAAAAGATCTCTAAAACATTTTCAAATTTTATTATCAATTTTAATACTTAATATCTAAAATAAAGATTGTTAATTCATTAAAACGAGAAGAGACATTATAATTAATTGAATAGAAATAAAAAAGCAATGATGTCTTTTTTTGCTATCATATCGAAAAAAACCGATTGTCTCAATAATCACAAAAAAATGTTTCAAAATGAATGTATCTTTTTTTTTGTTTTGTTAACTATTTGACGAGTAAAGTCAAAGAAAATACAATATTTTGATAAATATTGAGGCTACCGAGACTTGATGTTTTTAGTGTATTTAAATTTTTATAAACGTTCCTGATTCTACAAAAATATTGTCTAGCAACATTTCTGTAAGTAATTCGACGACTTCTATCCAACCATGAAAAAACAATTTTTACTCAAATGTTGAATTAACAGCACCCTATAACAAAACAATAGACGTAAGTTTGACTTCATTCCCCGTAAACTATTCTATTGTGCCCTATATTTGGTAACTTTATTTTCTTTATTTTGGAGGGCAAGTACGATCACGTTTTAAGAAGAGTATAACCTTTTTCTTTCTATTTTCTTTAAATCAAAACTATTTAATCTCCCTGTCAGAATAAAAAGGGTATCAGTGTAACCTCAATAAATCGACAACGGCAATATCTAACGATCTGTAGTTTTCAGCAATCGAAGAAAAAAGAGAAATCAGGACGTTGTTTTATTTGATAGTATAGAAAATAAAATTATTTTAGTATCTGTTATCTTCCCAACACGTGCATGAAAATGATATTTCGTTTCGGTACAATTTTCATTTTAACATGTCCTTCAGATCCGGAGTTCAAGGTACGATTCAGGTATTTATCTTTTCATATATCAATGTCGAGCAAAGAAAATCACGTATTTATTTGATCAAATGATATAGAATTTCGTTCATTTTAATCAAAATCTTTTTGAAGCGGAACATCATTTTCATGCATTTTTGCAATGTTTTGAGAAGACGATAAGTTCTAAAGTAATTTTGTTTTATATATAGTATCCAACAAAAAGGCGTCAGAGAAATCTTCTGTTTCGATTTCTAAACACTACAGATCACTAACTATGACTGTTATTGAGCTTACACTTACCACTCTTTAATTGTGCCACGGACATTAGTCATATGTAATAACACATCTATATAGTCATCAAAAAGAAGAAAAGAAAAAAAAATAAAGAGAACTGACACGACAGAAATAGAAAAGATGAAGGTTTACATTTATATAGATGTCATATCATAACAGATTCGTTTTATTTTATATTTTATTATCAATGTTTTGCTATTTCTATTATGAAATCTTTAGTTTGCTTGTTGTACTTGTCTATATTTCAACAAAACATCTTTCTAGATTAGTTCTAATGACGATAGCCATACTATTACAGATCTATCGGGTGTCCCAGGAATAATGAGCCTCCCAGTATTTTTAAGATTTCCTGTCTATTATCACTGTAAGTAAAGCTCTCATTATTATCAAAAGATAGCGCTTAAAATTCTCTACAAAACCATAGATGACTAGGCTCAAAAATAGTTTTAGGTATATTTGAAAAAAGACGAAAACTAAAGATATACAAAAAGCTGTAAAATGTAAATAACGAATGTTCCATAATAAATGGTTGCGCTTTGTATTTCATATTTTNATAGTGTTAGATATCTGTCTATTCAAAATTCAAAGATGAAGATTCATCAGCTAGGTTTACGATTTTTTTTGTAAAATTTGATTGATACTTTTCGGAACCAAGAAATCAAGTACATAACTTCGAGAAAGTGATTACAGTGTGGATTCTTCGACTTCAAAAATCTTTTGATCAAACTTTATACAAAATTGTGACTTTCTTCCAATAGTGGTTCTCTGACAAAAGAATCAAACATACGAGTTTTCCCTTACCTTGTTACCTGGTATATCAACCAGATGTGATCCATTAAAAGTTATAGGAAGTGTTCTTATGTAGCTTATTGACCTCAGTTCGATCTGTTCTTTGAGCTGGGCTGAACTGATGAAACAGAGATTTTTAATGGAACTGATCGATAGAAACAGCTCATTCAATCTGAGTTCATGAGTTGGAGCTGTTATAGATTTAATGCAAGTAAAAGTACTAAAAGAATGTGTCGTTAGCGCTTTCGTTTTCAGTTATGATCATTTTACTGAGATTTTAGCTTTCTTGTAGGATGTTACAAAGAAAACTGAATCAAGGAAGTTTACTCCGAAAATCTTTGCCGACGTATAGATCCCACGAAATTTGTAGTATCCTATAAATTTCGGCAAAACTTGATGGTTTCTTCTCAAGATATTATGTACTCAAAAAACAACACTGAACTTAGTTTCACAACTCTGTTATTTTGATATAGAAGTGTTCGTTTTGCTGAAACTTTCACGATATTACAAAGACCATGAGATTTATTTTCGGGTGAAGTTTCAAACTAAAAACTCTTGATTTAGTTTTCTTCGTAATATCTTACAATAACCTGTGAAAACTCAGTAAAATAATCATAGTTCAAGAACAAAGCGCTAATGGTACACATTCTTTTAGAGCTTTCATGTAAACAATTGGTTCTAGCACATAAGTTCGAACGAAGGTTATCAGTTGGAGAAATTCTGTCGTTATTCATAAATTTTCCATATCTGTGAATAATGACTTTTGGGGAAAAGATTTTTTATTCGATTAAAATAATTGTTAATAAAGTGTTCTTCTAGCTCTTGATGTAATTGTACTCAACTGATATAGGACAAATTCATACGTATGTGATCTTTGAAAGATTGCGTTTATTGTTTTCTACATAATTATTAATAGTATTTTACTTTAGCATGTCTGTACAATTGCTCTAGTATCATTATTTTACTATCCTCTATACATAGCTGTCTGCTTCTGTCTGAATCACATTGTTGTATTTGAATGATTAATTATTTTATGGGGTGTGAGTATACACTCTGAACACATTATCTCTAAGAAAAGTTTCTGTTCTATTTCATTTTCCCTAAACTTTGCTTAATAAATGGCAAGAATACCCTAGAAAAAAAAACGTAAACCTAGCTGATGAATCTTCATCTTTGAATTTTGAATAGACAGATATCTAACACTATGCAAGCAATCACATACTTAGAAACTCAATGGCTAAAAAAAAGAGATGATTATCTATGATTAAACAATTCCTTATTCACAGGCTCTATTTCTTTCTTGATTAATTCTAACCTTCAATAAATTAATTCAATAAAATGATTTAATATGTGAATATTTTAAAAGTAAACTTGAATTGAACATAAAAAGAAAACTGATACTTGAAGGATATGAGAAAAAAAGATTTTCTATTTGTTTTATATTTATTTCACATTATCATGCAAATAGATCACCTTGTTTCCAAACCTTTATCGACGGTTTTAAGTTCATCATCAACAGCATCTCGTATCATTGCCGAATGTGTGCTACCCATTGTGTAATAATGATTTCAGCACCTTCAGACGTTTTTCATCTCTTCAACTTTCTCCTTCATTTTCATCGTCTCATTGTTCTACTTATACGGCTTCTGTACCACATTCGTTTAAACACACAGAACAAAGACAAACCGCACAGTTTTGTTCGAGAGAGCAAAGAAGAGAGAAAGAATCTTAAAATCACATTATTCAATAGTTCATTTTGCCTCATCAAACGTCAGTTTACTTGAGAATAGAAGGGCATGTGCACATCTATGCTGTTAGTTTCTAATAAAAACATACCGTTGTTGAAGTCGTTCAATTTCATTTTGTGACTGTTGTATATTGAACTATGTAAAAGAAAATAGATAATAATAAAAAAGTCAAAGAATAACTATACTGTTTCAGTTTGATATTCATTAGTATTGGGACTGAATTGATTGTTTTCTTCAAGGAAATAAATACGTAATTTTAAATTAAAATTTTCACGTTTGAGTTCTTGAAATTCCTAAAATAATATTTAATATTTAGCTAATTTATTAAGAATTGAATTCTTTCTTTTCAGCTAACCTCGTCTGTCATCTTGTAGTTTATCTCTCAAGTGTTATACTACCACACCGAACACATTAAAGACATAAACGCGTACACATATACATTCAGATATCTTCTCTCTCTTCTCTCGTTTTCTTATGGTCGGACGAATGCATGTTACACGATCTACTGAGACCAATAAATGAAAAAAAGAGAAAGAAACCAGCAAGATTAAGCATAAAAATACCTTTGTTATTGGTTGAAAAAAAGAAGAAAACGAGGTAAAATAACATTAATATATAAATATGTATACATAAATAGAGAGACACCCACGTTAGAAAAAAAGGATGAAATATGTCAACATATTTTAATAGAAGAAAAATTTTCATATAAAGACTTTAATCTGTCATCTTCAGGGTCATAGAAAACTACTAAAAGTAAGAAAAAGGATTTAAATGTACATAGATCTTTCTTTTGGTTTTAGACATCCTTGAATATTTTCAACATTCACTATTTTTATGTGAATTCTTTAGTGACTTATTTATTTCAAAATCGTTTAGTTGCAAAACATCGATCTATTTATTACTCACCGATGTTTTTTTTCTCTTCGCATCTTGAATCAATTTATTAGAGTTTCTTATCAACTTTCTCATTTTTTTTTCTTCTATGACCTTCAATAAATTCTTTCAATCGTAAAGTTAACAAAGGAATGTAATAATCGTTAAATATAAATTCTTCGTTTTATTCTATCTTAAGATATCGTAAAAGACATTCAGCTATTGAAATGAAATACACTGTTATTCCCCTTGTTTTCAAAAATATTTTAAAGTTCTTTCATTCAATTCTTTATCGGATCGATTAAAGTTTTATGTTTATAACAGGTAGTCTGATACTTTTATCAAAACAATAAAAACAAATTCAACCACATTTTAATTCTTTTACCTTATCGTAACTGATTGCTTTTTTTTTTTTTTTGGTTTCAATGCTAATAAAAAAAAAACAATTTGACTAAAACTCGAGAAACTTTCAAGGCATACAGGTTTCGATAAACAGAACGAAAGTGGTTACGAGAGTCATTCAAAAAGTTTCGAAATTGATTTTATTTAAAAATAACTAGAAGTTCTGCCGTATTCGTATTGTTATCTGTGTGTAATTCATGCAGTCCTCAAACTGTAGACATCATGTGTTCTGATCGATTATGCATTTATGTCTAGATATAGCAACATATTTTACATTGATAGAAAATTGTAAAATTTTAGAATTTTTTTGAGTGATAAAGCTCTTAATGGCAGTTTATGTTGATCGACACTCCATCACATACTACACTATCTCAATCAAATTGCACTTTTACAGATAGAAAATATATGTATTGAATATAATCCTTGATGTTGACAACACAAATATTAATATATTTACATGCTTAGTCATCGAAAAACCTCAAACCGCAATTCTGCAAATAGAGGATAGTTTTAGTATTTCAAATGCATGATCAATTAAACATGACTAAAATCTATTTAAGACGAATGTTACATTCGACAGCATCTGGAACACTATACATCATTTATACAGTAATGATTACATATCCATATTGAAAACGATGAGTCTGTTTAAAAGCGATAGTGAGTGATAGAGCATTATCATTGTAAGTTACTATCATGTGTTCATAAATATTGGATGAGAATTTATCATCCAAAACACAAAATTTTGCTCAAGTTTTTGGTTTTCCAAATGATCTAAAACGTATTGCTATATTTGAACATCAATGATTCAACGAACAGAACTCATAATGCTTCTCATTTTTGTTTCAAAATAAAATCAGTGACAGGGCTTTTTAAACAGTCCTCATAGCATCTCGGAATTACTAACTGTTTCTGTGATAAAAAGAATAAATTAGTGTCCTGAAACCGGATGTAAAGTCACCCGACTGGTTTGTGTCTCGCGTATGAGATTATACTTGGATTTGACTGGAAAATTAATCAGAACTTTTCAATCTTCTAATCTATATAAAAACATAGAAGTGAAAAACTGAGCAAATTAGTGTGGGTGTGCGTCGGTATATGGATCTTGGTCTGTGTCTGAGCGTTCTGTTGCCTTAAGATTTACTTCTGCCTCCACCCACTACACTCGCACCCGAAAGGCACTAAAATATTTTTACGGTTTTAAAAGCCCTGTCAGCATAAAAGTAAAACCGGATAAATTTAATTTTTTGTGCACCTATGACAGATGATAATGAAACATACGATGAAATAGCTGAATACACGAAGAGAAAAATTAATTATCGAAAAAGTGAACATGTATTATTGCGAAGGAAAAATCATTCATTTGTGTATCCATGGTTATGATGCTTGGCACCGACATTGCGTTCCATTCCAGTGTCATTTAACAACAAGCAAACGTATACTTAGCGAAATTGATCAAATTTTAGAAGCAGAAAGACAACAAGTGAATCCTGTTTATGGAAGAAGCTAGATAGTATAGTATTTCCATATAAAATAAAAATTTGAACAATTCGAGCTTGCATATTAAAAAGGTGTCGACCCTTGCCCAGTTGTATGGAAGATATCGTCCTCTTGAATCTATCACTAGGCAATATTTCATACCGTAAGATAGTTGAAAGACAGAAGTATTCTTCCTTCTTTCAGATTACTTGCAAAGCGACTTTCGAACTTCGATTTTAAACTTTCGACAAATTCTTAATGTAAATATTTGAACTAATCCAATTGATTCGTGTTTTTATTTGTGCGAAGTTTGAAATTGAAACTCGAAAGCCGATTTCGAATGTAATTGGAGGAAAAGATCATGACACAAGTCATTTTTAGACATTCTCTAGTTTTGTTTCAAAATTTCGCTTCGAGATAGATAAAATACTACTCGAACTTTTTATTTTCAGAATACTATTTCATAAACTAAAGTAAAGGATAATAACAAATAAAACCAAAAGTAAAAGTGAAAGTGAAAGAAACCTTTGAATTTACTTAAATGAAAAAAAACAACAAATGATCTCAATTAATTCATCTCAAGAAAACCTTTTTTTCGTTGGGATATTTTTACTAATCTTATGAAGTGAAAACTCTTAATAAAGAAAGCAATGAACAATATTATTTTGATGAGTAGAATAATTAAATTTGATAATATTTTG
Source organism: Rotaria sp. Silwood2 (assembly GCA_905329745.1). Lineage (NCBI taxonomy): Eukaryota > Metazoa > Rotifera > Eurotatoria > Philodinida > Philodinidae > Rotaria > Rotaria sp. Silwood2. The sequence goes on from CAJNSZ010000109.1 coordinate 95,668, forward strand.
TTTGACCTAAAAGAAAAGTAATTGTCATTATTTCTGAAACAATTACATACATTATCATAATCACGAATTGTCTTTGTTGAACTAGAACTAAGATTAGATATTGGAATACTTGTATACGGATTTTCTAGAAAACAAATGTTCTATGATCAAATGAAAATAAAATCGAAATCTATACCTTTAGGTTTACATGAAGAAATGATATCTCGATTAATATCATTCATAATAAAAACATACAATTATTGATTATTACCTAGAAGTAATATTAATAGAAAAATTCATTGTCTCAAAATTGTTACAATAAATTACCGCCGTTAATGGTTCATTGATTGTTGCTAGTAACAACCTGAAAATCATACGTTCTCAACTATTGTATAATTAATTGGTTGAAAAAATAAAATATCATTGTGTCTACTTTGATGAAATATTTTTCAAAAGAGGATTTGATCATTTTGTTTTCTTAGAGATAAAAAACTAGATGGCGCTAATCTGCAATTTATCTATTGTATTAAAACAAAGTCTTGATGAAAACAATATTGAATACTGTGCAACATAACAGATCGATTAATATCATTCAGACTGTTGCTAATAGAAGTCTGAAATCTATATCAAACAGATTCTTTTATTTTTCTCATCACTTTTTTCCTTGCATGATAATAGTGATTTTAAAAGATATAGACATAAAAGCATATTACCTGTGACTTTGTTCAATATTTTCATCATGACTTTCGTTATATATTACTGTTACTATTTACTTGAGGGATATGGTTTTCTTTGTCTTAGATTTTCTTTTTTATTATAGTTAAAAAAGTAGCAGTGACGACTACCGTTTTTCCTTTGGCATCATTACTATTGTTGCCTTATATGGCATATTATACTATTGTTGGCTTTGAAAGAATAAGAGAAAATGAAAGGTAACAAGACAATAGAAAAGCGAGATTTTGCGAAAAAGAAAATTATGTATTTGTCTACAATAACTAATAGAATAAAATTTGTTGTATCGGTTTACAAGCAAATGAAAATCCATTTGTTAGAATAACATTGAAACATTTACAAAAGTAATTACAAAATGACTTGTAATATTTTTATATTGTCTACTTTAATATATTTTTAATAATTTTACAACAGAAAATATTATATATTGAATAATTTATTTCTCTATGGCACGTTTTTTCAGCCTTAATCAAAATAGAAAGACATTATCAAATCTACAATACTCTTGAATTTCATCTTTTTTCGTAGTATAACTATGTAAATCATTGACAGAGTTGATAATTTGTCATTTTGATACAAATGCATTTCATGACTAGTGAAAGTTATGATAATGTCGAATTTATTTATTCTGCAATTTAGTCGAATTTTATAAGAGTAGTTTTTTAGAAAAAAAATGCTTCATGAAATAATGATGCACATAGTACAGAAATAACGTATAATTCATTTTTATTCAAGAGTGTCCATGACAACATCAAAGAACCAAGGCACTCATCAAAATTAAAATTTTTCAATTCTTTTTGTGCATTCGAAAGGGCATCATCTAAGACAAATAAATCTAAATTTTTATCTCATTTGAATTTATTATAGTAAAGTTAGCCTTGATCGACTTCTAGCAACGTCTCCTGACTATGTATTTGTCGAAATCATAAGATCCCAGGCTGGACGTTTCATATGTTGTGTGACTTTTGATTCTTCACGAAGTGGTAAAAAAATCTTTGAATAGATACGATAAGTGGCATATACTGTCAGTTTCGAGATATACAGTCTAGACGAAAACGAACTCAAGCATTTGCCAAGAGTTTTCATTTATGGAAATTTTCACCTCGTACAAATTAGGACTCTTTCTTGGATCGAATGACATAGGCAATTACTTGGAAAAACGAACAAAATTTTCAACCTCCTCCTAGACTCTTGAGATTGGGTACAGAAATTTCGAGATAATTATCTGTGATTTAGTAGTCTAAAGACCACGAGATGTCCACCCGATGCCACTAAATCACAGATAAAAAAAAGAATTTTCTCGAAATTTCTATACCACCTCTCAAGAATGTAGGAGGAGATCGAAATTCTTTTTCTTTTTTCCAAGGAATTGTCTATGCTATTCGATCCAGCATACAGTCCTAATTTGTACGAGGTGAAAATTTTTATAAATGAAATTTCCTGACAAATGCTTCGGATCATTTTCTTCTAAACTCTTCACCTCGAAACTGACAGTATATGCCACTTTTCGTATCTATTCTAAGTTTTTTGTACCATTTCGTAAAGAATCCAAAGCTACATAACATATGCAAAATTCAGCGTGGAACCTTATGATTTCGATAAATATCAGCAGATATACATCCAAAATTTGGATGTGGTAGGTTGTTAAACTGCTACTTTTGTTACTCACACTAGCCTAGTAAATGAATGATATTTAATATTTCAAATAGTTCATTTTTTTCGTTGATAGTATAAGAAGATGTTGCTAGAAGTCGATCAAGATTAAGTTTACCTTAATAAATCCAAATGAGATAAAAATTGAAGTTTATTAGTTTTAAACAATGTTCTTTCGAATGCACACCAAAAAAATCAAAAATTTAAATTTTAACGATTGCCTCATATATTGAGGTCATGCTTTGCGTTCTCGTGGAGTTTCTCTTAAGTTCATTTATAGCTTTAAGCAAAATTTCACGTGATACAGGTATATTTTTCAGTTCGATAATGGCCATGTCAGATGAAATCATCGTTGGATGAAGCTTTTTTAACTAATATTACTTCAAAAAATGTTCCAGGTATAATGAGAATCCAGTCTTCATTAGAGGTTCCAGAAAAATTACTGTTATCTATTGCTGTTTCACACGGTTCACTGAAATCAATAATAAAAAGTGTATTAATTTTTATCTCTATAAATATCCGAGTGCGTGCCATACACTTCTGCAACTTCGCGAGATTTACTTGCCCTTGTAATTCAGCGCATTTCAATGAAACTTGCCCGATGATGACATGCCCAAAGATAAAAATCAAATTCAGCTATATTTAGAATCTCTCTTCGATAAGCATGTCCGACGAAGAAACAATGTTTGAACTCGGATAAACTACTGAGTAGTTCCATAACAAATACTTCATCTCCATTATTATAAATGTACTGAAAGAAAGGAGTCAGTTGTGATAAGAGAATAATCAAATACTTCAGATCTTTGGCCTTTTCAAATTTTTCGAGGATAGATAATATCGGGGAATCACATCGCCAGTAATTTCTATCGTACGATTGAAAAACGATCTTTTTTATATGAGCTGTTCGACTACTGTCATTCGTTTTAAATTGATTGATTAAATACGTTGTGAGACATAACTTCATTATCTTTGTAGTTAAAACGGATTTATCTTCGTTATTGACATTTTCATAAATTTGCCACCACTTTAATTGAGACACTTGATCATTCGTTTGTTCATTGTTATCACGAATCACTAGCGATGATTGTATCACATGATGAATTCGTTCATCACTGCATTCTTCTGCTGCTGTTTTTCCATATTTATTAATTGTTGTAGTCGAACATCCGTATTTAAGAAGCAATTCAACAATTTCAAGATGACCATACCAAGCAGCGGCATGTAATGCTGTACTACCATTGGGTTCTAAACGATTTATTTATTTCAATTTCATTGTTGTTAACATTTGTTTGACTGTATCAATATCACCAGAACGACATGCTAGATAAAAAATACGAACTGAAGTGTGTCTCATTGGTTGATTATTTGAGTTTCCCATAGTGAATGAATGATTCAAGTTCTGCAACAATAATACTTACACTTTTACCCAGTCAAACAAACAACGAAAATAAAATTAAAAAAAACGCACATTTTTACGATTTCTTTTTCATTAAGGTTGATTAACGTGTTATGAACGCTATTTCAAACATGTTGTCTAATAATGCACTTTCTTAATAATAATGTTACTTGAGTGTAATAAATTTTAGATAATACCTAAGATGTTACTCGTAAACGTATGTATTCGAAATATTAAAAAAATTCCAAATGAACTCTCAACCGATAAAATACCTCATATATTCGTCGTTGTTAAGGCAATACGAAAGTCTAAAACAATTGACAAAAAGCTTTGTACGCCAATCGCTTGTTGGCCATTTACGTGCATAAAAGATGATCATATACTAGCTTATTTGATGTTCAGAATGGTCTCTTTACTTTCATCTATTGTTCTCAATCGTCTCGCTAACACAGTAACTGTTCATTTATCACATAACAATATCTTCTTTTTTATTTCTTAGGCTAACAATCTATAGTAAATAGATGAAAAAATTAGATTCATGCTTACTTCTGGTTATCATCACAATCCAGAATAAAAACACGATATGTTAGAATGAACAACCGTTCAGCTAGTCACAATAATGCTTCTTTAAACAAATTTTCGTTGATCAATAATCATTGTCTTTTTCTTATAAGTTTAGCTTAGTCTTGATATTGTTACTCAAGCACAGATATATATGAAATAGCGGTTTCATAAAGAAAAACAATCATGTTTGTGATCAACTGAAATGCTTTCTATTAAAAAATAATTTTTAATTATTGGCTGCGATAATGTTGAGAAATGGGTCTATGACTGTTGTGTGTAAGACAAAAGTGTGTAAGACAATTGTGTGCGGACAATTATGAGAACATACAGTTGTAAGACATTTATGAGAAGAGGTCATTGCGTGTAAGATAATTATGAGAACAGACGGTCATGTGCATGCACATCGATCAATTTTCCTTGAGAGTAGTTAAACGAGTGAGAATAAAAAGACGTTATCCATTTACAGTCATTTAAAATTCACCAGCATATAGATCACATTGAAAGTACAAATACATCATGGCCATTTTATTTTCTCAAACTGAAAAAGACAAGCCGGTTCTGATTGAGAACGGTTTTGATTACATTCAAGAACGTACTCATGAAAATAAAGTTTATTGGCGATGTACACAATGCAACAAACATAAATGTCAAGCTAGATTGCATACAATTAATTACACAATTTGTCATCGAGCTGACGACCACAATCATGCTCCAAATCCGAGTATAAGTGGAATTTGTCAATGTCGTTCTGAAATTCGTGACGTGTCTAAAACAACAATGGCCGCACATTCAATTGTTGCCATATCAATTGCTACAGCATCTACTGCAGTATTAAGCCAGTTTCCACCTATCAATAACTTGAAACGTACCATCTGTCGACGACGTGCTGCTAATCTAAATTTTCCAGCAAATCCTCGATCACTATCAGAAATACATATAAACGGCTCATTTTCTCTTACAAAGAAAAAGGAACAATTTCTACAATACGACTCAGGATACCATGATTCAGATCGATTTTTATTATTCGCGACGAGCCAACAACTTGATCTTCTTCAATCGTGTACAGACGTGTATATGGATGGCACATTCAAAGTCGTCCCCGAACTTTATTACCAATTGTACTCAATCCATGGTTTAGTACAAAGAAATATCATTTCATTGGCTTATATTCTTATGCCTCGTAAAAGCGAAGAAAATTACAAGAGGGTTTATGATACTATTATGTCATTAAGGCCACTGTTATCCTAGTTCATTTCTCATCGATTTTGAATTAGGAGCAATGAAAGCTATCAATTCCCGTTGGCCTCAATCAAGTGTTCATGCTTGTTTCTTCCATTTGACACAAAATGTCTATCGACAAGTTCAAAAAGCAGGTTTTACAACTAAATATGGGAACGATGAAGAATATGCACATGCAGTACGAATGCTGCCTGCATTAGCTTTTTCGGAAACAAATGATATCTATTCAGCATTTGAAGATATTGGTGATCTACAAATTTCAGATCTTGATCCGCTTTACAACTATTTTGAAGATTACTATATAGGTAGATTTCGAAGTCGCAACAGAAGGATAATTCCAACGTTTCCAATCACGTTTTGGAATGTACACAATTTGTTACGAAATCAGTTCGATCACACTAACAATGCCGTCGAAGGATGGCACCGACAACTTAAAAGTATCGCACATTCAGCTCATCCTGGATTTTGGCTTTTTTTGAGTAACCTTCAAACAGAGCAATCATACGTAGACGGTGAAATTTCACAACCAGTAACAGGTCTCGTACCAAAACCAAAGAGAATCCAAATTCAACACAGCATCCAGAATTTCACGGATTTTAGAAAATCCTACATATGATAATATACAAAAAGTAAAAGTAATTGCTCACACATTCATGTTATAATTGTTTATAGATTTATTCATTTTGATTAATTTTTGTTATTTTGTCTACTTTTTTTTTCCTTCATTGTCTTTCACATTTTGACAAAAATATTGATTTGCACATAGCACACATTCATTTTGCACACAGTTATCTGCGCACAAACATCTAACACACAATTTCCTTGCACACAATTGTCCATACACATTATTGTCTGCTCATAAGCAAGAAATTTATTATTAGATGGTGAAATATCAAAAATTTCTTTAATATCTTCATCAGTAAATTCAATAAATGCTCCATATATATCTCCACATCTTATGTCATCTTCATGTTCATATATAACATCAAGTAGTTTTTCATCAATATATTCAAATAGTCCAGTATTATCTAGCAGTGAAACACCGACTAGAACTGGAGGTGGAGAAGAAAGAGTAAAAATACCTTTTGAACTTTAAATAATATTCTTTGTGATGCATCTTGAATTAGATAAACAGTTAGAATTTTCGAAGGATCCTATAAAGATTATGTTGAAATTGTTATGATGAAGCTGAATCCACATGTAAAATTGAACTTCAAGCTAAATGTCAAACAATTACAGTTGATAGAAATTGAATTGTATCAACATCGTATGTGTAACGATCAATAAGGCCCTGACTGGCTTGATACGTCATGACAAACTGAATAGAGGTGGAGTAGCTTACCGCCACTCTCAGCAATGATGTTTATTCGCTTCTTCACATATCCAGAGTGTAACAATTTCATACATAACACATGTATATATAGGAGAGAGATAGAAGAGAGACAGAAGAGAGAGATATTAGAACAATTGAAAGAGAACAGAAGGAGGAGGAAGGAGAATCATCGAAGCGTGCCATCAATATCGGCACACTTATGATCCCCAGAAGGATGCTCTTTTCAATTTTTCCAAAGAATATTTTCTTTTTTCTTTGTCTTACAACCCGCTGAAAATGATTTATAATGATTGCATTATGCAAAATTCTTTTAACTTTGACAGTTTCAATACACGAAAGTTTCCATAGCACTTATTGTTTAGTACCAATAAACCCAATTTTTGATGGACTTTCATTTGGTATAAAATTCATTATTAACTCTATTTCAGAATAAAGTGGTACCCCCCTATCAAAATATTGTTTCCAGCCCTGTATAAGCGACATTTAAATGTATCTCAACAAAACAGTAACGAATGCAACCAGTCAGAAGAACATAAAACATACCCGTCATGTTCAGTTATGCCAATCAAATTTAGTTCATGAAATTCACTGATTAAATCTACTTAAAAGCATCAATAGACGGCAAATGACCGCAACCAAAGTTTCATTCTAGACCTGAAGAGAGTCACTCACTTGAATGTTTTTCCACGTCAACTGATGCTTGATTAATATGTCACTTCGAATAATTCATCAATAAATAGATAAACAAACGAATGCTATCGTCGACAGCATTTTCAATGCGGTGATTTCAAGAATGAGGACTAGCATTCTATTGTTCAAATTATTGATTATGTCATGACTTAAGTAGATATAGATATAGAAATAATCATTTAATTATTTCTCTTTATGTATACTTGTCGAATCTGTGATCAAGCAAGCAATTTTAAAAATAAGATGATATACCTCTTGTAAATTATCGCAAAATTTGAAGAAAAACGAATATGAGCTAATTATCAGATGATTCGATATGGAAATCTTTTTTCGAAAATAATAACAATGCAAAATATGAAGACTGGAAACCATTAAACTTAAATCCAATAGCCACAAACTCATTCGTCGATTTCTTATCATTGAATGCAAATATTGATTTAAAACTTGAAATTTTTCTTTTTAGTGAAATGACATGAAAAAAAGCAACCATCTTGAAAATAAATCAAATAAAACATAATGCCATGGAAACAGTAATTACATCAATTCTATTTTTAGCGACTGTTAGAAAAAGCATTCGTTCTATAGATATGAAGTTATTCAAGTCTTAGTGAATAATTAATCCTTATAGAAATAGTAAAATGAAATTGTCATACAAACTTGAAGTATACAACAAAGGAAATATCAAGCTGACATAATACAAAAATCATATACTATATTGTATTATATGTTATTTATGAAATGTTGATGAGTTACACACACGGTCAGAAGCAAAATTATGAATTGAAATGCATAAATTGGAGCACCGAAACGATTGCTATTCGAAAATGCATCATCGTGATTTTCCGTTACAGAGTTTAACTCGAAATGTGTCTAACTCGATATTCGTATTCGACAAATTATTACTTTAACGAGGGAAGATCTCCAAGTGATCAATCGCTTTTGTGTTGAGACTACGTGCATTATGGAGGTACAAATGAGTTACAAATACCCTGAAAAACGTTCAGGCTGCCAGCGTATTGCTACGGAGATATTGCACTTTTACGGTATGTTTTTAAATGAATGCGGTGGTCCCTCTCAGGAAAACCAGAAAAAATGATTTTCGAATTTCGACTTGAAACTTCACATAGAAAGAGATCTTACTGAGAATNCTTGCTCTTTTGAATGGTGAAAACCGCAGCTCGATAACTCAAAGTAATCAAAAGTTATTCAGAAAATGGTCGTTAATACTTTTAAAAAAATCCGACATTAGTTCAAAATAATATGGTTCATGCTCGTGGTATACTTGCTAGTGCTATTATTCAAGCACAAGAAAAGTCACCAAATAAGACTAATGTTTATGCTGCATTCATATGCATTATAAATCCAAAATTTCCACAAATAAGTCAATTAATCTGTAAACGTGCAATATCATTATATCGTGAATCATTTATGGCTAATGAAAGAAAGAAAACGTTTATAATGATAAAATTTCTTGCACATTTGATTAATCAAAGGATGGTATGTATTTTTTTAATTTTATTGACCAAAACAATTCTACTATTGTTTTCTAATTCTTTTTTATTTAGTTACATGAAAAGATTGCGTTTCAAATACTTGACGTATTACTTCGCAATGTTTCAAGTAATAGCGTTAAATTAGCTATTCGATTTTTAAATCAATGTGGTCAAAAATGATCACAAATTAATCCACAAGAATTAGATTCTCATTTTTCAACATTAAATAATTTACTTCATGGACCATTAATAACGGAACGTACAAAAGATATGATTAGAGTTTTATTCACTGTACGACGAAATCAATTTGAAGAATATCCAGCTATTAAATCTGGTTTAGATTTGGTTGATGAAAATGATAAATATACACATACGCTAGAATATCTCGATTGATGTGATCCTGAAACCATGCTTGGTAAAGTAAACATTCAATTCAATAAAATATTTGAATTTTATTTTTATTTAGATGAATTTAAATATGATGAACAATATGAAGTTAATGAAAATGAATATAAAGAACTTCGAAAAACATTTCTTGGTGAAAATAATGACGATGAAGGTAAATCAAGTTCGAATTCATTACAAAACGATAATGATCAATCAAACATTTCAGCAGCAGTTATTGATCTATCCAGCAGTGGTTCATCGGTTGCTGATAAAGAAAATTAATTTTTAATAAATATATAATAACAAAAAACTCAAGTTTTAAATGTCTTTGAAACTCATTATCAAGAGAACATACATATTAGATCGAATCAACGAAAATGAAGATTAAAGATGTATCTATACTTTCTTCTTTTTTTGTACATCCAGAGACCTGATGAGTAATAGAGATAAAGTTCTATTTGTTGTTGGAGAATCATATTTGTTCTTCTTTGATTTTAAATTTAACATTTCTTTTCTTCACATCGTGAAAAATTGCCAACGGTGTTGATTGAGTAGTTGCACTGAGATCTTGTTTTAAAGCCACAATGGCTAATGATTCCTTAATACAGAGTTGTAACCAGTCGAAAATTTTCGATCTAGTCCTGTCTGATCGATCCGGTTCGGTCGGTTAGAAGCGTCTTTTAAACTGGCCGGTGGTTAGGCTATTTTGCATCAGTCAATGAAAATGGCTATCAAAAACACCCATTTTCGTTTACCTGCTCAAGTTTTCACAAATCTCCAAGAGAAAATATCATGTTGTAGCCGTTTATATCTCTTAGGTTTCTCAAAGATGAATATGTGGTGTTTCTCTGTATGACGCGAAAAAAGAGTCATTTACCAAATAGTTGATTCCTAACTTTAAATCCTGAACTTTTCCACTCAGGTTTTACAGACAAACCTAACCTTTCTCTTCAAACGATGTTTCAGAAATAAACCTGGTCTCTAGCGAAACACCAACGAAATCATTTGAGAAGCTTAGCTCAAGTAACACAGTTTTGATAGTATTTTTTACGAGATAAAATATGCTTCCATTAAAGAAATAAAGCTGATAGTTTTTGAAAAAATACTGTTTGATTATTTTGAAAAGAACACTCAAACTTGCTCTCGGCATGTTGCATCAGAGAAACTGGCATATTTATAAAACTTCTTTCAAACAGTAAAAACCGACGAAGACCGGCCGATCCAGCTATTTCGACCGGTCCGGTTATAACTCTGCCTTAATATGTAAACGAAGTGCAGAACTAGAGTTATATACAATGTTATCCTACCAAGAACAATTGACGTGAAAAACGTGATGAAAAATCGAACATTTTTCAATTATCACTTACAAAAGGATCTTGAAAATATTTTGTCAATATTCTAAAATAGAAAACAATAAAATTAACTGTTGCCTTTTTATCTTTCACTGACTTACGAATCAGTTAAACAAAGAAATCAAGACGATGAACAATATCATACTGATCTTGAACAACATTTTCAAAGCATATGTGGCACGTGAGATTAGAATCCAATTGAGATTGGAATATATCTTTTAACGTTTTCTAGTTGTAGATTATGGTGTTATATAAATAAATACTTTTTTTTATGGATAGTATGAATTGATTCTGTTGAATATGTATTTTGAGAATTTTTCTTTATGTTGGTGACATGAAGAGACTGAATTATTTAAAAATCTTGAAAGGACAATAAATATGCTTGATATAAATTTTTTTACGTTGCAGACATAAGAACATGGAAGAGTTTGAAAAAAATTAAAATAAATAATGACTTTTTTTTCTATGTCGGGGACATGGAGACATGGCAATATCGAATGATCGATAAAAATTCAGAAAAGAATTTTTAATAGTGTTCATTAACACGACCAGGGGGTTGATGTCGTGTGATCTTTAAAAATAAGGGTGCATTGCGTCACATGTGTGTCTTACAATTATGACATTAGGAGAAAATGAATGGTTGTACAAACTAGCGAAATTGAAAGCTAAGTTTATTGCCTAAATACTAAAATCGATGGTATATGATGCATAATCCTTATTTATAAGTTTTGAATCGAATTTTTGGATGAAACATCAATCAATCAATGTTTTAGTTCTGTTAGTTTTGTCTTTAACTGCTGGAGTAAGAAGGCTTTAAAATGAAAATGCCTTTTTTTTCACCCCATTGAGTTTTAAATAATTCGCGAAAACAGCAAGATATCGTGATGTAATTCTTGCTATGCCGAAGACGACCATTGAGAATGTAGATTCATTTTGAAACAACGATCCTAATAAGATCTGTCATCTAGCAGACGCGATAGTTTACTGAGAGACTACTGCTCAAAAACTATACTTCATAAAGTATGTTGGTATTCAAAGGGTTAATATTAATATTATGCAAACAGGAACGAAATAGACGAAAAAACTTATCAAAGGTTTTCATTTTTTTTTACTAATTTAAATTATTGATATTTACCATAATTACCTATATAGAGAATGTTGAAAAAGAAAAATCAATGCAAACCATTAAGTAATCAATATGAAAATAATTTTTAATGTGTTTTCGTTTAAATGTATAGATTTAAATTCAGATTTAATATTTTTATTTATATAATTTCTTTATACAGAATAACGTAAGATCTCAGATTTTTCTTAGAATAAAATTTTAGGTTAATTTAAATTAGTAAAAATAATTTCTAACTGTGAGAGAAGAAATCAGGATGACATATATAAAAATGGATTCTATTATTGATATAATAAATAATAAATAAAAGATAATAAAATCATGATTTATTATGATAATCATAAAAAAATACTTAAAAGAAGTTATTTTATCGGTTTTAAGTGTACGATTATTATCAAGATGAAAGCTAAGTGAACAGAACTTTTTTAAAATAATATTAAAGAAATGTGTGACATGTTTCCATACTGGTAAAGTTTCAAGCGAATAGCTAACATTATTCATTCTATGACTAATATAATGGATCGACAAACAGATAAAAAAAAACAAAGCAAAAAAAAATTGTTTGTTTTGCTCAATATAAATAGAAGAACTAAAATAGATAGTAAAAAATGTTTGTATTTATCATCCTAAAAGTCTAATTTTATTCTGTGATCTATTTACGTGTATAATAAAAAAGATTTTAAATTATTCTTTTTCTCTAGAAAATTTTTCTTTTCATTACCTTTTTTTTTCTATCATTGTTGTTTTAATTATTGCTCGTATTCCAATCCGAACTGAATTCTCATGTGAACTGTGTCATATATAGACTATATGTTTTTCCTGCCAATTATTTCTGAAGAATTTACCAATTAGAAACATAGATTTTTGTATAAGTAATAGTATGTTAACAACATTTCAAAGTAAATAGATATGAATATTGGTTCTTCTACATCATACAACATAAATAGATATTAAGATTTTCTTTTCGTTACAAGTAATTTATTCAATATACAAGGCTGTTCTTTTACAATGAATTTTCACTAAGAAAACAAATTTGCAGATTTTATTTGAAAAACTATTGTTTATAATCGTCCACGAATTTTTAAAAAATAATACAAAGCACCAGCAATAGCCCCACCAATATGACCTGCAGAGCCAATATTTTTTTGACGATGTGTTATAGCTCGATAGAGATCATATGCAATAAATGCTCCAACACCGACAATAACTGGCATAGGTACAATAAAAAATAGAAGAACAGTATCAAATGGACGAAAAAATGAATATAGTACTACCATGCCCATTGTAACACCTAAAATAAAAGCAAAAAACGCACATGAACAAAATCCTTCGTTAGCAATGTGATTTCACAAAAGCAAAAACGCGTGTTTCTCAAAATAATAAATTTTATTCGAGCTAATTTTTGTATGTTACCTGTCTGATAAGTTATTCTAAAAAACAGCGCTACAGACCTTTGTTCAAAGGAGTTATCAGTGAAAACTCATGGGGCTATAAAATCTCTATCGAAAGTTTTTCCTCATCAGGCTTAGAGTTTTCAAAAAAAATTGATTTACTTTTCGCTACCGACATGACTGAGTGCACATATACAAACGAAAGTAACCTCTATATTATTAAATGAGAAGTTCAAAACCAACTTAAGAAGTTTTTTAGAATTCATATAGTTACAGAGATATGGTGAAATTAAATTTATCCTTTTTTACTTTTTAATTAATTAATAGTTAGCTGAAAGAGTCAACATTTTTATATATGCTTATGCTTAGAGAATTTATTCAGAAAAATAATTTTTATAAAAAATCAAAATCAAATGAAAGGTAAGTATGTCTCACCTTGCCTGAAATAGCACATATATTGATAGAAAATGTTTTCAAGAAACAAAACTAAACTAACCGGAGGCTCCAACAGCTGGTAAACTAGGTCTTCGATCATAAAATCGTTGATAAAATATATGACCAAGTGAACAGCCAACTGCACTAACAAGAAATAGTTGAATAAACGCTGGTAAACCAATATGATTTAAAACAAGAGGACCTATATAAATATAATCATGTTTAAAAAAAAACAAATAAGATAAAATAATGTTTTACCAAAACTATATAAAACGAAACTATTAATCAAAAAATGTGTTAAATCAAAATGACTAAAAGCTGAAGTAAGCAGAGTCCATACACGATTTTGTCGAACAACACCATCCCAAGATACCACTGAAAATTTACAAGTAAAATTATTTATTATTAATTTTCAAAAATACATACTAAAATTTTTTGTCATAAACCATAATAGGCGTTGATCATGATTTGATCGAAAATTCGCATAAGAAAATTGCCATGTAACAAAAACAATTCCATTAACAATAATTATTCCAGCAATAATATTTTTTTCATTGATAAATCCCAATGGATATTTATTATTAGTATTATTACGAGGAGATGAAGGTATTGATGAACGAGATTTATCTGTTAGAAATGCTCGACGTCGTTTTTCCGTAGTTAAATGCCGACGACAAATAAAAAGCGAAGATTGTCGAGAGACAAGTGTTCGTATTAATAAATTCATCGTGTCTTTTTTTATCTAGGGGAGATAAAATAACTTCCTTAATAAAATAACGCCAATATGATATAATAAAAACTTTCATTTAAATACGAGCTAAATTGACAAAAAAACGAAATAAGCTATGATAGTGACTAAGCATGTGCATGATAAGTTTGATTACGATCAACCGATGCTCCATACTTATTCGTACTACCACCTGTTGTATATCACGGTAGAATGACGATCAGAAGACAGTCAATCATTCAAGTAATAAAGATATATATTTTCATAGGTCAGGGTAAATAATTTTTCCCCAAATTAATATAGAGATTTTTAATTTAACAGAAATAAAAGTCTTCTTTTCGGTTGCGTTGTAATAGTATTGACATTATTTTTTCTATTCAGACTAGGTAAAGGACTAAAAATTACTCTTAGAATATTTTGAAAATTCTAGCCTAAAGAAATGTTCCTCAGTTGAAATATTGAATTATTAAACTCGACTTTGGTCACTAGCCTGTGACAACGATAGTTTTTTTAAGAAGATTTAATAGCTCGACAAACAAATCTTGCTTTCGGCTAGAACTTTAAAGGCATTCTAAGAGTCCTTTGATCTCTTTGTAGGCGAAAACTCAACAAAGCGGATATAGTTCAGCTTCCAAGGCACATGAGGACGAGCTTTTTAAGACCTTTTTTTTATTTGTACCTTATGGATTCGAAAGGCTAGAGTAGTATCCGCATTAGAAAAAAGTTAAAAATATTATGCATTTTCTTGAGTTACTTTGTATACGAAAAACAGTAAACAAATCTTCTGATAAATAACAAATAACATACATTATTGTTTGGATCATTTCTTTCTAATAGTATATTTATTTTTTTTAACTAATACTTCAAAACTAAACCAACATATTCCAACTAATATGAACAGTTTGTCTCGAATAGTTTCTCATGTTGTTTCTAAATGAGATAAAATCTCGATAAAAACTTGATTAGTATAATCGATAGTCATAATCAATATAGTTATATGTAAATTTATCTAAAATTTAGATATCACTTTTATTGTGTTTATGTTGTTGAATACAAAAATTCAAAAAAAAGGAAGAAAACACAAAATTTATGTTTTATTTTAACGGCGTCTCTCTTGTTTTTGAGCTCGTTGTTGTGCTTTCTTTTTTCGTTCATCATCTTTCTGTTTTTGGTTATTAGCATCAACTTTGTTTTTTTCTTGTTGTTTTTTATGTGCCTTAGAAAGAAAAAGTATTTTTTTAAATAAACAATAAAATTTAAAAAAGTAATTTATTTTACTTCATGTTGTGATTCTCTTGCTTTTTTTTCACGATCTTCAATAGCTTGTGCATTTATATTTTGAAATAAATCATTATCAGTTGTTTCATGTTCAATTCCATAGTCAATTTCTTCATCGGATATCTCAGAATATTTTGCTAATACTTGTGATTTATGTTTTTTTAGTACAAGATCATCGTGATATTTATTTGAATTATGATCATTAGTTTGTTTTTGTTGTTTTGCTGTTGATTCCATTTGATTCATAGCATTAATTAATGCATTATTGATAGCATCATCATCTTCGTTTATACCTAAATTATTTCAAATATTGATAGAATGGTGTTTTTTCATACTTCAATTATTAGGTAAAGACGACTGTAAGATTTCGACTACAAAAGACGATATATGTAGGTTTACGAAGAAAGACTTCATCTACTTATTGAAATGTTTTTGATTAGAAGCGTACAAATATATTTCTTTTTTTGTAGTCAAAAAATCATCGAAAAACTCATAATCGCCTATGACATTTATTACCGGTTTGGCCTTTGTTTGCGTTTGAACTATGATCACTAGTGTTTTGTAATTGATACCAACGATCGAGAATTTGTTGACTGAGATTATCAATCTTATGATCATGCTAATATAATTGAAAATAATGTACTATTCTAATTTTTAAATGTTGATGTTACTTTTAAATCAAGATCAGCGAGTAATTCGGCAATAGCTACTTGTTTTTCTTCATCGGTTTCACTGTCACTTGTAACAATACCCATTAAATACTGAACAAAATCACTCATGTCAGCGTCATTCGATTGCAATTCATTAAGTAAAGATCGAATCCATTGATCGAATGATGAGGGTGATGCCTCTGCCATTAGGCACACTTGTGTCCGAATCTATCAAGATGTGAAAAACAGTAAACGTTATTGAATAAGTGTAGCTAAGATGCTAGTGACTAGAAATTTTAGCAAATTTATTTTTATCTTATTCAAACAATTTTTTTGGAAGTGAAACTTAAGAAAATTAGACTAAAAAATCATTAGAGCCTATAAAAATTGAAATACTTCAAAAGTATCAAGTCTCGATAGTCTTAACATTTATCTGAATTGTCTTTTTAATTTTACTTATCTTATGCTTAGGAAAACAATTAAGAATGGTTTTTTAAAATATGTCGATTCATTGTTGAAAAAAAAAATCGATTTTTTCGATATAATAGCAAAAAATTGTAATATCCGGGGGCTTATATGTTGATATTTTCAGTTCTCAATGAAACAAACATTATATTCAAACTCAACAAAAAAATCTGCATTGAAAAGTATAGTAAATATTAATTATTGTCAAATTTTGACCTTAGGGAAACTACAAGTCAGATTATTCGAAAATAACAGCTACGAGAGAGATGTAAGAATGGAAATTCGACAAAAATTTGTTTGAGGTACTGTATGCACTATTCAACGTGAATTTTTCTGCTGATTGTAAATAACACGTTTGTTTCATTGGAAACTGAATTCCCAATCTTCAAAATGTACGTACAAACCCGTATGTCGAAAAAATCGATTTTGTATCAAGAAACAAATAATATTTTTCAATAATCATGCATAATTTTTCTGCCTAATCATATGGCAAGTAAAATCTAAAAGAGTCCCAATAAATATTAAGGTTAAATACGCTTGATGCTTTTGGAGTGTTTCAATTTTTATAGGATTCCCTAATTTTTATTAAACTGATTTTTCTAAATTTCGCTACAATAACATTGTTTGAATATTTTCAACGACATCAATTTTAGAGGTCAATCGACCAGCTCTATCTAACGTTGACGACAAAATAATGTTAAAAAATTTTCTCAAACTTCGGACTGCTGGAATCTTACATCATTCACGAAAAATGCCTTGTACCGAGTCCAAGTATAAGTAATTGCTTCAAAATATTTCATTGGATAATATTAAATGTATCAATCCGATAGATGACATACATTTACAATCACGGTGCGAAGCAGTGTATACTAATCGTTTGCGATATTTTTTACTTTCTCGACCCTTCACTCAAGTTGCTATTTTGTGATGCAATGGCCTGAAGATCAGAGAGTCATACGATTTTTGTTCAAACGTCGTTACAAAGTTCAGTTTTTTTCGAGGTAATGACAATGAGTTTTTCGACAGCAATGATGATTACATCCAATGCTGCTGTCATCTTCGAAGTTTTCGTTTTATCAATAATTGGTAATGAAAATTTAAAATGACTGTGAAGGAGACAAATAAAAAAATAAATCAATAACTTTGGTTTTTATTCTTCTATATGATCTTATTAAAAATCAAAATCTTAGCATAAGTGCAGGATGAGTTATATAAAGTATGTTTTGTCATTGTCATTTATCATTTTGTAGTAAACATAAAGACTCAATCGATAAATTTGGTTTTGTAGTTTTATATAATTTATTTGTATTTGATATTGAAAAAAAAAACAACAATTAACAGATAAAAAAAATATTCATTTTTCTCATAGCAAAAATGAATAGTTTATATTTTGTGCTTTATAATTAACATTCTTATCAAGATATGGATAATAAATATTGACATAGTCTGTACGTAACACAGAACAAAACATTGCTATCATTGAATTTCTGCTAAGTTGCCTGAGATATCACTAACACTTGTACTAAAAAAATTTATAAAAGACAACGTGATGGCAAGAAATTCTAAAAAATGTCTTATTTTATAAAGACGTTAAGATGTGGATATTTATATTAAGCTACTCTCATACCCTGAAAATGTTTAATCTTCTATTCAACATATCTTCGAGTATCTGTTCGACTTATGAAAAAATTGCTGGAGATTTCTTTCAATTTTGATTTCATCTGAAACAGCATTTTTTGGTTATGGAATATTATCAAAAGACAACATTCAAGAAAATATCGCATATAATCACTAGAATCTAAAATGGCATGAGTCTATCATTTCGACTTTTATCTTCACATTACACAATATTAATATTTTTGAAGTTCAAGTTCAAATGAACAAGCTAAATGCTTTTTCTTTTCCCTTGTTTTTTTTATTGAGAAATAATAGCAAGCCTTAAATCTTTTAAAATATCCATTTAAATTGAAAAATGAATTATACTAAAACTTATCAATGTTTGTATCATCTTAAAGAGAAAGTGTCTCATGTTCATGATAATATACGTTTTATTTATTTCAACATGAAATACAGTGCAAGATTTTAAAGAACAATCGTACTTTGTTTACTATCAACAGTCGAAGCATCACATAAAGATGTAATGAAATGTTTCCTTCCTAGTTACTGCCTATCTTTGAACAATCCCAATCATCTCAAATCATACAGAAACAAATACCAATCTGTGTACTCCATATGAAATGAATGTCATTGAACAAGTATGAATTTCTTTTTTTTTGTTTCTTTGTCGTCACTCATCGTCTTCCCTTTCAGCGAATGCTTTATTGATGCTATGTGCCGTCCTTTTCATAAAGTGTTTATTTGATAAGAATTTTAAAAAAAAAAGGTAAACACAGATACCAACAGGAGACAAAGGTTTAACACGTTGTATAAGTCAGATACGACTCATTCGAAAAAAAAACGAGTCAACGATCTAGGACACAAAAAATTCTATCAACAAGAACATATTATCAAATCTACACGGAACATTTCAGCTTCATTTAGTTGATTGTGGTGAGTAAATTATTAGGAAAATCCGAAAAGCGAAAGAAACTATTCTGAACGTTATATAATTAATGCCAAGATACTGCGAATAGTCTACCTCAGTTATTGAGGAGATAAGAAAGCAAAAGTTAATGTAATGAGAGTAGGTATAAAAAGGACGCGGACACAATAGTAAACTTTGGTTGTGTATAAATGTAATAACAGTGAAAAGGCTTCTGGTCGCAAAGAAATGTGCACAGGTGACGGTCAGAGCCTATCAGTCAGAGAACGATATGTGCCAATAATGATGAAAAGCTTCCAACCGCAGCAAAATTCATAACAACGAGGTGGAAAGCTCCACTTCGTTCACTAATGTAACGAAGTTAGAGGGACAACCTTCACCACTCACAGTAATGTGGAATATCAAAGACCATTTACTTCGAATCACGGGGCAACGTGTCAAGCTATTGACAAAACAGTTTCGTTCCCAACGATTATGAGCTAAACTCAGACTGAAAAACTTTGGGCTACAAGATGATGCTTTGAAGTTAATGTGCAAGATTTCGACCCTTCTACCAATTTTTCAGGTCCAAAGAGCAATGTGCCAGAATAACAGTCGAAAGCTTGAAATAGTATGCGACTCGCTGAGACTTATGGAGACAAAATTATGCAGTCACAAATATGAGTGACAGTAACGGCACAGGAGCCCCAATCACCCAGCCATTCATCAAGATATCAACGACAAGTGTAAAGTGATACATAAGGTTATGAGAATAACGGCAACATATTTAGCCTCGCATAAGGATCCGTAAGACGGTTCGGCAACAACATTCAGCTCACTGATCAATGTTAGACACCACCAAAGTATACACTGGAAGGATGTAAAAAAAGTTTCAGACGACTCATTCATTGGACTAATTGCTTGTAAACAGTGCCGTGCTATATTGAAATTTTTAAGACTCACACCAACATCCTTAGACCTACAGACGGATATGTGAAAAGAGAGATGGAGACCTCAAAAGCGACCCATCGAAATGTGTTCGTGCCGGGAAGCAGCTTCGGACAATCGATGGATCCGTTTCGCCGATGGCAAACACTTAGGAGCCGCACATAATGCGAAAGAGACGGGAAAAGCTTCATCCCACATATTCATCTTTTAGAGTAACTAGAAAACTTTCGAACATTCTGGCAGCATCTAAAAGTTACCACGAAAAGTTTCAAGCTAGTCATCAATGTGATTCTGTGACAGTGAGCATGTTCTCAGCCAGAAACAAATGTGTTAGGAAAGCAAAAGAACACTGGAGAATCCATCCATCTCTTACGGTAGTCGAGATGACTTTCAAGCTACCAAGAGATCTATTTAAAAGGCAGAAAAATCTATTGGACCGTCGAAGAATGAGAAGAGCCGCGAAAACCTTCAGACAACCTAGTCATGCTCTCACATCAGGGGCGTACCCAGGAATTTTCTGAGAGGGGTGCCCGACTCATTATGGGGCTAGATACTAGCAGACAAATTAATTTTTGTTTCCCGAAAAAATCTTTTACCCGTACCCCCCTCCAGGCTTTTTTTGGCTGAGGGGGGTGCCCGGGCACCTGAGGGCACCCCCCCTGGGTACGCCCNGGTGGGTGTGAGTGGGGGCTGTGGGTGTGGGTGTGGGTGTGAGTGTCATGCAAGAACACATTCACACCCACACCCACACCCACCCTCGTATATATCCTCAACATAAAGATTCAAATTTAATCCGGATGGATTGTTGTGGTGTGTGTTTATGATATATGGCCATATTGTTGTGGATGTGTTGCTTTTATTCTTCTCTTTCTCAGCTTCTCCGGTGTCTAGTCATGTTTTGTACATATATAAGAATTCATCTCTAGTTTTTTGTTTAGTATACGTTGTTTGTAGTGTATTTTAAAGAATAATAAATATATAAAATTATGTTAAACTTTAACAAACGACGTAAGTCAAGTTAGTAATGAATTCATGCTTTTCTGAGAAATCCTTCCTACAGGCTTGTGTAAAATGAAGCAGCGAAAATGCTATCGAATACTTATCTTTCGGATCATTTCTGTGTCGAAAATGTGCTTGAGGAACTGTAATTTTTTTAAATTGATAGATAAATGCATTGTCGTTCAGATGAGGAAAGGAGTTTTTTAATTAATCGTCAGTACTAGATAAACCCTTCCAGATTTTTGAAGTCTCGATGATCAGAAAAATGAAATATAGTACAAATTTAAAAAAATCTTGCCCTCCGTCGAAATGATTGCATTTAATGAACAAATCACTAACAGCAAAGCTAATTACAATATAAGCTCAATATTCGATACGTACTGGTGTCAATTGCAAAGCCTACAAGAAATCATGAATCAAGCAAATTACTAATTATACGTTAAAACTTCCGTAAATCGAAATTTTTCAGTGTATGCATGACGATTAACGATTGTTATAACTAAATAAAAATGTAATTATACCTAAAACCTTTTAGATTTAATGATAAATTTTATCTTAAATGTCTACCAGGTAGGACAACAGAAAAGATTGTAAATAGTATTGATTGCACGTTTCATAACACAATTATTTAATGAACATATAGAATCAATAGATAATGACGCTGAATTTACTGATCTAGGAAGAATTGAAAACGTGTGAGCTGTACTGAGCGAAAGTATTTGATGTATCCATTACAATTAGAAAAACAAAATGCACAAGTCATCGGAAGCAGTGGAGAGCATGCTCATACATATTGAGTTATATTATAATTTACGTAAGTTGAAAAACTTTGACTTGTAAAGGTTCTTTTCATTAGATATTTATAAATTCATGTATTTTAATCTTGTTCGTGCATTTCAGTAGTAGTTTTATTGAGATAGTTGAAACTTAGTAAGCAAAAAAGCGGATAAACCGCTGAAAAAAAGGAAAATTTTCTCAAGATTCTGCGGGGAGGTGAGTGACTTTCTTTTTTTTTTTTTTGCTATATTTTTTATATCATCAACGGACAGTTAATCTGCACACGTTCTGTTTTATATCCTTTAATTACTGATTATGAAAATAGAACAGATGAAAATTATATCATTGCATAAATCGATCAATAATTTATTCCTAATTGTATTGATCAATTTGAATAATTTTGTTTTTTTTTTAATTTCCTATAAAAACAAAACTCGTAATCATCGTTTATAAATATAGATTGAATGAATTGTTTGACCGTTGTTCTCTTTCTTTCCTTTTGTTTTCATTTTAAGTTAACGTTCTGTCATATTTTATGTTTGTATAAGCCATTTGGTCAGTCAACACGTGATTGATGGCATTGTTGACAGTCGTTGACACGTATATAGAGAATACGAAGGAATAACAACTAAGTAAAAGAATATCATTTTTACCATGAATCGTTACTTACTATACAGTATTATATTTATTCTTATAAAAAATGTTGATTGTATATCAACAAAATATCGTCGATGGTGTTCACCATGGAAATTTTGTTCATTTACATCATGGAAAGCTTGGGAGTCATGTGATAAAACATGTGGTGGTGGTATACGTACACGTTATCGACAAATGTGTTCATTACCATTTATTGATTTTACTCAACATGTTGCTATGTGTCATAAAACATTAAATGATTTTATTGAATATGAAAATTGTTCACAGACATGTTCAAATTATGGTATATGGTCAAATGAAACAAATCAATGTATATGTAATGATACAAGTATTGTTGATTCATGTTGTATGACAGGTAAGAAAAGTTTTTTTTTTTTTAAATTAAATTTATTCTTTTTTTTTTGTATATAGATCGAGGTCGATGGTCCGAATGGACATCATGGTCGAGATGTATAGCACGATGTGGAACATATGGTATACGTAACAGAACACGTATGTGTTTATGGAAAGATGATCTTTTCCACTATGATTTAGTAAATATAAATTGTATTGGAGATCGAATTCAATATGAAAGTTGTTTAAAAGATTGTTATGAACCAGGTTAGAAAAAATTTTCGTTTGTTTGCTTTAATAGAAGAAGCTTTTTTTTTTTTCTTAATAGAATATGATGAAGAATTTTTCGAAAAAATGCCAAGTAATGCAACTGTAATGATTGGTAAACATGCACAATTCGTATGTAAACAAAAAAGTGGTAGCATTAAATGGTAAATATTTATATTCAAAAAGATTGTTTTCTAAATTGAGACTTGAACAATAAGGTGTTTATTTGAGTATTAGTACGTAGAGAATTATGTTGATATATGCAAGGATGGAAACCAGTTTGAGAATAGTTCTATTTAACTAACGTGTTGATCTTATAATATTTTTATCGTTATGAAATATACATTTTACTGGTCATAACAACTCGAAATATCTGTCATTCATTGCTTTATAACACGACCCATTCCATACTGAACTCGACTTGCCCTGTGGAATGAATGCTTTTTCTTCTTTGATCTGCATGCCACTCTATGAGTTGATGGGTTATTAACCTGTCATGAACTAATTTGTACACTGAATGAAATAATAACATATCAGTCAATAAACTTAATTTTGAACGGATGTGTGTGTTTATGGTTCAGTGCATCGGACAGGAGATTCACACCCTCAAATATTTATTGTTTGTTCCACTTGATAGATGAGTTTAAGCAGTGTATCCTTCACATTCTCTTATAAATATTGTTGAATCTATTCTAGATTCAAAATATTCTGCCACCTGTCTCTATTAGTTAATGATCGATTTTTTTCCTCTTTAAAGGTTAATTAATGATCAAGATGTATCTATATTATCAATTCAAAATCCTTCAATAAAAATAGTTTCAAATGGTACAACATTATTTATTTATCCAATAACAAATTATTTTTCTTCTCAAACTCGTATAACATGTCAAATAAATATGTTAAATGGTGAACATATTAATCGACATGCTTGGATGATAATTGATACAAATGAAAATCATATTGATAATTCAATTGATAATCAATGTTCACTTATAAAACCTTTAGAATCAATATATTATGTACGATTAGGATCAAGTTTTTCCATACAATGTCAAGCTAAAACACTTAATGCAACTGTTCTATGGTATAAAAATGATATTTTAATACATGGTAATGGAGACGAAACTATACAAATTTTAATTGATTATATGTTATTTATAAATACAATTGATTTAATACATAATGCAAGTTTTTCTTGTACTGTTCAAACAACATTAAAATGTAAACAAACATCATATTGGAAAATAATTGTATTTGAATATACACAACAAATATCAAATAGTTTACAAACAAATCCATTAAATTTTGTTGGTACATATGGTATTGTATTACCAAGTTCATCACCATGGCATGTTACAATATCTTATCGTGATATATCAATGAATTTTTTTTATGATGCATTTTGTTCTGGTTTATTTATTGATGAAGATACTATTTTAAGTGTTTCACAATGTTTTGATAAATCATCATCATTACAAACATATCTTAAACAACAAAATTTATTATTTGATCCAACAAAACTTATTATTTATATTGCTAAATATGATCGTTTAAGTATAAGTTCATTTGAACGACAATCATCTGTTAAACAATTATTATATTCAAATAATAATTTTATTATTTTAAAAGTACATTTACTTTTTATGAGTATTGAATCTCGTCCATTACCATTACCTACAATGAATGATATGGCAACATTAATTAATAATGTATCGTTATATGCAACTGGTTGGGGACCATTATCAACAAATGCTGATAAACCAATGCGTCTTAAATATGTACAACAACGATTAATTGATTGTAATATATCATCACCGATAACATTATGTACAACAGCTATGGCTATAAAACAACCAAATTTATGTCCAGGTGATACTGGTGGAATACTTTTTGCACAAACAAAACAACGTATATTTGCTGTTGGTCTTATATCACGATTTTCAAAAGCATTTTGTGATATGCGTTCAACACAAGTAACAACTATTCTTCGTCTTGATACTATAACGACTTGGTTAAAACAAAATTCACTTGTATAAAATTCAAAAAAAAAACAGCTGATCATTTTTTTTCTTTTTGTTTGTCTATTTCCGTTATAATGAAAACAAAAGACAAATAATGTTTTTTTTATGTTTGATTAAATGAAAACGATGAAATAAAAATTCTTTATTGATTGTAAAATTAATATAAATATTTTATTAAAGTTTTTGATTAACAAATTAAATGAATTGAATTTGAAGTTAACTTTCATATATCAAGTAACCTATGGCAAATACCCTAACAACTGCATTAAATGGCATAGATTTGATTGATATGAAACAATGTAACTAAAAATAATAATCGATCTGACTTTCTAGAATTCATCAGCAGGTATTTTACTCACGAATGCATCTTAATCTTTCGATTCAATAAGTAATTTACATTTATTTCTTATGTTTTTTTTCAAGTATTAAAACTATCTTAACTTATTCAACTCGTGATCACTATGATAATAAACTTTTTAGAATGTTTTCATAAATGACTGCAGTGATTGTGGAGTTTCATTTTGGTCAATTTTGTATTTCAATTGAAACCTATAAAATTCAATAGACGAAATAATTTTCAATTGTTCAGCTTCGTAGAACAAAATTTGCTCTACAAACTGTGCTATTTACTTTTGCATGGCAGATTTTTAAACTTTTCTATCTTTAAAAGTAATTTTTTGATTAATGCCAATATCTATAGAAACTACTTAGGGCATACCAAAACTAATGATTTTCATAGAAAACATTCCACAAGAAAGAGTTAATCAAATTTTTGCTCAAACAAGTATTTGAGTTGGTAGCAATGCTTAATAACGTATACTCAGTTTGTTTGAAGACATTTTCTGAAGCTATTTTTCAAAAAACCTTTAATTAAAAAATTCAACATTTTGCTTACGGCACCTCATGCAGGGATTAGAAGCCGTTTGACTGACGAGGTTTATCAATTAAATCAAACACCTAACAAATACACAATACTTTATCTGTAGAATAAGATGGGTATAAAGTAATTATGATACGTTCTGATACAGAAGAATAAAAGCATATTTATGAGCACATAGTTAAACGTTTTGATAAGGAAGTTTCGATTTCTTGAGTGCTAGTCGATGATCTTTGTCTTCTAATTCTATTATTAAGTAGTATTAGGAAATTATCGATATTGTATTGATGATTAAAAATCTTACTTCTTCCCATATATCTCGATTTTCTAAAGACTATTGGACTAATTATTTTTATAAAAGGTGCGAAACAGTATTTTGAGGTTTCATTCTAAAATTTGACGGAATTAAGAAAACTTCTAAAAAAAAGCATGGAAAACTCTAAATCGCCACTATTAATTTATGGATCAGTCTATATCTCGACTAATAACTCTAGTAGACAGAAATTCAGTATACATTTTTTTATGAGATACGATCTAATAAGAGTGTTGAAATATAGTGGTAGAAATTTGAACTCTTCACAGACATGTCAGACACATGAGAAGCGGCTCATCATAGATCTTATATAAATAATACTTCGTTATAATATATGAACTAACGGGTGGGTCAAAAGTTTTGAGACAAAATGTTCGTTCATTTTTCTCTACCTCAAAAGTATTCTAGATGAATGCGAAAAGGTGTATAAGGATCAGAATTCAATGCTCTTTACGAATATGAATTCAGAAATTCTATGTCTATTTCTGTAAGAGAGAAGCAAGAAAATCTTTTTGGGGCATACAAAAAATAGTCTGGGCAAAATGGTTGACTCGAAGCTTTTGGAAAATATTTGCTTTATTTTTAGCCTATGTAAAAGTATTGTAGGTGAATTACAACTACAGCAAAATGGTGAGAGACTTGTGCTCTTTCTGAACATGGGCTCAAAAATTATGTATTTGTGTCTGTACGAGAGTAATGAGAAAATCAATGAACATGTCGGAAAACTGAAATTGGTTGATGAACACATTAGCATTTGCTTCTCCTGTGAATTCTCTACGAAGATGCTAAAAACGATTGAATATAGTGGTTTTGTAAAGCTGACAGTTCTTTAAAAATTGTGATGTCGAATTTCTGAACTCATGTTCGGATAGAGCATTAAATTCTGCTCCTTATCCACGTTTTCGTATTCAACTAGAATACTTTTGAGCTGGTGAAAAATGAACAAATATTTTGTCTCAAAACTTTCGACCCACCCGTTACTTTATTACTGCATCTCTCGAGGATTAAGTAAAAAGATAATAAGCAAATGTGTCTGAAAATAGAGACAATAAAACTATTTCCCTGTGGTTAGTAGTAGCGATTGCATTGTGTTTTACATTTTAATTATGTAGGGCTGTGCTATAAACTATTTTATTCATTATTTTTTTATCAAGAAAAATATTTTTCTATGAGTATGATATAAATAGATGAATTGTGTGCATAACAATAGAAGTATGCAATATTTTCAATTTTAATAAATTCATATTCATTCATCAATAGAACATCTAATTTCGTAGCATAGATGGGTCAGCGTTTTATATTGAGGTATAGCAATAGACTGTAACATCTTATTATTATTAAAGAAAAAATTGTTTTCAACTTTATATTTGCTCCTAATAATGTCTTAGATGTGGCAATTGCCTTCTAGTAGTCCATCCGTGCTTCTTTGTGAAACTATTAACTTTTTAGTATTATACATGAAAATACTCTGTTAATTGTACTTTATAACTACTTATATGAGTAATATATTGAAAACATGTTTATTTTATGAAATCTGCTCTTAGCCTGATATAAAATCTATTATTTTCGTACGTTCTATAAATGATATCTTAATACCTATGTAAGATGTTCAAAAAGATTCTGAAATAATTTTATTAAGTGACAATTATAAATACTAATGTGCCATTTATTACTTGAAATTCTTGGATTGATTTTGTGAATAAATTGTTGATTTCAATCAATGATAAATTTAACTCATGAAGAGATGAATAATATTTTTTTTTCTCGTTTAAGTGCGAACAAGATAACCTTCAAGTTGTTTATATTATAATTCCATTTCTATATTGAATCGATGCACTTTTGATAATTACTATTCTTCAGCTAATGAGCTCAAAAACATAGACAAACTTCAACATCAATAGCAATTCTCAAGTTTACAACCTTTTTCAAAATTTTTATTATTTTGTAACAAACTATTGATCCGAAATAAATATATAATTTATGTTTCATTTGATAAACTCATTCTATTGATAAATATATAAACTATTTTGATAAAAATAAATATGTGTTATAAAACTGTTCAAAACATAATATTCTAGAAGTTCATTGAATAAAAAATCTTTTCAATTTTTTGTTTATTCTAATCGAAGCCTTTTTTCAATTCATCAATTAAATTCAATGATCAACTAAGAATATATCCCCCACAAAACATAATCCAAACTTTTATCTAATCTGCATCGTATGTCAGGTATGTCTACTTTTTCTTGTCATAGAAAATAAATTTCTCAACTCATTGTCATGAGTAGAAAAACAAATTAATATTCACAAAAAAAAACTCAACTGCTAATTTCTGTTAAACTCTCATCTTCAACAATCGATTTGTGCTAGATATATTCAAATCGTATGAAAATTTCACGATATATTAAAGCAGTAATGTAGAGGTTATGCTAACGTTGTAGATCATGCTGCTTGAAGAATATACTTAGTAAACAAGAATAAAAAAGCTTATTTGTCTATGTAAAATTCTCTGTGGGCTTTATTCTTTATTTTTAATGTTGTATTTACTTGAAAGAGTATGTTTGACCAGAGTACCTGATAAAACTCTTTTTTTAATTCCTACTTTTCATGCATTGGAAAAAAAATGGCAAGATAATGCTGCGAATAAGTCTGAAAAAATAATTATGTATTTGACAAAATGCTTTTGTAATATAATAATGTGAAATCTTAATTCAGAACGTGGGCACCGTAGTTTTACATGCTCTTTCAAATCAAAGAAAAAGAACGTTAGCTACAATCAAGCTTTTCCGAGAATTGTAGGATGCGCAATCAGAAAGACATAATGAGCGCAAACAGAAAGAAAGAAGATTTGCCACTTTTTCTGTAAAAGAAAAAGCACATTTTACAAGCAGAAAGTGGTGGAAGTCATCGCAAACTTTCGAAGCGAACGATGTGCCAAGTAAGAAACTCATATTATTTTAGGAAGATAGAAGTTTACCTTATCTTCTCATGCATCTATCTCAATTTTATTTATATTCATTGATCAAATAATAACTTGATTTTGAGTAACATTTTATTGAACAAAAAAATATTTATTTTTTTAAATTTTGTATCAAGAATAATTTTGTAAATGGAATATCAATTAAGTAAAAATTCTCAAATTAAAATAGGATTAGTCATTATGTAAAAACTTTGCAAAATGAAAAAAAAAAACTATAAAAAAGATTGTCTAGATCTACAGCTGTGTACCGAACTTTATTTTTTTAAAATACAAAAATAAATAATAAAATAGAAGGGCCAATCAATTGGAGAACTAGTTGCTAATTGTTTTTGTTTTGTTTTCAGTTAATTAAAATTTCTAGAAAATATTTCGATTAAATGTGAATGTTGCTCAACTTATTTTTCGAAGGCATATGAAATTTATTATGATGAAAGTGGTTTGTTTTTGATGTCACTATCAAATACTCAATAGTATATATTAAAACTGACATTATTATATTAGTTGACAAGTAAATATAATAATCTTTCTTTTTTTGTGTAATCAATACAAATTATATTGATAAAAGATATATGGTAGATTTCGGAAAAAAAATTTACATTGAAAATAGACATATTCTGATTCCTAGAATTTGATGTCTATGATGATAATTTTTTTTCTGATTAAGGATGTAATTTCTGTGAATTGTTTATATCAACAATGATTAGTTTTTTTTCACTCTAGACAAAGTTGTAGTCTAAATATATGAAACATAAAACAAAGGTTTAGGATTTGATCGAAAATTCGTATTTTTTTAGTTTTTTTCGATCAATTTTAACTGGTTTTTGAGAACTGTGGTTTGCATTAGACAAAATTGAACACAGCTGACATGAGCAACTGTTAGGAGGTGGGTTAGTCTCAATACTGGAAGTATTTTAAACGTCGATCAGAAGTTCATGGCAAGAGTTTATTTCTGCTTGCAAAAACACATGCCCAACATTGAGAATAACCAGACATTTCTTGTGATTCTTCATGAAATTTGTGTTCAGCTTTGAATTCATTTGCCGAGTCTATTCTTAAGTTTGTCTAATGCAAATCACGGCACTCAAAATCGGTTACGATTGGTTGAAAACAAAAAAAATGCGAATTTTTTGCCAATTTCGAAATCTTTGTTTTGTATTTCATATACTTCGACTACAACTTCGAACAGAGGGAAAAAAACTTGATCATTGTTGATGTAAACAATTCACTGGAGGTAAATTCTCAATAGAAATCCCGTAAATTTACTTTTTCAAAATTTAAGCAAGGATCGAAGCTGGAATATAATAAAACAGATCTTGTCAATATTTGTTGTGTTCTGACATAGATGTCATTGATAACAGTATTCTATCTTTAAGTCAAGTTTAAGTGCAAGAATTACAATCGCTAATACTTTTTAAAATATACCATGTTAACAATAAGTCTTTACTTTATGTCTTTGGAAAATAAGTCCACCGTAAAAGAGTTAATAGATGACTCCTAAGGAAAAGAAAATGTCATTTTAGACATCATGTTCTAGATATCGCTGTATCCCTAGTTGGAAATAATATCTAAACATAATCAACAATTTATCAAAGATTGTTTTGGACAGAGATATTTTATTTTGTTTGTACATTTAATGTGCTACGTTATCCGAAGATAACATGACGCAAAACAGAACTTTACTTTTTTTCCATACTGAAATTTTTATACAATGAGTTATTTGTTTACTTTTTTGTTTTTTATTGATTTAAATGATAAATAAGGAACCTGTATCGAACTTTTAGTTAAGATTTCAATAAACAGTGAAGGAATCTTCGATGCAAAGGTGAAATTACATCGGATACTCTTTTATCTATAGAACATCAAGATTTATTTTATTTTTTCTCGTGGACAAAAAAGATTTTATACTTGACTAGGAAATTATTGTTTATCATTTACTCAAACATTAAGTATGAGTCTTGAGAACATAGACAAATCTTAAGAATGAGAAACTACATGGTGAAGTATGACAAGAACTTACAGGGTGACACATAACCTTTGCCTCCCCTCTATAACGTAAAGTATCAATGATATCAAAAATGTATTTTATACCAAATTAAAGCGCGTTAAAAACTGAGTTTATTGGTACTAAATAGTAAAGATTGTGAAGGCCTTTTAATGCAAAACTTAAGNTTACGACCTAATGCTAATTTTGATTTTTAGCTAGTATTTTTGATAAGTTCGTGTGACGACAAACCGAGTCTCAAATCATTTACGTACGATTGAATCGTGAAATGGAATCCTGTCGTCACAATGAGACGCGCACATCTCACGAGGAAACCTTTTGAGGTTATTTACGTTCCGCTTACTGCTGTTCGAGTGTAATCAAACAAGTTTGAAATTATGAACAATATTGATTTGCAGTTGTTCTATGGAATATTTGCAATTCTAATGTGTTTGTCCTTTAATTCTAGACAAAATCAGAGTTTTTTCTGTTTCCCTATTAACTACTGGCACGTCTTTTGTTTTGTGTATAATATAGTTATTGCAGTTACATTACTAGGAGATATTACCGGCATATTAGGCTTGGCTATGGCGATGCGGCTGGGTGTTCTGATAGACATGTTGGATCTACCGGATACTGATTTTGTCGCTTTAATTGTCATAGATGTTACAGTTGTTTTTTGAAAATAAATTGGCGGCAGTTAGGTGTAGATGAAAAGACATGAACACCCACACCACACCTCTGCCACATCCACACCCTAACAATTGGAAATAAACTTCAGGATAATGATATAAGAATTCATCGACGAAACCAATGAAATCCTAAAAATAAATATTGTTCAAGATGTCAACATGAATCTGCACATCGATCAGCTTATTTACGTCATATGAGAAAAGTACATCAAGGATAATTTGCAATTACATTGAATAATAATCATACTTCTGAAGAAAAAATTATTCAAGAATAAAATTAAAAACTCTTTTTATTTTTTTTTCTATATATAACGTAATAAATCTCATATTAAAACAAATACTTTAATAAGTGATCAATCAAGTAAATAATTAATGATTCAAATTATAATAATCTCCCTTGTTCTTTTTTCTTTTATATATAGCAATTTATTCCAACACAGGTAATGGAATGGAACAAGATCCAATGCAAGTTTTAATTAATCAATGAGATATTGAAGAAGATCGGTTATCTCCGACATCTGCATCCAAATTAAATTTTGAACCAATCAGTAAAATAAAATGTGATATATGTAACAAATTTTTTCGTGCCGATTGCATTAAGGTTCGTATATGTCATGTTGGTATTTTTTCCTGATAGAAAAAAAAGGGTAATTTACATGAACACTCAAACGTCTTGTATAATTCCCAATAAACGATTGAAATTCCAATGTTTCTTTTAATCTCG
Source organism: Rotaria sp. Silwood2 (assembly GCA_905329745.1). NCBI lineage: Eukaryota > Metazoa > Rotifera > Eurotatoria > Philodinida > Philodinidae > Rotaria > Rotaria sp. Silwood2. Next base: position 128,642 of record CAJNSZ010000109.1, read on the forward strand.
AGAGCAAGAGGTTATTTCATTAGCGAGCATCATAGTCTTCTTTAATCACCATACTCGCAATCTAAGAACGATGAATGTTTGATGACAAAACAAAACAATGCCAATTCATAACTATGGAGATAGCTTCATTGAAAAACTCTTATCTGAATAGTGCGACGTTTCAGTTTGTGTAGCAGAATCCCATTTATATATAGCTTTTACAGCAATAAAAAATATGTGATCACCTCGACATAAGATCATGAATGTACAATATAGAAACTACTGGTAAACGTTTCCATATGATCTTCGTAGGAGGTACTCAAAAATCACTTAATCAGAAAAAAAAGGATCGATACTGAAAACATCTGCTTGGATAGCAGAAGGTGTGTGATTTGAACCTCATAAAGAATATCTTTTTCTTCATATTCAGTCACATTAAGTCAGTGACTCTCAAAAGCTCTAGTCATATCGGAGTTTACAAAGTACCAAATATCTTCGATAATACTGTTATTATCTTCTGATACAGTATACAAGTCATGAATTTGGCACGTTCGATGTATTAATATTTCTCTTAATGATCTAGAATTCATAATGAAAAGGTCAATCGTGTAGTTTCGCAATAGTTTCTTATTAATGTCTATTCTTGATGTTGTTTCAAGTAAAAATTATATTCGATAATTAAAATAAGCAATTGAATATTCATTTCTTATAAATTATAATCATTTAGAAACACAAAAGACGTACTCATCATGTTACAGATAATTTTTCTTCAAATAAATTAAATAATGATTTAAGTCCAAAAAACTCTCTCAACAATGAAAGTATCTATGAAATTCAACCAATAGCTAGTGAATTATCTGCAACTACTACAAATCCACCATCAGCAATAACAGTGGCTGATTTAGATACTGATGAAATGCCAATTCGATTTCGTGTATGTTTTATATTCACATAAAATATTAAAAAATCTTGATTTATTTTATCTTATTATTATTATTTAGAGAGATATATACAAATAAATCAATTGTTTTTTCTGTATCATGTCTTGAACGTTATCAATTAGTAAGCTGTTCGCGATTACAATATTCAAGGATAGAATAGATGAATTTCTACGAAAATATTCATCTTGCATTACACAAACAGCATCAATTANAAAGAATAATCAACATTTACTAAGATTATATCTAACAACAGTTTCTCTAGATATGTCACTTTTCGAAAATATTATCATTGGATTATTTTAGCAAAGGTAACAAACACAGACAAGATCTGATATTTTTCTTCAAACAGGCTCTTCATCTTATGGTTGTATTGACCGTACGACGTTAAAGAATTGTCTAAACAATTCGAAAATATTTTACTTTTCTTTCGAATAATATCAGTTACAAAGACAAGAAAATTTCCTGAAAAACGTTTAACACATATAGAGACAAGGAAAATATATGATGTACATGAAAATAAATATGAATATGAGTTTTTATCTCATACAATTGTTTGTTAACATTAGTTTACATAACATATCGAGAGAGATACAGTAAGAGTAGTTGATGGCTAATAGTTTAATAGTATTTATTATTATTAAACAGAAGACAAGCTTGATGAAAACTGGAATTTCGAAGTACGATCACACGTTATCTATTTGTTTAGTTGTTTTCAAGATTTCATACTCACAGATTATTAAAGACAATTCACAACATTCAATATTGTATTCGATTGTTAATCGAAATAAAAACGATAGCTCATTTCAATGCAATAAACATATATGGTGAACAATGTTTCTAGTTGCAAGTATATCAAGCAGAAGCATAATGTACACAACAACTGCTGCTTCTGATACACATCTTAATACACAAAGTGCTCAGAAAATCAGAGTGTACGTAGTACCCTTTTCTGAATCCTTTGTTTCGGGCATCATTCAGTGTGCTTTGATAGAAGAAATAATAAATGAAAACTTATTCTCATCTGTATAAAAAGCTCTACCGTTTACATTTGCTTGTTTAGTCAAGTTTTGATTATCTCACATAAAACTTTCGCGCATTTGCTATTATGAACAGAATATAAAGAAACATTTATATTTCGCATGTCCATCGGAAACATTGATGGTGACAACTCACCGATATGAACGAAATTATTGTATTATTAATTAAATGTATGTCAACACATTAAAATGCGAAAAACGATGCCGTTTATTTAGAGACCAGGAAAATAGGCACACAATAAGAGAATTCGCTATAGTATGTTAGATAGAAATGGTAGACAAAGAACGTAGATCACTTGGATGCTGTATAAACAATTACATGTCAATATGATAGATGTTGTTATCATCAAGCTATGTGTAATTTCTTGTGGTTCATAATGTACTTTTAAAAAATTTGAAAATCTTTTGGTTAAACAGGTTTCATACCAAAACCAGGATCAGTTGTAGTAGTTTCATCTTTATCTTCCTCCTAAATTTGACATAAAAATAATCAAATAAATCTTTCATTTTCATGACTTCGAATTAATCTCTTTCAACACATAAAATCTAATCGATCAATAATATGTAAAATCGATTTGATTATTTCATCATATAATGAAACAAACATATTTTGTCGATCAAATACTTGTATAAAATTCTTTTAATGAAATTACATTTAGTATTGTTTTTCACAATGGAATAGAATTTTTATATGTTTTAGTTTTACCAAGTGATAAAAGAGATTTTGTATTTTCTTCAGATATATCAGCTTCATAATTTTCTAATTGTTTTTCAACCGTTGATTTTAATGGATGTGAACAACAACAAATAAATGTTTAAGTAACTAAATAAAGTAAATTTATTAAAAAAACAAAGGTAAAAACAATCGAATAATACCAATTCGAGATAAAAATGGTTTATAGAAATTGGTTTTGTTTGTAAAACTGAAATCATTTTAATAATAGATAAACATGTTGTTGCTTGTGGTTTAGGTTGATAACGTGGATAATAATCAATTGTCATATAAGTTAAACATTCAAGTGGACCAAGAAATTCTTCTCCAATCTAAAAACAAAAATTTAATTAAATTTAAATAAAAGTTTTCTTATTTTTTTTACATTTGTCATTTCAATAATAATAGCTGAAATAACATCAATTAAATCCGGTAAACCATAAAAACGTTCATCAAATACATCTACTGCTTGAGCTAATGTCATTGTTGGCATTGCAATTTGTTCACAACGTTGAATTAAGCCAACAAATATAAATTTAACATCTTCTTCTGTACCATACAGTTTTCAAGCCAATTAAAGAATAACTTCAATCGATCAAAACTGTCTTCACTTGCTACATTAGCAAAAATTCCATAACCACGAATTTCCATTGCTAAATCTTTAATTTCTAATTCAGGTGTATCAGTTTTATCTCGAAATTCCTTAATAATATATTGGAAAACTTGGAGAGCACATCGACATTCTTCTGGTCTTTTAATATTTGTTTCTTTGAATGCATTAGCTACCTAAAATAAAAATTCAAAAGTCATCTAATTCGATTAATTTGTTTTTCTTTAAGATTTTACGTCAAGTAAAAAAGTATCATAAGCACATTGTGCTACTTTTTTAACATCATAATTATCATGTGCATTCCATGTGAGAATACATCAAAGTATTTCTGGATAATCATCATAAAAATATTCAGTAAATAAAGTTGAATGTTGAGCAAATAATTCCAACGCAATTAAAAATAAAATTTATTCTTAATAAAAAATTTTATTTATATCTTTAACTAATGCATATCGATTTGAATTTGTTTGATCTTGTGTTTGTATTGAACGTGTTGCATAAATATAAATACGTTTTAAATCCGATTCAAATCGAATACATTCTTTATCTAAACGTTTATCTTCTTCTTTATTTTTACTTCGAATTAAAGGTGAAGGTGGATGAACATATATAATCAATCAAATAAATGAATTTTTTAGTTTTGTATTTCTATAGAATTTTACGAGATGTTGATGATGGAGTAAAATTAATAAGATAATAAGTCCAATCTTCAATTGCACCTGCAGCAATTAACATTTCAAATTTAATAACATCTTTAACTAACAAAAAAAATGCTTCTTAGCGCAGCTCCTTTGAGGCTGAAATGTAGAACTCACATATCTTAAGCTTCATTATACTAACACAAAATACGAAAAATGAATAATATGTAACAAACGATATTTGATTTCTAAAAATAATCGACCGTGAAAGAAACCATCTGTCTTATTTATATTCGCATTTTAAACAGAACTTTTTTCTTTAATTGTTTCTACTGACGCTCTATTTTTTATTTGCTTGTTGCTATTCGCTCATTATTTATTTTCTTTTTTTTTCTTAATTTTCCATTATTTCTATTTTTCTAAACAATGATTTAACTGATGAAACAGTTGGTTGTAACGCAATTGTAACGATAAACTGCCGTAAAAACTGTGTTTTAATGATATCTTCAACGCGTTTAAACATGTTAAGAAGATGTGAAGTCGTTAAAACGAGTATTTTTTTTCTTGAAAAATACGCGTTTTTATCAGTTTTAACGCGTTCAAAATTCTGAGTATGTTGCACGATCATAATTGAGCCACATTGTAACTAATTATGACCTAATGCTAATTTTAATTTTTAGCTGGTATTTTTGATACGCGCGTGTGACGACAAACCGAATCTCAAATCATTTACGTGCGATTGAATCGTGAAATCGAATACTATCGTCACAATGAGACGCGCACATCTCACGAGGAAACCTTTTGAGGTTATTTATGTTCGGCTTACTACTGTTCGAGTGTAATCAAACTAGTTGAAATTATGAACAGTATTGACTTGCAGTTGTTCTAAGGAATATTTGCAATTCTAATGTGTTTGTCCTTTAATTCTAGACGAAATCAGAGTTTGTTCTGTTTCCCTATTAACTACTGACAAGTCTTTTGTTTTGTGTATAATATAGCTACTATTGCAGTTGCATTTGTAGGAGATATTACCGGCATATTAAATTTGCCTATGGCGCTGCGGCTGGATGCTCTGATAGTAGACATGTTGGATCTGCGGGATATTGATTTTGTCGCTTTAATTGTCATAGATGTTACAGTTATTTTTTGAAAATAAATTGGCAGCAGCTAGATGTGGCTGTAGATGAAAAGACAGGAACGCGCACACCCTAACAATTGGAAATAAACTTCAAGACAATTATACAAAAATTCATCGACGAAAACCATTAAATCCCACAAATAAATATTGTTCAAGATGTCAACATGAATTTGCACATCGATCAGCTTATTTACGTCGTATGAGAAAAGTACATCAAGGATAATTTGCAATCACATTGAATAATAATCATACATCTCAAGAAAAAATTATTCAAGAATAAAATCAAAAACTTCTTTTATTTTTTTTCTATATATAACGTAATAAATCTCATATTAAAACAAATACTTTAATAAGTGATCAATCAAGTAAATAATTAATGATTCAAATTATAATAATCCCCCTTGTTTTTTTCTTTTATATATAGCAATTTGTTCCAAACACAGGTAATGGAATGGAACAAGATCCAATGTAAGTTTTAGTTAATCAATGAGATATTGGAGAAGGTCGGTTATCTCCGAGATCAGCATCCAAATAAAATTTTGAACCAATCAGCAAAATAAAATGTGATATATGTAATAAATTTTTTCGTGCCGATTACATTAAGGTGCGTATATGTCATGTTGGTAGTTTTTCCTGATAGAAAAAAAAGGGTAATTTACATGAACAAACAAACGTCTTGTGTAATTACCAATAGACGACTGAAGTTCCAATGTTTTTTTTTGATTTCGAGAGAAAGAGGTTATTTCAGGAGCGAGCATCATAGCCTTCTTTAATCCTAGGACTACCAAGCTGGGTCCAAATGGGTCCCACTATAGGAGACGGACATTCAGAACCTGTTTGTGATGAGCACTTTATTCAACGAATTTTTTTTTGTATTACCTGTTCTAAACAAAGAGAAACTATAATTCTAATAATTTCTTTACAAGACTGAAGAGGAAAATAATCTAATTTGGGCAAAAATATCGGTTCAGCAATCAAAATCATAGAATAAAAATGCATGTCATCATATTATTTCCAAAAATAAGCTTGGTAGTCCTAGGCTTAATCACTATACTCCGCAATCTAAGAACGATGAATGTTTGATGACAAAACAAAACAATGCCAATTTATAACTATGAAGATACCTTCATTGAAAAACTCTTATCTGAATAGTGCGACGTTTCAGTTTGTGCAACAGAATCCCATTTATATATAGCTTTTACAGCATAAAAAAAATATGTGATCACCTCGACATAAGATCATGAACATACAACATAGAAACTACTGGTAAACGTTTCCATATAATCCTCTTATTAATGTCTATTTTTGACGTTATATCAAGTAGAAATTATATTCTATAATTAAAATAAACCATTGAAGATTAATTTTTTATAAATTATAATCATTTAGAAACACAAAAGACGTACTCATCATGCTACAGACAATTTTTCGTCAAATAAATTAAATAATGATTCAAGTCCAAAAAACTCTATTAACAATGAAAGTATCTATGAAATTCAACCAATAGCTAGTGAATTATATGCAACTACTACAAATCTACCATCAGCAATAACAATAGCTGATTTAGATACTGATGAAATGACAATTCGATTTCGTGTATGATTTATATTCATATAAAATATTATAACATCTTGTTTTATTTTATCTTGTTATTATTATTTAGAGAGATGCAAATAAACCAATTGTTTTTTCTGTAACATGTCTTGAACGTTATCAATTAGTACGTTATTCGCGATTACAATATTCCATATGTAATCATATTGAAATATTTTAGGATACAGTCGATGAATTTCTACGACAATATTCATCTCGCGTTACACAAACAGCATCAATTAATTCTGAAGTAACTCATTTAATAAAAAATGATGATAAACCTACATTACATTCACCATTATCAATGAAATTAATTGAAGCTATAGCTAATCATTGTTTTTGTGTTTCATATCGTTGATTAATTGATTATATTAAATATGATCAAATTTTTGATAAAGGTGCATATGAAATTGAAGGTGATGATACAGATTGTCATTTTCAAGGTGGTCCAAAACGTTCACGTTCAATTGATAAACGTCTGTCACTTTTTGAATATATATGTTTTATTATCAAATGTACGGAAAATAATGATATTAAAATGACAAATGTGCGTTTACAAGGTTTAATCACAACAGGTGATGAACGAATAATAACATGCGTGACACAAGGGATTTACTTGATCAATTTGAAATTGTTGTTCTCTGTGATAAATTATATGTATCAGAACGACGCCATAATTCTGATCAATGTCGTTCATTAGGTATACATTTTATTTCATCCGATTTTCGTTATATGAAGAAACTCCATTATAATTGAAATTTACTTATTTATTTTGTTTTGTCGTTTTTATATCAAATATTTTTTGTGTACAAAAAAAAATATAAATGAAGATATATTTGGTTAAGAATGAGCTCTATTATTTGCTTGACTTCTAACTTTATTCTTTTATTGTAATAGATAATAATTTTAAAAAAAAACAGAGGTCTAATAATAAAGAAAATATGACGACAACAGCAAGTACATCGTCAAATTTACCTGATAAAGATCAAATTCGTGCACATGTTCGACGTGATGGTTTGATTGAAAGACAAAGATTTAATACACGAATTTGTAGACCATTATGTAAATATAGTGATGGAGAAGAATGTAAGGTATTTGTTGCTTATCGGAGTCTTTGTGTTGGACATTATCATCAAACATCAGATATAACTGTTAATGAATTAAAACGTAGACAATTAATTCAACAATCAGCAACTGCTGTTGCATCATCAAAGGCAACAATGATACCTTCAAAAATTCGATGTTGTTAGTATTCTAATTAATATCGAAATTTTCCTAGAATGAAAATTATTTTATTTTATTTTTAGCTATTGAAACACCTTTAACTCTTGGTCTGAAACGTAGGTTATTGATTTGTTTAATGATGAATTTCTTTTTTGTTTGAATTCTAAATAGATTGGCGACGAAAAACAGCACAACCGAATTGTAAGTGGTATTAATATTATTAAAGCATTTTCGCGCGCATTGAATGATATATAAGAAATCAACATTGACTCAAACTTTGATGTGCTCTAAGTGCATAAATTGGTTATCATCTTTGAAGAATATAGATATTGTGGTTCTTAAGATAAAATCATGCAAATTTTGTTTTTCAACTGAATTCGATACAGTTATTGGTTCTCTTCATGCTTAAAGATGATTCGTTTTTCTTAGATCTAGATTATATCTTGACGCTATTTTAACAATACGCAACGGTCCTTTTGAAAGCTGTTGTATACCTATAATCAGCACAGCATCTCAAATGAATTGATACAAAATAACTCTTTTATAAATAGAAAAACAATTTGTTGACCTCCAAACCGTTGGCAGTGAATACGAAAATAAGATGATAGGAAGGAAATCTGCTATTTGTATTACTTCTTTTTCAAAGTTTTATTTAGAGTATTGAGGTTTGCTTTATACATAAAGCTCTAGACGAATCTCTAAATCTCTTATGTTCATGTCACTGTAGTCCCCTCCATGGATCTGGAGACCATTTTTTTTTCTATTTATTAAAAATGTTATTTTTATCAGTTCATCAGCAATTCTGTGCTACTAATAAATACCATATAGTGAATACAATATACATCAGAATCTGACTTTAACGTTGATATCTTATATACCATTCGATGCGCCACCAATTGCTCTCTTAAAACCATAGACATGAAATCCTTTCAAATGCAAGCACCAATTTTTGCTTTAAATTTCATCCTAAAATAAAAGGATGCCCATTTTATATCTGTTTGAAAAATATTCTTACGAGTATTTTTTTATCCCTTTACTCTACTAATCAGTCAATTAATCATGTATATCATATTATTCTGATATGATTTAGCATCAACATCTGTAAAAAAACAATCGTCGCAAATATCCTCTAAAACTCTAGTCAATAATAATAGTAATAAATGTCGAAAGTCAGATGAATGGGTTCTTCTTAAACGATGTCGATATGATTCAACTCAAAATAGTATGATACATGTTTCGTATTACAAGAAAAACGAATTTTCTTGTCTTTTTTCTAATAATCTTAGTACCATCTGTTCAATCAATTTTACTTAATACATCAACAACTATAGATGAGTCAACTGCAGCATTCGATGTAAGATCATAGATGAAGAAAATGAATTGTATTTTATTTTTGGTTTGTTTTTTATATATTTAGTCTAATCAAGCATGTTCATCTGTTAGTTCAATTGATAGTCATGCTGATGATTATATTTTGGCTCAAAAATCAATTTCAATAACTCCATCTCACCTAACTGATGAACAAATGATAAGAATAATCGGAAAAAAAAGAAAAACCAATTATTATTATTGTTTCAATCAGGATCATCTTGATCAATTTCTTCAACGTTTTAATATTCATTATTCAGATAAAATTGATGAAAAAAAACAACACATTTAATAACTGATGATACAACAATTCCATTTGTTTGTGCTTTATCATCAAAAGCTGTTCATGCATTAGCACGTCACTTAACTGTTTTATCGATACGTTGAATTGATGAATGTCTTCACATTGTGAAATACGTGGTGATTCAAAATGTTCAACAATGTATCATGGTGCTATGCAACGTTTACGTCTTATTCCACGAAGACATTCATTATTTTCTAAACGTATATTTATGCTTAAATATAATGGTGTCAAAATGTAAATATCATTTTGAATAATTTTTTTCTTCGAAGAAAAAATATAGTGAGTCTATGTTTTGAGATTCCCTCGTTAAATCGTTCTAAAACATTCCAAAGTCTTTCTCAAAATTTGAATGGCTGGAATACATTTGTAAATGTTCTCAATAGTGCAGTTTTTGATTTTTGTGCAGATAAAAATACATATTCNTTGATGATTTGTATCATTTTTTGAAGGTAATTGTAATAACTGAGGAGCTTTTTACATAAATATTGTACTGTTGTTTGAATGAATAAATCCTATGAAATGAAATATTAAAATAAAACACTTTTATAAAATAATGTTTTTTTTTTCTTTCTTCTTACTGGATAAAGCTTTTAAATCTTGTACTATTGCAAGAACATGAGCCAGACGTTGTTGTTGTTGCATGATGCTCTAAAACAGGATTAAGAGAATTTTTATTTTTTGTTCTTATCTTACTTGTGAATTCCACATGTAATGCAGAAGTGGATTTGTATTAGGACTATTGACAAGAGATGTAGGAATTATTAATTGTAATATTTCTTGTGTCAATGTTATCCAAACAGTTTAAGTTTTTTTAATAGGATAGATACAGTTGGTAGAGTCTAAGTAATTAGAAAAAAATATTTAAAAAAAATGATTATATATAGTGGAAATGAATAAATGCTTTGACAAATTATCATGCCCTTTCTTTGAGAAGAAGAGGGAATCTCTGTAGAGATGAACAGTTGCGATTTGAGTCCCGATGAGTTATGATTGATTTCGTGAAATTATAGTCTTCGGTATTTTGATTGTAACGTTGATTATCAAAATAAAAAATACATTCACATAACGAACTGCTTGAGCAAGTCGTAATAACTATCAAAAAAGAATCAACAAATATGATATATTTATTTTTGTTTTTAATTTTCGAACTTGTCCTTCAAATTATAACAAAGTCGATAAAATAAGTCAATATATCGCTCAGTTGATCATGCTCGGCGAAGTGCTATTACAAGTAATAAAAGAGGGTGTGGGTGGGTGTGGATGGAGGTAGAACGTGACATTGGCATACACCCACATCTTTAACACGTTCAAAATTCTGAGTATGTTGCACGATCATTATTGAGCCTCGTTGTAACTAATTACTACCTAATGCTAATTTTGATTTTTAGTTGGTATTTTTTATACGTGCGTGTGACGACAAATCGAATCTCAAATGATTTACGTGCGATTGAATCGTGAAATCGAATACTGTTGTCACAATGAGACGCGCACATCTCACGAGGAAACCTTTTGAGGTTATTTACATTCGACTTACTGCTGTTCGAGTGTAATCAAACAAGTTTGAAATTATGAACAGTATTGACTTGCAGTTGTCCTATGGAATATTCGCAATTCTAATGTGTTTGTCCTTTAATTCTAGACGAAATCAGAGTTTTTTCTGTTTCCCTATTAACTACTGGCATGTCTTTTGTTTTATGTATAATATAGTTATTGCAGTTGCATTACTAGGAGATATTACCGGCATATTAGGTTCGACTTTGGCGATGCGGCTGACTGCTGAGATAGACATGTTGGATCTGCCGGATACTAATTTTGTCGCTTTAATTGTCATAGATGTTACAGTTATTTCTTGAAAATAAATTGGCAGCAGCTGGGTGTAGGTGTAGATGAAAAGACATGAATACCCACATTCGCACCTTTACAATTGGAAATAAACTTCAGGATAATGATATAAGAATTCATCGACTAAAACAATAAAATCCTAAAAATAAGTACTGTTCAAGATGTCAACATGAATCTGCACATCGATCAGTTTATTTACGTCATATGAGAAAAGTACATCAAGGATAATTTGCAATTACATTGAATAATAATCATACACCTGAAGAAAAACTTATTCAAGAATAAAATTAAAAACTCGTTTTATTTATTTTTTTTATATATAGCGTAATAAATCTCATATTAAAAGAAATCCTTTAATAAGTGATCAATCAAGTAAATAATTAATGATTCAAATTATAATAATCTCCCTTGTTGTTTTCTTTTATATATAGCAATTTATTCCGACACAGGTAATGGAATGGAACAAGATCCAATGCAAGTTTTAGTTAATCAATGAGATATTGGAGAAGATCGGCTATCTCCAAGATCAGCATCCAAATTAAATTTTGAATCAAGCAGCAAAATAAAATGTGATATATGTAACAAATTTTTTCCTGCCGATTGCATTAAGGTTCGTATATGTCATATTGGTATTTTTTCCTGATAGAAAAAAGGATAATTTACATGAACAACAAGACAAAACAATGCCAATTCATAACTATGAAGATACCTTCATTGAAAAACTCTTATCTGAATAGTGCGACGTTTCAGTTTGTGTAGCAGAATCCCATTTATATATAGCTTTTACAGCATAAAAAAAATATGTGATCACCTCGACATAAGATCATGAATGTACAACATAGAAACTACTGGTAAATGTTTTCCATATGATCTTCTTAGAAGGTACTCAAAAGTCACGTCATCAGAAAAAAAGGATCGATACTGAAAACATCTGCTTGGATATTCAGAAGGTGTGAGATTCGAATCTCATAAAGAATATCTTTTTCTCCATTCAGTCACATTAAGTTAGTGACTTCCATAGACTCTAGGCGTACTGAAGTTTACAGACTACTAAATACTTTCGATAATACTGTTATAATCTCCTGATACAGTATATAAGTCATGGATTTGTCACGTCGATGTGTTAATATTTCTTCTAATGATCTAAAAACATAATGAAAAGGTCAATCACGTAGTTTCGCAATAGTTTCTTATTAATGTCTATTCTTGACGTTATATCAAGTAGAAATTATATTCTATAATTAAAATAAACCATTGAAGATTCATTTTTTTATAAATTATAATCATTTAGAAACACAAAAGATGTACTCATCATATTACAGACAATTTTTCTTCAAATAAATTAAATAATGATTTAAGTCCAAAAAACTCTATTAACAATGAAAGTATCTATGAAATTCAATCAATAGCTAGTGAATCATCTGCAACTACTACAAATCCACCATCAGCAATAACAATAGCTGATTTAGATACTGATGAAATGCCAATTCGATTTCGTGTATGTTTTATATTCATATAAAATATTATGAATAAAATCTTGTTTTATTTTATCTTNACTTAGGTTTTATGTTATAGACATTAGGGACAATATTTACACAACGTGCAAGACACATTTTTGAAAAATATGTGACTTTTTTCAAAAGTATCTTCAGTTTTTCGAAAAATATAGGAATATAGGAAAAAAGCTTGAAATATAGTCCATTATAGGAGAAATTTAAAAAATATAGGAAATATAGGAAATATAGTCCTACTACGAAGCCAGAGACCACCCATGTAAAAGTATATTTATTATTGCGACATTAGCAATTTGTTGATGATTTGTATAATTTTTTGAAGGTAATTGTAATAACTGAGGAGCTTTTTACATAAATATTGTACTGTTGTTTGAATGAATAAATCCTTGGAAATGAAATATTAAAATAAAACACTTTTATAAAATAATGTTTTTTTTTCTTTCTTCTTACTGGATAAAGCTTTTAAATCTTGTACTATTGCAAGAACATGAGCCAGACGTTGTTGTTGTTGCACGATGCTCTAAAAAAGGATTAAGAGAATTTTTATTTTTATTTTTTGTTCTTATCCTACTTGTGAATTCCACATGTAATTGAGAAATGGATTTGTATTAGGACTATTGACAAGAGATCTAGGAATTATTAATTGTAAAAATTCTTGTTTCAATGATATCCAAAAAGTTAAGTTTTTTTAATAGGATAGATGCATTCGGCAGAGTCTAAGGAATTAGAAAAAAATATTTAAAGGGGGTGGGTGTGGATAGAACGTGACACTGGCACACACCCATACCCTTAACACGTTCAAAATTCTGAGTATGTTGCACGATCATAATTGAGCCACGTTGTAACTAATTACGACCTAATGCTAATTTTGATTTTTAGCTGGTATTGATGATACGTGCGTGTGACGGCAAACCGAATCTCAAATCATTTACGTGCGATTGAATCGTGAAATCGAATACTGTCGTCACAATAAGACGCGCATATCTCACGAGGAAACCTTTTGAGATTATTTACATTCGACTTACTACTGTTCGAGTGTAATCAAACAAGTTTGAAATTATGAACAGTATTGACTTGCAGTTGTCCTATGGAATATTCGAAATTCTAATGTGTTTGTCCTTTAATTCTAGACGAAATTCGAGTTTTTTTCTGTTTCCCTATTAACTACTGGCACGTCTTTTGTTTTGTGTATAATATAGTTATTCCAGTTGCATTACTCGGAGATATTACTGGCATATTAGGCTTGGCTTTGGCGATACGGCTGAGTGCTGAGATAGACATGTTGGATCTGTCGGTTACTGATTTTGTCGTTTTAATTGTCATAGATGTTATAGTTATTTTTTGAAAATAAATTGGCGGCAGCTGGGTGTGGGTGTAGATGAAAAGACATGAATACCTATATTCGCACCTTTACAATTGGAAATAAACTTTAGGATAATGATATAAGAATTCATCGACTAAAACAATTAAATCCTAAAAATAAGTACTGTTCAAGATGTCAACATGAATTTGCACATCGAGCAGATTATTTACGTCATATGAGAAAAGTACATCAAGGATAATTTGCAACTACATTGAATAATAATCATACATCTCAAGAAAAAATTATTCAAGAATAAAATTAAAAACTCGTTTTATTTATTTTTTTTATATATAGTGTAATAAATCTCATATGAAAACAAATACGTTAATAAGTGATCAATCAAGTAAATAATTAATGATTCAAATTATAATAATCTCCCTTGTTTTTTTCTTTTATATATAGCAATTTATTCCAACACAGGTAATGGAATGGAACAAGATCCAATGCAAGTTTTAGTTAATCAATGAGATATTGGAGAAGATCGGTTATCTCCGACATCTGCATCCAAATAAAATTTTGAAGCAATCAGCAAAATAAAATGTGATATATGAAGCAAATTTTTTCGTGCCGATTACATTAAGGTTCGTATATGTCATGTTGGTATTTTTTCCTGATAGGAAAAAAAGGGTAATTTACATGAACAAACAAAAGCCTGGTGTAATTACCAAGAGACGACTGAAATTCCAATATTTGTTTTAATTTCGAGAGCAAGAGGTTATTTCAGGAGCGAGCATCACGGTCTTCTTTAATCACGATACTCCGCAATCTAAGAGCGATGAATGTTTGATGACAAAACAAAACGATGCCAGTTCATAACTATGAAGATACCTTCATAGTTATGACTCTTATCTGAATAGTTCGACGTTTCAGTTTGTGTAACAGAATCCCATTTATATATAGTTTTTACAGCATAAAAAAAATGTAATCACCTCAGCATAAGTTCCTGAACATACAACATAGAAACTACTGGTAAATGTTTCCATATGATCTTCTTAGGAGGTACTCAAAAATCACGTCATCAGAAAAAAGGATCGATACTGAAAACATCTGCTTGGATATTCAGAAGGTGTGAGATTCGAATCTCATAAAGAATATCTTTTTCTCCATTCAGTCACATTAAGTTAGTGACTTCCATATGCTCTAGGCATATTGGAGTTCTTGACGTTATATCAAGTAGAAATTATATTTTATAATTAATTATAAACCATTGAAGATTCATTTTTTATAAATTATAATCATTTAGAAACACAAAAGATGTACTCATCATGTTACAGACAATTTTTCTTCAAATAAATTAAATAAAGATTTAAGTCCAAAAAACTCTATTAACAATGAAAGTATCTATGAAATTCAACCAATAGCTGGTGAATTATCTGCAACTACTACAAATCCACCATCAGCAATAACAATAGCTGATTTAGATACTGATGAAATGCCAATTCGATTTCGTGTATGTTTTATATTCATATAAAATATTATGAATAAAATCTTGTTTTATTTTATCTTATTATTATTATTTAGAGAGATATATACAAATAAATCAATTGTTTTTTCTGTATCATGTCTTGAACGTTATCAATTAGTAAGCTGTTCGCGATTACAATATTCAAGGATAGAATAGATGAATTTCTACGAAAATATTCATCTTGCATTACACAAACAGCATCAATTAATTCTGAAGCAACGCATTTAATAGCAAATGATGATACACATACATTACGTTCACCATTATTAATGAAATTCATTGAAGTTATAGCTAATCATTGTTTTTGTGTTTCATATCGTTGGTTAATAGGTTATATTAAATATGATCGAATTGTTGATAAAGGTGCATATGAAATTGAAGGTGATGATACAGATTATCATTCTCAAGATGGTCCAAAACGTTCACGTTCAATTGATAAACGTCAGTCACTTTTTTGAATATATATGTTTTATTATCAAATGTACGGAAAATAATGAAATTAAAATGACAAATGATCGTTTACAAGATTTAATCACAGCAGGTGATGGACGAATAATAACATGCGTGACACAAAGAGTTTACTTGATCAATTTGAAATTGTTGTTCTCTATGATAAATTATATGTATCAAAACGACGTCACAATTATGATCAATGTCGTTCATTAGGTATACATTTTGTTTCATCCGATTGGGTTCTTGAATCCGTACTTAAATATTGTCCAAAAGCATATTCGTTATATGAAGAACTCCATTATAATTGAAATTTATTTATTTATTTTGTTTTGTCGTTTTTATATCAAATATTTTTTGTGTACAAAAAAAAATATAAATGAAGATATATTTGGTTAAGAATGAGCTCTATTATTTGTTTGACTTCTAACTTTATTCTTTTATTGTAATAGATAATAATTTTTGAAAAAACAGAGGTCTAATAATAAAGAAAATATGACGACAACAGCAAGTACATCGTCAAATTTACCTGATAAAGATCAAATTCGTGTACATGTTCGACGTGACGGCTTGATTGAAAGACAAAGATTTACTGGACGAGTTTGGAGACAATTATGTAAATATGATGGTGGAGAAGAATGTCAGGCATTTGTTGCTTATAGAAGTCTTTGTGTTGGACATTATCATCAAACATTAGGTATAACTGTTAAAGAATCAAAACGTAGACAATTAATTCAACAATTAGCAACTGCTGCTGCATCATCAAAGGCAACAACAATAACAGCAACAATGATACCATCAAAAATTCGATGTTGTTAGTATTCTAATTAGTATTGAAATTTTCTTAGAATGAAAATTATTTTATTTTATTTTTAGCTATTGAAACACCTTTAACTCTTGATCGTAAAAGTAGGTTATTGATTTGTTTAATGATACATTTCACTTCTGTTTGAATTCTAAATAGATTGACGCCGAAAAACAGCACAACCGAATTGTAAGTGGTATTGATATTATTAGAGCATTTTCGCGCGCATTGAATGGTATATAAGAAGTCAACACTGACTCAAATTTTGTTGTGCTCTAAGTGCATAAATTGGTTATCATCTTTTGAAGAATATAGATGGCACTCATAGATATTGTGGTTCTTAAGATAAAATCATACAAATTTAGTTTTTAAATTGAATTCGATACAGTTATTGGTTCTCTTCATGCTTAAAGATGATTCGTTTTTCTTAGATCTAGATTATATCTTAACGATATTTCAACAATACGGAGCGATTCTTTCGAAAACTATTATATATCTATAATCAGCATAGCATCCCCGATGAACTGATACAAAATAACTCTTTTATAAATAGAAAAAAAATTTGTTGGCCTCCAGACCGTTGGCAGTGGATACGGAAATAAGGTGACAGGAAAGAAATCTGCTATTTGTATTACTTCTTTTTCAAAGTTTTATTTAGAGTATTCAGGTTTGCTTTATACATAAAGCTCTAGACGAGTCTCTAAATCTCTTATGTTCATGTAACTCGAGGTCAATTTCTTTTTCTATTTATTAAAAAAGTTACTTTTATCAGTTCATCAGCAATGCTGTGCTACTAATAAATACCATATAGTGAATACCATATACATCAGAATCTGACTTTAACGTTGATATCTTATATACCATTCGATGCACCGCCAATTTCTGTCTTAAAACCATAGATATGATATCCTTTCAAATGCAACCACTATTTTTTGCTTTGAATTTCTTCCTAAAATAAAAGGATGGTCATTTTATATCCGTTCGAAAAATATTCTTATGAGTATTTATTATCCCTTTGCTCTACTAATCAATAAATTAATCATATATATCATATTATTCTTATATGATTTAGCATCAACATCTATAAACAAACAATCGTCGCAAATATCCTCTACAACTCTAGTCAATATAATAATAGTAATAAACGTCGAAAGTCAGATGAATGGATTCTTCTTAGACGATGTCGATATGATTCAACTCAAAATAGTATGATACATGTTTCATGTTATAAGAAAATCGAATTTGTTTGTCTTTTTTTCTAATAATCTTAGTACCACCTGTTCAATCAATTTTA
Source organism: Rotaria sp. Silwood2 (assembly GCA_905329745.1). NCBI lineage: Eukaryota > Metazoa > Rotifera > Eurotatoria > Philodinida > Philodinidae > Rotaria > Rotaria sp. Silwood2. The sequence goes on from CAJNSZ010000109.1 coordinate 146,919, forward strand.
CTTAATACATCAACAACTATAGATGAGTCAACGGCAACATCCGATGTAAGGTCATAGATGAAGAATATGAATTGTGTATTTTCTTTTATATATATATATTTAGTCTAATCAAGCATGTTCATCTGCTAGGTCAATTGATAGTCATGCTGATGATTATATTTTGGCTCAAAAATCAATTTCAATAACTGCATCTCGCCTAACTGATGAACAAATAGTAAGAATAATCGAAAAAGAAAAAAAAACAATTATTATTATTGTTTCAATCAGGATCATCTTGATCAATTTCTTCAACGCTTTAATATTCATTATTCAGATGAAATCGATGAAAAAACAACACATTTAATAACTGATGATACAATAATTCCATTCGTTTGTGCTTTATCATGAAAAGTTGTTCGTGCATTAGCACGTCATTTAACTGTTTTATTAATACGTTGGATTGATGAATGTCTTCACATTGTGAAATACGTGGTGATTTAACATGTTCAACAATGTATCATGGTGGTATGCAACGCTCACGTCTTATTCCACGAAGACATTTATTATTTTCTAAACATATATTTATGCTTAAATGTAATGGTGTACAAAATGTAAATATCATTTTGAATCATTTTTTTCTTCGAAGAAAAAAATATAGTGAGTCTATGTTTTGAGATTCCCTCGTTAGATCACTCTAAAACATTCCAGTCTTTCTCGAAATTTGAATGGCTGAAATACATTTGTAAATGTTCTCAATAGTGCAGTTTTTTATTTTTGTGCAAATAAAAATACATATTCAAGATGTGTGGGATCAAGAGAAATGTCCCAAAAAGTGCTAGTTGTCGACTAAATACAAAAACAAGTATTGAAGAATTTTTAGGTGTGATACGAATAAATTCTAGAATAGTTTTCTTTAGACCGGAACTGTTACCATATTAGATTTATCAAGGCCATAAGCGAGACTTCGATCTTGAAGTCTTCCCTTAAAGAGTAAGAATTTTGGAAAAAAATACTACCATGTCCTGCTGATAGCTCTTATGGATAATCAAGAATTACGTACAGATCAAGTAACACGATGGACAGCACAAAGTAAAATGATTGTTTTTCTTTGTGAACAATCATATGTTCAAGAACGTCAAGATAAATATTGGAAATGTGTTGAATTAGGTATAAGATTTTGCTCACAAATCTACTATTGATGTTGTCAGTTGCCTTCCTTTGATCATTGTGCCTTCAGATAATCCTTTTGATACAGCTAATAATGGTCAATTCGATTCTTGTTGACACATTGAACATGATGGTAATATTAATTCAGCATTTGGATTCACTTCAGATACCTAAAATATATCAAGTTTCCTTACAGAAATTTGAAAAAAAAAGTTTAAACATAAATTCATATCGTTTCGATCTTGTTTCTATTGTTACTTTTTAGTTTATTCTATCTTTATCAAATGTAAATATAGAAAGAAGTCATGCTAATAACTTTTTTGAAATCGTAGTGTTTACACAAAGTATATACGTATCAATCTACTCATGTGATAAATAGTGTCGTTTTGAAACTGATATATCATAGTATATTATATCACAACGATGTCTATTAAAACTGACTGAATGTTATCATTTTTGATTGTAAATTGATAATGCTGATGCGTCTAAGTCATCTTACTAGTTGCAGAGCTCAAATTGGTACCAATTATAAGAAAAGACTTTATAATAGTTGACTATGTGAAAGTTTTTATTAATAAATAACTCATCATCAACTAGAGAACATTCTCTATCATTATTTCTACCTTTGACTGAAAGTCGTCAGTGCTATCAGTGATAGTACGAACGAACGTATAACAGAAGAATAACTTAAGAAATGAGTTTACAAGACATCTTTAGAATGAATGTGATTCTAAGATTAACAAAAAGTTTGTTTTCATATAAATGAAAATATTTTATTTTTCAATTCATAATCGAAGTTTGTATCAATGATTTTTACATATATCTCAAGGAAATACTTCTACGAATGCATGACTTCAATAAATCTCCTTCGATTTTTCAAATTAGATA
>CAJNSZ010000109.1:154264-165042 GCA_905329745.1 Rotaria sp. Silwood2
ACAATATTCAATATATAATCATATTGAAATATTCTAGGATATAGTTGATGAATTTCTACGAAAATTTTCATCTCGTGTTACTCAAACAACGCATTTAATAACAAATGATGATAAACATACATTACGTTCACCATTATCAATAAAATTAATTGAAGCTATAGCTAATCATTATTTTTGTGTTTCATATCGTTGGTTAATTGATTATATTAAATATGATCGAATTGTTGATAAATATGCAAATGAAATTGAAGGTGATGATACAGATTATCATTCTCAAGATGGTCCAAAACGTTCACGTTCAATTGATAAACGTCATTCATTTTTTGAAAATATATGTTTTATGATTAAATGTACGGAAAATAATGATATTAAAATGACAAATAATCGTTTACAAGATTTAATCACAACAGGTGATGGGCGAATAATAACATGCGTGACACAAGAGGTTTACTTGATCAATATGAAATTGTTGTTCTCTGTGATAAATTATATGTGTCAGAGCGACATCATAATTATGATCAATGTCGTTCATTAGGTATATATTTTGTTTCATCCGATTTTTGTTATATGAAGAAACTCCATTATAATTGAAATTTACTTATTTATTTGGTTTTGTCGTTTTTTATCAGATATTTTTTGTATACAAAAAAAATATAAAGCAAGATATATTTGGTTAAGAATGAGCTCTATTATTTGTTTGACTTCTAACTTTATTCTTTTATTGTAATAGATAATAATTTAAAAAAAAAACAGTGGTGTAATAATAAAAAAAAAATATGACGACAACAGCAAGTACATCGTTAAATTTGCTTGATAAAGATCAAATTTGTGTACATGTTCGACGTGACGGTTTGATTGAAGAACAAAGATTTAATACACGAGTTTGTAGACAATTATGCAAATATGATGGTGGAGAAGAATGTCAGATATTTGTTGCTTATAGGAGTCTTTGTGTTGGACATTATTATCAAACATCAGATATAACTGTTAATGGATCAAAACGTAGACAATTAATTCAACAATCAGCAACTGCTGTTGTATCATCAAAGGCAACAATGACACCATCAAAAATTCAATGTTGGTAGTATTATTATTAATATCAAAATTTTCTTAGAATGAAAATTATTTTATTTTATTTTTAGCTATTGAAACACCTTTAACTGTTGGTCTTAAAAGTAGATTATTGATTTGTTTAATGATATATTTCTTTTTTGTTTGAATTCTAAATAGATTGGCGACGAAAAACAGCACAACCGAATTGTAAGTGGTATTAATATTATTAAAGCATTTTCGCTCGCATTGAATGGGATATAAGAAATCAACATTGGCTTAAATTTTAATGTGCTCTAAGTGCATAAATTGGCTATCATCTTTGAAGAATATAGATATTGTGGTTCTTAAGATAAAATCATGCAAATTTAGTTTTTCAACTGAATTCGATACCGTTATTTGTTCTTTTCGTGCTTAAAGATGATTCGTTTTTCTTAGATCTAGATAATGTCTTGATGATATTTTAACAATACGGAACGGTCCTTTTGAAAACTGTTATATATCTATCATCAGCACAGCATCGGCAGTGCATACGAAAATAAGGTGACAGGAAAGAAATCTGCTATTTGTATTACTTCTTTTTCAAAGTTTTGTTTGGAGTATTCAGGTTTGCTTTATACATAAAGCTCTACACGAGTCTCTAAATCTCTTATGTTCATGTACCTAGAGGTCAATTTTTTTTTCTATTTATTAAAGAAGTTACTTATCAGTTAATCAGCAATGCTGTGCTACTAATAAATACCATATAGTGAATACCATATACATCAGAATCTGACTTTAACGTTGATATCTTATACACCATTCGATGCGCCGTCAATTGCTCTCTCACAACCATAGATATGATATCCTTTCAAATGCAAGCACTAATTTTTGCTTTGAATTTCATCCTAAAATAAAAGGATGCCCATTTTATATCTGTTCGGAAAATATTCTTAGGAGTATTTCTCATCCCTTTGCTCTAGTAATCAATAAATTAGTCATATATATCATATTATTCTTATATGATTTAGCATCAACATCTGTAAACAAACAATCATCGCAAATATCCTCTACAACTCTGGTCAATATAATAATAGCAATAAACGTCGAAAGTCAGATGAATGGATTCTTCTTAGACGAAGCCGATATGATTCAACTCAAAATAGTATGATACATGTTTCGTGTTATAAGAAAATCGAATTTGTTTGTCTTTTTTTCTAATAATCTTAGTACCACCTGTTCAATCAATTTTACTTAATACATCAACAACTATAGATGAGTCAACGGCAACATCCGATGTAAGATCATAGATGAAGAATATGAATTGTATATTTTCTTTTTTTTTNCATACATTACGTTCACCATTATCAATAAAATTAATTGAAACTAAAGCTAATCATTATTTTTGTGTTTCATATCGTTGGTTAATTGATTATATTAAATATGATCGAATTGTTGATAAAGGTGCATTTGAAATTGAAGGTGATGATACAGATTATCAGTCTCAAGGTGGTCCACAATGTTCACGTTCAATTGATAAACGTCAGTCACTTTTTGAATATATATGTTTTATTATTAAATGTACGGAAAATAATGATATTAAAATGACAAATGTACGTTTACAAGGTTTAATCACAACAGGTGATGAACGAATAATAACATGCGTGACACAAGGAATTTACTTGATCAATTTGAAATTGTTGTTCTCTGTGATAAATTATGTATCAGAACGACGTCATAATTATGATGAATGTCGTTCATTAGGTATATATTTTGTTTCATCCGATTTTCGTTATATGAAGAAACTCCATTATAATTGAAATTTACTAATGTATTTTGTTTTGTCGTTTTTATATCAAATATTTTTTGTGTACAAAAAAAATATAAATGAAGATATATTTGGTTAAGAGTGAGCTCTATTATTTGCTTGACTTCTAACTTTATTCTTTTATTGTAATAGATAATAATTTTAAAAAAGCAGAGGTCTAATAATAAAGAAAATATGACGACAACAGCAAGTACATCGTCAAATTTATCTGATAAAGATCAAATTCGTGTACATGTTCGACGTGACGGTTTGATTGAAAGACAAAAATTTAATGGACGAGTTCGGAGACAATTATGTAAATATGATGGTGGAGAAGGATGTCAGGCATTTGTTGCTGATAGAAATCTTTATGTTGGACATTATCATAAAACATCAGGTATAACTGTTAATGAATCAAAACGTAGACAATTAATTCAACAATTAGCAACTGCTGCTGTATCATCAAAGGCAACAACAATGATGCCATCAAAAATTCGATGTTGTTAGTATTCTAATTAATATCGAAATTTTCTTAGAATGAAAATTATTTTATTTTATTTTTAGCTATTGAAACACCTTTAACTGTTGGTCTTAAAAGTAGGTTATTGATTTGTTTAATGATATATATCTTTTTTGTTTGAATTCTAAATAGATTGGCGATGAAAAACAGCACAACCGAATTGTAAGTAGTATTAATATTATTAAAGCATTTTGGCGCGTATTGAATGGTATATAAGAAATCAACATTGGCTCAGATTTTAATGTGCTCTAAGTGCATAAATTGGCTATCATCTTTGAAGAATATAGATATTGTGGTTCTTAAGATAAAATCATGCAAATTTAGTTTTTCAACTGAACTCGATACAGTTATTGGTTCTCTTCATGCTTAAAGATGATTCGTTTTTCTTAGATCTAGATTATATCTTGACGATATTTTAACAATACGGAACAGTCCTTTCGAAAACTGTTATATATCTATAATNATGAAAGTGCATATGAAATTGAAGGTGATGATACAGATTATCATTCTCAAGGTGGTCCAAAACGTTCACGTTCAATTGATAAACGTCAGTCACTTTTTGAAAATATATGTTTTATGATTAAATGTACGGAAAATAATGAAATTAAAATGACAAATGATCGTTTACAAGATTTAATAACAACATGTGGTGGACGAATAATAACATGTGTGACACAAGGTTTACTTGATCAATTTGAAATTGTTGTTCTCTGTGATAAATTATATGTATCAGAACGACGTCATAATTATGATCAATGTCGTTCATTAGGTATACATTTTGTTTCATCCGATTGGGTTCTTGAATCCATACTTGAATATCGTCCAAAATCATTTTCGTTATACGAAGAAACTCCGTTATAATTGAAATTTACTACTGTATTTTGTTTTATCGTTTTTATATCAAATATTTTTTGTGTACAAAAAAAAAATAAATCAAGATATATTTGATTAAGAATGAGCTCTATTATTTGCTTGACTTGTAACTTTATTCTTTTATTGTAATAGATAATAGTTTTAAAAAAAAAGAGGTCTAATAATAAACAAAATATGACGACAACAGCAAGTACATCGTCAAATTTACCTGATAAAGATCAAATTCGTGTACATGTTCGACGTGACGGTTCCATTGAAAGACAAAGATTTAATGGGCGAGTTTGGAGACAATTATGTAAATATGATGGTGGAGAAGAATGTCAGGCATTTGTTGCTTATAGAAGTCTTTGTGTTGGACATTATCATCAAACATCAGGTATAACTGTTAATGAATCAAAACGTAGACAATTAATTCAACAATCAGCAACTGATACTGCATCATCAAAGGCAACAACAACAGCAACAACAAAGATACCATCAAAAATTCGATGTTGTTAGTATATTTATTAATATTGAAATTTTCTGAGAATGAAAATTATTTTATCTTATTTGTAGCTATTGAAACACCTTTAACTCTTGGTCTTAAAAGTAGGTTATTGATTTGTTTAATGATGTATTTCTTTTTTGTTTGAATTCTAAATAGATTGGCGACGAAAAACAGCACAACCAAATTGTAAGTGATATTAATATTATTGGAGCATTTTGGCGCGCATTGAATGGTATATAAGAAATTAACATTGACTCAAATTTTCATGTGCTATGAGTGCATACATTGGTTATCATATTTGAAGAATATAGATGACACTCATAGATATTGTGGTTCTTATGATAATATGATGCAAATTTAGTTTTTAAACTGAGTTCGATACAGTTATAGTTTCTCTTCAATCACCTATAATGAATAGTTTTCTTCATGCTTAAAGATGATTCGTTTTTCTTAGATCTAGATTACATCTTGACATTATTTTAACAATACAGAATGATCCTTTTGAAAACTATTATATACCTATAATCAACACAGCATTCCCGACAAACTGATATAAATAACTCTTTTATAAATAGAAAAACAAATTGATTAGCCTCCAGACCGTTGGCAGCGAATACGGAAATAAGGTGACAGGAAAGAAATCTGCTATTTGTATTATTTCTTTTTCAAAGTTTTATTTAGAATATTCAGGTTTGCTTTATGAATAAAACTCTAGACTAGTCTAAATTTCTTATGTTCATGTCAAAACTATTTTTCATGTTTCTGTAGTCCCCTCCAGGGATCTGGAGGCCAAAATTTTGTTTTTTTATTTATTAAAAAAGTTACTTTTATCAGTTGATCAGTAATGCTGTGCTACTAATAAATACCATATAGTGAATACCACATACATCAGAGTCTGACTTTAACGTTGATATCTTATATACCATTCGCTGCACCGCCAATTGCTCTCTTAAAACCATAGATATGATATCCTTTCAAATGCAAGCACTAATTTTTGCTTTGAATTTCGTCGTAAAATAAAAGGATGCCCATTTTGTATGTGTTCGAAAAATATTCTTATGAGTATTTCTTATCTATTTACTCTATTAATCAATAAATTAGTCATATATATCATATTATTCTTATATGATTTAGCATCAACATCTGTAAACAAACAATCGTCGCAAATATCCTCTACAACTCTAGTCAATAATAATAGTAATAAACGTCGAAAGTCAGATGAATGGGTTCTTCTTAAACGATGTCGATATGATTCAACTCAAAATAGTATGATACATGTTTCGTATTATAAGAAAATCGAATTTGTTTGTCTTTTTTTCTTATAATCTTAGTACCACCTGTTCAATCAATTTTACCTAATACATCAACAACTATAGATGAGTCAACTGCAACATCCGATGTAAGATCATAGATAAAGAATAAAAATTGTGTATTTGCTTCTTTTTTTTTTATATATTTAGTCTAATCAAGCATGTTCATCTGCTAGTTCAATTGATAGTCATGCTGATGATTATATTTTGGCTAAAAAATCAATTTCAATAACTGCCTCTCGCCTCACTGATGAACAAATGGTAAGAAGAATCGAAAAAAAAAGAAAAACCAATTATTATTATTGTTATGAATCGATTGTTTCAATCAGGATCGTCTTGATCAATTTCTTCAACGTTTTAATATTCATTATTCGGATGAAATCGATGAAAAAACAACACATTTAATAACTGATGATACAACAATTCCATTTGTTTGTGCTTTATCATCAAAAGTTGTTCATGCATTAGCACGTCATTTAACTGTTTTATCAATACGTTGGATTGATGAATGTCTTCATTGTGATAAACTTTTACTAGATGAATTATCTTTACAATTTGAAATACGTGGTGATTTAACATGTTCAACAATGTATCATGGTGGTATGCAACGTTCACGTCTTATTCCACGAAGACATTCATTATTTTCTAAACACATATTTATGCTTAAATGTAATGGTGTACAAAATGTAAATATCATTTTGAATAATTTCTTTTTTCGAAGAAAAAAAGTATAGTGAGTGTAAGTTTTGAGGTTCCCTCGTTAGATCGCTCTAAAACATTCCAAAGTCTTTTCTCAAAATTTGAATGGCTGAAATACGTTTGTAAATGTTCTCAGTAGTGAAGTTGTTGATTTTTGTGCAGATAAAAATACGTATTCAAGATGTGCGAGATCAAGAGAGATGTTCCAAAAAGTGCTAGTTGTCGACTAAATACAAAAACAAGTATTGAAGAATTTTTAGATGTGATACGAATAAATTCTGGAATAGTTTTCGTTAGATTGGGACTGTTACCATATTAGATTTACGAAGGCCATAACCGAGACTTCGATCCTGAAATCTTTCCTTAAAAAGTACGAATTTTGGAAAAAAAAGACTGTCATATCCTGCCGATAGCTCTTGAAAAACAACAAAAGTTCACTAGAAATGTTTCACTTGAGAAAGTAATTAGTATTAGTAGACAAAATTTTCTTTCTGTCTTTTTAAAATTTGATTATATTTAGTTAATGGATAATCAAGAATTACGTACATTAATAACTTTGTGCGGTGGTCATACATGTTTATCATTACGTACAGATCAAGTAACACGATGGACAGCACAAGGTAAAATGATTGTTGTTCTTTGTGAACAATCATATGTTCAAGAACGTCAAGATAAATATTGGAAATGTGTTGAATTAGGTATAAGATTTTGCTCGCCAGAATTTATAATTGAATCAATAGCTCAATATCAAGTACAGGATTACGCTATTTATGAAGAAGAACCTCAACAAAATGAAGATGATAATGATGAAGAATAATACAATAGAATATAAAGAACAGAAGCTATATTTTACTTATCTTATTTTTTTTTTCTTTTGTTTGTTTTCGTTTATATTTAGTAAGCAGATTATGTGAAAACAGAAGCCGGTGCTAGTGAAACGATATATACGTGTGTGTGTATGTGTATGTCAGATGTGTTTTTCTTTCTTTTTCCCATTGCTGATAGTGGCTGTGTGTCAGATGATTTTTTTTTCTTGTTATTTGTTTTGTTATTATTGTTATGTGAAAAAACAGTGCATACGAAATAAAACCAAAGGTTCATCTCGGTGAAAATGAAAGAGATAAATATAAGATTTTGTAGTTTTGTTGAGAGCAAATACGAAAACAAGAACAAAAGACGGGCAGATAAGACCATTTTTCTGCCCCTAAACAAACTTGACTTTCTTTTTATTGTTCTGCAATATTTATCTTTGACTACTCTATTCATACAGATAGTCATTCATACAGCCAATTGTACTGATTATATCTGTTGTTGTATATCCACTTCTTTTGTTCATGTTTCTTCTTCATTGATTATTCTAACATCATGAGAAAAGGATTTTTAATAGCTAAAACAACGTAGTTAACTCGAATATGCAGTATACAAATTCCTCGGGAGCATGATTAGCCATAAAAATAACAATTCTCTGTCCAAAATCTGCTTTTATCGATTTTCCACGAAGATTTTTATTTTCCAAAACTTCTGTTAGAAGATTAGAAGCAATGTGAAATTTGAACTGAATACGTCGTTTACAATTTTTCATCAGATGCTGAACTTAAAAAATCAAAAACAAAATTACCTTCGAATACAGCTCTCGAACATACGCAATATTTGCGATATGTGAAGGTGGGACATTTCTTTCTATGTTAACTGTATAGATAACACAACCGATCGCAACGAATACAGAAGTCAAAAAATATTTATATCAAAACTGAATGAAGGTTCAAAGCTTACAGACAGATTATCTGAGATGGCGGACAAATCCACATTTGACTCGATCAATGAATATGTTCTTTGAACAGAATAAAAAATAAAAAGTTTTCCAGCAATTCCTGTGAGGGACCACAAGTCTCAAAAACCTTTTAGTCAGCTGTATGAAAACTAATCTGTGGAATATCAACATCTATCATATTTTACTTTTTGCTACAAAATTCAAGTAGAATGGAAGATAAACTAATTAAAAGTTAGCCTGAAAATAGTACCATCTGTATAATTTATCTTTTTGTTTTACAGATCCACTGAAGTGACGATTAAAAACAATGCATAGTATAAATTTGCATAATGTCAGCTACTGATTAACAAAAATAAGTGTTCAATTATTATTGATCTTTCCTGAGAATCAAATGAGTGCCCTCTTCACAATCTGCCCTACATACTTCTTTTATTACTATAATCAGCATAAATGTTCTTGGGTTTTACAAGGAAGCTTTCAAGAACTCAAGGTTTTTCAAGTATTTTCTATTTTTTTTTGACTCTGAAACCTTTTTATTCAATAAAAAGATCATATGCAAAATTAGCACAAGAAACTGCATTGAACCATATATAATCTAATCATGATTCTACTTTTGATCGTGTATTAGGCTTATGAAGAACAATTCTAGAGACAAAACAGCTGTTTATTCGCAAAAAAAATGTCATGTCCATATGACGCACTATAAGTGCCGAATTTACTGTCGACGGCGTTTTTCGACTAATTTTACGCTTGAAAGAAAAGTTCGCACGATTGATGCCTACTCTTTCGTACAAATGCGAAAAAGTTATAGACTATTTAAAAACGAACCTATCTCTGTAGGAGTGAAAGTTTCGAAGCAGAAAATATCGAAATACCGAAAAAAAGCTGGTTCTGGTCAAATCTGAGCTATTGTTTTCGATTGAGAATCAGCAGTTTATAGAATGAGTCTGACTTGTGATTAGATCATTTTTTTGATAATCTCCGAATCATGCTAAGATGGCGAGTATGTAGAGCGAAAAATTATCTATCTTCTACTGTTTTTTATTCGTAGAAAACAAGAAATCCGAAAAACAAATTCTTTATACAACGAGATCAGAACTAAAATTCGATAGAATATTAAATTTCTCAAAGATAGAAAATAGAAGTGCGGTATGTACACTACAAAACATTCATTATTTTTTATAAAAAAATATCCTCGGATACTCATAAATGTCCTAACATTTCTCGGAACGATCGGTGCACACACGGGTAGATTCTGCATCTCTACCTACTATAGATATAATAATAATAATGTTAAATTAGGAATAACCGAATACGAAAAAGAAAAAAAACGAATGAATAGCAACAAGGTAAATTAAAAATTTCAGTTCCAATCATAGAAATAGACCAGATGTCATTCAAGTTTGAGTCGATTGAGAAATGTGATGAGCAGCTACGACTGTTAATCGTTTCTATGATTAATAGCATAACGCTTTAACGACACTTCAAATGATAGAAAATACATTGTCTCTATCTCGATTGTTGAATAAGTACAAGAAAATATAATTTGTAGATAAATAAATGAAAAAATTACTCAGAAATAAATTCATAAATGCTGATTTTCTAAAGTAAACGACGTGACAGATACATAGATTTTTATCTATTCTATCAAACATGTCAATTAGATATATTAATTTTATGCATTTTATTCAAATGATAGATAATTTGCTAGCAAAGTTATTTTATCAAACAAGAAAAATAGAGAATTACTTCATTAAATATTTTGTTTGTTCGGATTGATTACAATTGAGTCGTGTTGCATCATTTGTAAAGTTGTTCGTAACAGTCACTAATTTTTCATATTGTGTCACAAGTTTCTGAAAACATGGAACATATGTAATTGCATGACGTAGAAATGGACGTGTATCGTATAATATCAAATCTAGAACAAATTGAAAATGATGACCACTAAAACTATTAGTAAGACGTATGAAACGAGTCATTTTAAATGGTATTGAATAAATAAGACAATAAGTATATCCATATAAGATATGATCGACAGAACAATCAACTAGAGAGTATTTCCAATCAGGGGCGGCGTAACGATTTAAGTCTAGGGGAAGCTCAAAATTTTCCTGATACAATGGTGAAAGACAAAATAAAAAATTGGCCAATTTCTAGTTTTGTAATCTCACTCCGTTGAAAACGTATATCTGTGGTCTTTTATTTCATTACTTGAAAACTCATGAAAAAATTTTGCTGCTGGATTAACTTTTCTAGTATCCGAATTTCTAAAAGTGGCC
>CAJNSZ010000109.1:165085-289046 GCA_905329745.1 Rotaria sp. Silwood2
ATGGATAATTACATAAAGAAATGGCTTGTTTCAGCTATTATTGGTATTCTTGGTGCAATTGTCGGTACAATAGCACTAAAAAGCTGCCGATCAGTGAATGCAAAAATTAAAGAAAATTTTTTAGTAAATCGAAATATTTAATGTCAGCTTACGTGCAGGAACACTGACACCAGGATCTGACTCAATTGTCTCATAATAATATAAGCTCTGTGCATGTATATTTTGTCCAATTGCTTCTCTTAAACCAGTAGTATACTCATCATCTGCATACAAACGACGTGAAGTTCTAAAGGAAAAAAAAATAATCTCTTTAATTTTTGCATTCACTGATCGGCAGCTTTTTAGTGCTATTGTACCGACAATTGCACCAACAATACCAATAATAGCTGAAACAAGCCATTTCTTTATGTAATTATCCATAATTAATCAATAGAATGTGAATGACTAAATAATTCTGTAAATTCACGATGATAAATAATAATATGGCAATAATACGAGAAGGTTAAATCTAAAATACACAATGGACATATGTAAATGGCTAAATAATTCAGTGTTTTTGCGACGATAAATAATAAGCATCACAATAATACGAGATAATTAAAAGTCTAAAACACAATGTTCATATGTATGTCATATAAGATAGTCACTTGATTATTCGATTAGATAAGACAGTATTGTTAAGATCCCTCCAACCTCCCAAATAAGTTTACTGTTGTCACAAAAGCCAAAATTGAATTAAATACACAGATCGATACTGGAGGTGTGATCTTTCACAAACCGCATAATTTTCTTATTTGGCGCCTCGGTTTGCGTTCAAATCGTTGATGATTACTGTCATCTATTAGTAATAGTGAATAGGCTTCAACCATTAACCAATACTTAGCTAAAGTATACTTATCTATTTCATTTTGAAACAGACACTTATAATGTTAAACACTGCTCCCAATGAAATCGGACAAGAAGGGATGAAATATTTTACTGATCCATTAAAAGCTAAGTTAGTGAGATTGATATTTTATAGATCAATGTCATCTTGATATTCATCATTCAACATAGGTCCTTGCAAATTTTGAATCTTGCTTTGAACTGAATCAATGATCAACGAGTACAATATCTAGCTAGTGCATTAGAAAATAATACAGAGAAACACGGCTTATTTACACATTTTGTACATTATCGTAATCAATTGAATCAATTTCTGATGATACTGAATATAACCCGAAATAATATCAAAGATGAAGAAGTGCTAGGTACAACTACAGAAGAGCGACATCGTCTACACTAATTGTTGTAATTGACAGGACATATCACAGAGAGTGTGTGTCGCGGTGTCGTTCTTCTGCAGTTGTACCCTGTGACCATTGTAAGAAAAAGGTGACAGGAGAGAAAAGGAAAAAAGCAAATAATTATTAAACAAAAGAGAATATTTCTATCCGTCAAGTTGTAATAATATAGCTTGCACAAAAACAGATTATTGAATATTAGTCAAATGCATTATCTATTTTCAACAGATGATTTTCAATTAATACAAAGGATTAGAAATGCCAATTTAGATGTAATATAAATGGCTATGTCCAAATTGCGAATATAAATATGTTCTCATTATATATACTTTCTCTTCTTTAGTCTGACTATGTTTATTGTTGACCTATGAATGAACTTTCGATAAATATGATTATATATATCAAACTTTGATGCATATCGATAGAGAGATCAGCAATAGAATATTGTGAAATAAGACCGTTCATTGTGAAAAATGTTACCTACCAATATATTCAATAATGAATTTTGTTCAAAAAATATAATGCTATTGAAAAAAAAAATATTCGTTCTATGCAGCACATACTGTACAATTAATGTCTTCAACACTTCCTTGTAAGTAGAAGATGAAAACGATTTGTTTCATAATCTAGCAACAGAAATATATTCGAATTACCAAAAGAACCATATGCAACATATTAAATAAAGAGAATCATCTCATCTTAGAGAAGAAATGTGAAAGATTTCCGCAGTGTTTTTTAGATTTGAATAGGAGTTTGTCAGAAATCATTTATTATTTGTAATAGTTATTGTTAGCATTCTACATTAAATCGATTCCATCGGATTTAGTGAGATTGATCACAGGAATCAACTAAAATTTCTCAAAATTTATACATACACCCTCTTTTAGTTTATACAACTGAGTGGTTAATAACTAAGTAAAATCATTTCACTGATTTCCTTTCCTTTATTTTTATCAATATATAAATGTTCTGAGAATGATTAATCAGCTCTTCTTCGGCTAAATATATTTTCAGTGATGCGATCGGTTCGGTTCTAAATATTCGGAACCGATTTCCATTCAAATATATATTTAAATATATTTAACTTTGTTAGAATGCTCTAATATACATCTTTATTTCTTATTCTTTTCTCTCCTACTTTCCTATTCGGCCGTGACAATTTTAATAAATTATGACTCTCTTCTTCTGTTCTAAATATAAGGACATTCTAATAAAAGAACACATTGAACATCATCCTCTTTATATAAAATGATCTAGGGTGGAGTAGAGGATATTTATTCATCTCCCTCCTTGTATTTCACTTATATATTTCTCTCTCTCTTATATATGACAATACATGTATATGTAAAAGAGAAAAGAAAAGGAAAGATAATAATTTGAATAAAATTGAATTTCGGGTGAATTGAACCGAAGATTTTACAAACATCAAATTTCGTTACAGAGAAAGGGCTCTATAACAAACATATACTAAGAATGAATGAAGAAAGTGTAGCAAATTTCTTATTTTTACTCAACTGCTCATTAGTTTCAGTGAGTGTGCCCTTTTACAGACTACATTTCCGTATGAAACACTCATATATATAAATAAGTATCAATTAATTATCGTGTTGTAATAATTCTTAGCTGATGGCGAAAACATTACTTTCTTTTTAACGTTCAAGGAATATATAACGATGAATATTTAAGTTGAGAAACGATCACCTAAATGATATTTCGAAATAGATCGATAAGCAAAGCCTAAAAATATCATTGAAATTGTCCATTTTCAAATGATGGGTAGATTATTTCTATGAATTTTAGGTTCTCTTTGTCATATAAGTCTTGTAAGTTGAGAGTAAAACTGGATTTAATAAGGTGGTAAATAATTATTATAAAATATTACTTAATATTGTTCTATTAAAATGGGTGTATCATAAAAAATGTGATCTCTATATATCTGCACTCAACGACGAAAAAAACTACCTTGAGCGGCTCTTGATTAGCGTAATAAATTGACTAACCACTGAAAATAAACTAGTCTTCTATCATCCGAAATTTCTTTTATTCTGAAAACAAAAATACCCATGTTTTTAACATTATTTCTACTACAAATTTCTAGTTCGTTTTTAAAATTATTAATGACGTTTTAAGCATGTCTTTAATAAAGGCTTTTAGGGGAATATCCTTAGAAAAAAATAAAAGCTTTTGAAGCTTCTTTATCTCCTTGAGTTTCGAATTCGGTTCGATTCGGTTTGAGATTTTTTCGGTTGGGTTCGAAAAAAACACGAGCCGATCCCATCACTGTATACTTTTTCGGCTTTTATTTGATTTTAGTAAAATCTTATGATTAAAAAAGAAAATAATAGTCTTACTTTTTATTTTAAACATATATAAGCCCTCAATAACTTTGTTGTTGATGTTAAATAATGTTACATAAATAAAACAACTTTTTATTTGTGTAAATGAACAGATTGACGATATATTTCATTATAATTTAGTTAATCGTCAATTATACTTTATGATGACCAATATTCAATTATTATCAATACCAACTTGTTTCAATTGTTTACCAAATGAGCTTATTTTGATTATTTGGACATACTTAGGTCATGTTGAAGCAATCAGAATATTTGGAACTATGAAATATCAGCGATATACACGTCTATTAGAAAAATATTGCTATAAGAGTATCAATTTTCATGAATCATCTTTATCGGCTTTTCAACTTTTTTGTTCTCATTTATTCAATAAAATACGATTGAATGTAGAAACATTAAAAACTGGTCATCGATTTTCTTATTCACAATTACGTATTTTTACCCAAATGCGTTCAGGTTAGTTAAATAGATGTCAATTTTTGCTTTAAATTAGAAGTTGAGTTATTATCATTAGTTTGATTTCTGTGCACACCAAGATTTTGATAATCTGAAAGACACAACGAAATTGAGTTTATTTTATAATTATTCTCATTGTTTTTTTTTCTGTTGATTTTTACCAAATTTTCATTGTCAAATTCTTTTTTAATAAAGATGATATTAGCACTTTTTATTTTTAACAAGAAAACGTTCATTAAAATTAGTCTCAGATTTAAACTAGTATAATTTATCCAAATAAAATCTTTGCTTAATTTGTTTAACTCGATATCTATGATTGAGTTTGAGATTTCCTGCTAAAAACTGAGGTATCAACAATTTTCATGTCATTTATGATCTTATTTAGATTGTATAAGTTTGATAGAAAGGAAAAATACCAAAAGTAAAAAATATCGAAAGAGTTATTAATGCGACTTCAGTACATGCTTTCATCAACATCGCATCAGTAATCTGGAACAGGATTTATGTCTTACATTTACACGTGAATAATGTGTGTTACATCTGCATTAATAGCATTTTCGATATTATTGATTTTTGGCGTTTTTTCTTTCTACCAAATTTATACAAGCTCTTGTTTACACTGATAGGATCTTAATATAAAAATGCAAAGAAAGTTTTTATTTTGTTTACTCTTGTGTTTTTTCAGTAGCTTCTGTATCACTTTTGGAAATGTTTCCAAAACTGCAAACACTTGTCTTGTACAATGTTCCGGAAATGTGTATTGATGATCTTGAATCTTACCTGGTAGATATTCCGTTTCTACGGCATGTGACACTTAAAAAGTGTTCATTAAAAAAAGTATCATCTTTGATTTGTTCAAATCTTCTTGGTCATGGATCAATCAGTCAACTGCAGAGATGTACTCTTCATAGTGATCATCGAAAGAATGGAATTATTTTTCATGAGCCAATTTCATCCTTTTATCAAGTACAAAACTCTCTCATTTATCTTCGAATTTATATGGAAGATTTTATATCATTGAAAAATTTACTTCAATTTCTTCCAAAACTCTTAACACTTGGTAAGTGTGAAATTTAAATTAATTAGAGAAAAACCTAAGCTATTATTATACACTAGTTGCCAGTATTATCGTTTGACAGGATATTTTCCTCTTCGAATTGTATATTTCTCTTTCAATAATTCATTTCAAGACGGATCTTTTATTCTGGCAAAGTCTAATACAGGAGAGGATGTAAGAAAATGGTCATGCAGATTATCTATTTCACATTAAGTTAAATGATTTCACTCACAACGAATAAAGTAAGTTAATTTTATTAAATAAATGTTTAAGATTTTTCTATGCAGTTGATTGGAGTCAAACAATTTCGATATGAAAATAGAATATTGAGAAAAATGTCAGAACGAAAATGAAAAAAATTATTTTATTGTAAGAAAAGGTACGAACGTGATTCATATTTGAACTGCAAAGTTAAATAATGTAAACTAAAAGATTATCTAAGTATTAGTAATTTGAACAAAAAACCAGCAAGAAACATTTGCTTATCTGAATATGGACCTTGCCAGAATGAAAATTAAAATAATATCTGACTTTATTAATATAAATAGTGTTCGTTCTGTGTAATAAGACCGAGTCTCAAGAAATTTTCGTGCTTGTCTATTTGCACAGAACTGGTTGCGAGTCTTTTCGTCTTTGTTCATCTGCAACTCTAAATGTAAAATCATACATTGAGAAAACCAAGATAATATTTTATTGATGCATCTATGGACAAGTTTACTTACTTGGTAGTCTTTTATGCCATAAAAGACTATTTGTTGCAATTTTCAAAGAGAATAACATGCAGTCTATCATATAAATATGTAACGTATGTAAATTTATAGTATGAGAGGTATTTCATTTATTTCAGATGTTGGTATTTGCAATCATATTACAAGAAATGATAATGATCTGTTCGTTTCCTGCATTTGTCTATGCACTAATTTAACAAAATTAATTTTTCGGTAAGTAACATTGATAGATAAATATCATATTCAATTGTGCATTTATATCTAGAGTGCATGGGATTGTGCAATATTTTTCAAGTGTTATAAACTTTATTCTCTTATTTCATAATAGTCTTCTCAATCTTGATCTAGCTTTCACTCATAAAGATCCTGCTTATCGTCATTCATTAGTATATGTTGACGGAAATCTTCTTTTTAACGACCTTATAGTTCATATGAAAAAATTAGAAAAATTTAATTTTTGGATTGAAACAGCTTGTTTATGTAATCAACAAATCGATTATTTTATTAAATCATTTCAAACACGTACGTAAACTATTGTTCTTATTACATTCATTTGTCTTTATCTGATGATGTAATAATCTGTTTCATTCAGTATTCTGTGTGATTAATATTTTTGATTATGATCACCTAATTAGTAGAAAACCATAGGCGATGTCTAAAGAAAGAAAAAGATATGCATATATATCTTCGACATGATTGTTTGTTTGAAAATTTAAGTCAGCAACATTCCAAGACTTTTTTAACTTTAATTATTCACTATGCGTTTAGAAAAAACAATCGACAATAGTCTTACCTATGATCGAAGAAGCGACTGAAATTTTCATATATTTTTCTTTCGATGTTTATGACACAATCTACAAAAAATGTTTATGAAGAATTCAAGCAATTGAGCAATAATAGTTCTGTATTATATGTTAATCTTTCGTCGAGAATTACTGTTTGTTAACTAATACGTATATCGATGAACATTTCTATGGCTTGTTGACTGTTGAAAAAGTATTGGATCAATCAAAATTGTCTTTAGCAGCATCTTACCCTGCTAATAGTAGCCGAAAATACAGACTATCTTCTTGTGCTTTTGATTTGATATAGTAGTTTAAAATAAATAGTTCATTTTAAAATTTAGTAGCTGTTAATCGAATTTTGTTTTCAGAATATTGGCTATCTATGTTAGTTGGATTGTATTATGATAAATTGAACTGTGTTTATGTCATTTTTTCATTACCTTATGGATTTTTTGATTATTTTGTAACCACCACGGATATCATCAATACACAATTCAATCAGACTGGATATCAACTTAACGATTTAGTACCAATGCTATTTGCAAAACCTCATCAAGTATCTGTAAAGATTGGTCAAAATGAAACATTAAGATCATCATTTATGGCTTTGTTAAAACAAGGAACTTATCGAGGTAAACATTTTCTTATCAATACTTGCTTTTTCTACAAGGTAAAATTATTTCTAAAAATAGGACATAGAATACATATTCAACATCGTGGTTTTTATCAATTGCAACAAGATGAAAACAATATGATGCCATTTGATGAATTTTTACTGTTGCCATATTATAACACTCAGAAGAGTAATTATACGAGATTTTCTTTCAGTTTTATTGATTAGCCTTAGGTAGAATTCTTTTTTTTAAATATTGTTTATTTAAACAAGAATATTTGTAAGAAAAACCAGTAGATTTATTTTTTTTTATTAATTCTAAATAAGAATACTCGTCATTATGCATCAGATTGATTTTTAATTCTGAATAATTTTACAGTTTTCATTCTAAAATAACGGATGCATTTTGATAAATGGTTCATTTTCATTTCTATGTTTGAGTTATCTAATCCTTATTTAAAGGTTTGATTCTGATCTTGCTGGATAAAGAATTCAATTCGCTACAAAACTGATAATTTTAACTGTCAAATATATTTTTCAAGATGACATAAATTTCATGAGATTAACACCCATTGAATAGACAAACTACAATGTCCTATTTTTCTAGAAATAAACATTATTTGTGTGAGAATGTACTTATCAAGACTAGTGCTAAAAAAAAGTATTGTTTAACAAAACATAAAGAATTTTTTCGCCTTTTTGAACAATTTCGAGATGGTTTTGAGTAATTTTGTTCAGAAAAATAAAAGTTTTCAATTAATACCTTATGTTGGTTTTTTGAATGCACGATGAAAAGTAATATTTTTACAAGCCAAACATAAACTATTATAAAA
Organism: Rotaria sp. Silwood2; assembly: GCA_905329745.1. NCBI lineage: Eukaryota > Metazoa > Rotifera > Eurotatoria > Philodinida > Philodinidae > Rotaria > Rotaria sp. Silwood2. The sequence goes on from CAJNSZ010000109.1 coordinate 173,198, forward strand.
TATTCAATCTTGTACGATCGGATGCAGAATTTAAATTTGTACAAAACAATGTGTTTATATGGAAAAATGATATCTTCAAATTGTTGTGAACCACTATAAGACATGAGCTACTTCGAACGGAACTCTTTTTTTTTAGGATGTTTCGATATATTTTATATCAAATTTTTTCTTTTCAAATATCAATTCAGAAACTCTAAAAGTTACATTAGTATTTGCAGAAGTTTGCCTAGAATATTTTAGCATAGTTCTAATGCCAGTAGATCACTTTTTTTAAAATTCTATATGGTTTTTTTCGATGTTTTTATTTTTACATCTGTATGATTAAGTAGCGTTAATATCGTTAACGTTACACTCTAGCATGAGAAAACTACTTGATTTAAATCCTCAAAGATAAAAATGAAAATAAGCCATCTATTGCGAAACATCCTTTATAAATGTATTTTATAGGTGAAGAACTTATTAACACGACTATGTCTTGGTTCAATTGGATGCCACATCTACGATTATTGCGCATCGATTCACAAATGTTATTAAAGCTTGTACCAACAATAAATCTTACTGGTACAATTGATCAATTTTCATCTCTCGAAAAACTTATTGTCGATGAACTAAATAACACTCCAGATGACGACACTTTAAATACCATTGCTCGATTAGGTGTATCATCATCGTTGAAAACCATTTATGTTCACGAATATATAATGTTGAATTTTCAATCAATCGATGACAACAATTTTCTTTTGACTATTTGTCAAATTTGTTGCAACATGCATAAATTGGAAACGATGACAATTAAATTTGCAAGTTCACATTTATTATCCAATAGTATAATGCTGGAAGAGCTTGCTGGTACTGAAAAGAAAAACTGTCAATTCGAATGTATTTATGTTTCAGACAGTTTTATTCAATTTTGGCTTGACAAATGATAGAAGTTATGATATTCTCTTGTCCTAATTTGTCTACAGAAAAATTTACTTTACTTCAAATCTATTTATTGTTCTCATTCATAAATTCAATCATTCTTAACTGTTAAATAGAAGCAATCTACGTCTATAGAGTTATTGACTAGAAGAAATCAACGTCAAGCTTTTAATTATTCATATTTAATAGCAATTCTTTTTTCATTATTAGTTTTCCATTTGGTTCTCGTCAAAATATGCACATCAAAGTTGAAACTGATGTAAATTTTCTCGATCAGATAGTTCCATACGGATCCATAGTGAGTTAAAAGGTAAATTTTCGAAATGGATTATTAAATGGAGCATTTGTTGTTTCAATTTTTGTTCGAGTTTGTTTTATTTCTTCAAATGATGATGAAAATGAAATAGTTGACGACGATGATGATAAAATAGAAGTATTATTTAATGATGAAATATTTGTTTTTTTCATATGTTTTTCTTTTTGTTGTTCATCTTTGTTGTGTTCAATTAAATCATCAATTATTTTTTGAGCTAATGTTAATTTTCCTGATTTTGTTGCATATTTAATTGCTAATTGAAGTGCTATTGAATCCATTAATTGACAAATTTCAAATGCCCGATATTCTCGATTTGATTTACATGATAACTAAAACAAATACAAAAAATAAATTCATTTAAAAAAAAAAAAACTTTATTTCTAAACTTACAGCAAACATTTTAATTAAACATTGTCTTTCATTATTTAAATATTCATCATTATCTGTTGTATGATTAAATAATTTTATTTTAAGATAATCACTCTAACAAAGAAAAACAAACAAAATTAAAATTAAATTTAAAAAGAAATAAAATCTAACTTCAAATTGACTTTTTTCTGTATTTATTTCATATAAATATAATGGAATAGAAATAATTGAAACAATTGGCCATGGAACAAGTTCAGGATATGATTGACCACGAAGTTCAATAACACGTAATTGAAATTTTCCATTAAAATCATTTATTCCTAATAACCAATAATTTGTTATATTATTTTTCTCAGCCTAATTATTTCATAGAAAAAACAACACGACTTTTATTTTTCAAATAAATTTATAAAATAAAAACAAACTTCTTGTTTAAGATTAGAAATTAATAATGGTTCAAATTCATTTCCATTTGTACGTCTAAGCATACTTAAATAACTAGATTTTTCTAAATAATAAGGGTGTGGAGTGGGTGTGGGTGTGGGTGTGGGGTGTGGGTGTGGGTCTCTTAGAAATAACAGCCACACCCCACACCCTTCATCAATGAAACCAGTTCCCTTAATGTCAATCGGTGAGTCTATATCTTTTCTTTACTTTATTAATATAGCAATGATGATTATTTATGATTTATTTAGAAGTAAATGATCAATATTATAAAAGTTCAACAAGAGGTTATCCAGCACCAAGCAATAGTCAAAAAAATCGATATTGGTCTGTTGTTGATCTTGGTTTTCGACGTGATGTCAAGTATCGTCAACGACATGCACGAAATAATCGTCATACTTATCTTCATCAAAATCGAACAAGAATCACAAGATCACCAGTGAAAAACACAAGTAATAATATGATAAAATAAAACCATCAAGTTGCATTTGAGTCATCGTGATGAACGAAAATTGTTTTCGATAGTCTTTACGTACATATTGTGGTCAAAATTAAAATTTTAATGTTTAGTGGATAAAATCAAAATTCTTTTCTTAATGAAAAGGAAAAGATAAAATTTTGATCACAAAGCGTATGGATGTAGATAAGGATGCTTGCTTTTTTAGGGTGTGGGTATGGCCGTAGATGGATATGGAAGCAGCAAGATCCTATGGTTGTCAGTGTGTGGGTGTGGGAGTCGGTGTGAATAAAGAAAACATCCATATCCACAACCACTCCCTCTTCTTATTTTTTGTCACATACGAGTATTCATTTAAGCATTATTTTTTCTGAGTCCTGGGTTAAACAACGATCTATCATACATTTTAAAGGATCATATCCTTTCAGTAGAGGGTGGGCGACGTTCACGTCGTGTTACTTGTGCATTTTATTCAAATGATAGATAATTTGCTAGAAAAGTTATTTTATCAAACAAGGAAAATAGAGAATTACTTCATTAAATATTTTGTTTGTTCGGATTGATTACAATTGAGACGTGTTGCATCATTCGTAGATTTGTTCGTAACAGTCACTAATTTTTCATATTGTATCAAAAGTTTCTGAAAACATGGAACATATGTAATTACATGATGTAGAAATGGACGTGTATCGTATAATATCAAATCAATAACAAATTGAAAATGATGACCGCGAAAACTATTAGTAATCTAAGATATAATCGATAGAACAATTAACTGGAGAATATTTCCAATTCCTACATGTATTTTGAATATCAAAGGTTGATAAGAAATAATTTGTTTTCAAACTTAACACAATTGTACAACAAGAGATATTTCGAGGTCAATTATAAAGTGAAAGTTGGGCACATATCACCTTTTATACATTGATTCATATTCAACTAAAACAAATTTGTACAGATGACAAGAATACGTGCACATGTATCTGATCTGCTCTAGGAACAAGCGAACGATCGACGATCCTTCTAACACAATGATAATAAAAGCGGACTATTCTTTACCTTTTAAATAATGTAAAAGTACGTTCGGTGGAAACATTAGGATATTCACAAGCAAGAAGGATACGTTCCATAGAAATCATCAATTCTTATCTGCTGCATCCATTAAACTATTGTCTATCTTTTCTATAAATTATCTAGAAAATCTAGCAACAAGTATCATCATAACAATATGAAAATAATTACAAACATATATCATGTCATATATGACTGGAAGCCAAAGAAAAGATTAAACAAATAGTAAGAATAGAAAACAAACGATTGTTTACTTCAAAAAAGCTTCGTATACAGCATTTGATTAAGATTTTCCATAAGATTGATAACAATTAACCATTGGTTCAAAATCGTTATATGCTTATTGAACAACTGTTTAATATCAGATTCAATTTAAAATCAAATGAAACTCACATAATACCACTGAACTTGTTCGACCTAGTATTTTTGTGAAACTATATTTATTTTATTAGCTAATAAAATTGTAATAAAATGATAAAAAATATATGATGTTTCTGAGCAAGTTTACGAGTTGCTTACGGTTATAATGTTAAGAGTTGATAAACAGATGCTTTTTGCTGTTTCAAAATAGTATTTTTGACTTTAATCGAAAAGTTTTTTAAAGGAATGAAACGCTTTTTCACGAAATAAATACAATAAATGAGTAACATCCTCAGGATAGTCCGTGCGGATTTAATACGATGCACATTACGTACTTGCAGTCTGTGTCGTATGAACTGACACATATATTAAGTGTACTATGGTCTTCTCAAAGTACAGTAAACACAATCCTTGAGGAATACAACGTCTATGGAGCACCGTGTGGGGTCAAAGAAATAGAGAATCGTTTTCAGATAGTAGATTGCAAGAATTTTTGTAGATATTTCCTTTCATATTGTTTGACCTTGCTTTTTTTCTAATTATTTAAGCTAATGTTTTATTGTTCCTTATGATCATCTTTAATATTTTTAGTGTATTGTTATCGACCCTTTCTTAATTGTTAAATGTATTTTCTTTCTAACAAAATACATCTTTCTCAATAAGTGTCTTATCCCAACAAAAAGAAAAGCTTTTGAATATGTTGTGTCTATAGTCATTTTTATAACTGGCTCTTTTCCAGCATCGATAAGTCTGGCGTCTTGCCTGTAAAAAACACTATACGTCAAATATATCAAATTCTTTATTTCTTTGCAATCTAGACGCAAGAGTTGTTTGTAAATATTCTTCTTTTTGCAATTTTTTCTACTTTGAGATTTTTGTTACTAAGAAATGAATGGTAACAATTCAATCAAAATTGTAACTTCTTTATCTCAATTATTTTATTTTGTTTTAACTGATTTCTATCAATCATTGTATTCTGTGGTCTTTATTACCTATAACTTTTGTGAATTGTATAATCATAGAATATGCTAGTAAATAGCCATTTTGAAAAAAGTAAATCAAACACATATGTTTATTTCTTTATTCAATTAAGTCTTTATTAATCAGTTGATCTTTAATATGCATCGCAACAATGAGAATAATTGTTAAAATGCAATCAATTCGTTCATTTATATGCATTTTTCATTTTTTCCAGAAAGACATTTTTTTTACAGACGAACACGCTTGTTGTATTCTGTTATTGATTAATAAAATATTTTTCTAAACATTTTCTTCTAACATATACTTTAGCCGTATTCAAAATACTACATGAGTTTTATAATTAGTTGACATGAATTAATGGTAAAAAAATGTGTTTCAAAGTACACTACAGAATTCTAATTCTAACCGCAAACTGGAAATCGATACAGAGAAGCAATCTATACATTTGGGTAATCACCTTAAAAAAAAAATCATTCTTCAGAAGGTAAATATTTCTCTCTAAAAAGATAGTTTTTTTTTGGCTATAAAAATCCCTTTAGATCTTTATATGCATATTTTATAGAAAACCAATCTTTCAGACTAGCAAATTTTTCGTCAAGAAATTCTTTTTATTTGTCTAGATTATAGAACATATCAAATTCCTTAGAAAACAGCAACGTTTTCTGTTTCAAATCTTTTTTTTGTAGAAAATACAATCATTTTAAGCCTCTTTCTCCTATAAAACACATTGATTTTCAATTGCGAACTTTGTTTGACGTGGTTCTCAAAACGATTTTTCTGCTACTTTTGCGTCCCATAGTTCTCAACCATTTACATGCTAGGAAGTACAGAAGAGTGTTTAATTGAAGAGAAAACTGTTCCACAATTTATCAGAGCCGAATTCTTATTTTCGAATTAATTCTTGAGAAAATGAATCTTTTTCTACAGATATATTCCTGCTTTTTTTTGAGCATTTAAAAAAAGCTGACGCCAAAATTTGATAAAGAAGATATTGAAAAATTGACTTCTGTTTAGATGTAGCGGCAAGTATTGACTACAATTTGGTGCCAACCCGAGATTTGTATCATAAGATTTGAGACAAGATCGAGGACACGCGAATGGCTACTTTTTGATTCTTAGCAGAAGGATAACTCTAGAAAGACTCAATATTTTGGGTTGAAATTTTCAGCTAGATTGGTTGCCCTGGATCGAAAATAGGTTTTTATGGAGGGAAGACTTACATCATACTATTCGACTTAAAATTCATTTTTGAAAAATGTTAACCTGGAGCACCAATATCTAGTAGGTTTTGATGAGAAAGTGATTGATTAATTGAAAATATTCTCTCGGATGCAAATATAACTGTTGTACGATATACATAGAATGAGTAAGTCATTGACTACTGTAGTTGACTTCTACGGTTATCATTGATGGAAATAAACTAAATTGTATAAAGTTTATTTTCACCAGCGGTATTTTTTAAGTGACAGAGAAAAGCTTGCTTTTAATTTTGATGTACTATTATTAACTTTAATGATAACATTAACAGATTAGAATGTCTTCAATAGATCGTTGACTATCAGCGTTATAAATAAAGAAATACTGTAACGGTATAGTTGAAGGATAATAGTAGAACGGAACACATGTCAGAGTGAGACTTCAACTTATTATTATTAAGAATGACTCATCAAGAGTAATACTATATGATTGTCATCGGAAATTGTCTCATAAACAATATCAAATAGTCGTTTCATCTTTGGAAAATATCATCGTTGTTAAAGTCTCTTTATTGAAACAGATAGCATCCATATTTCACCTGCGTCTGAGAAAATTCATTGAATTACAAAACGATGATCTTCAATAATTTTCATGATAGTGTTTTTTTTCTGGTTCAATCAAAATGCTATTGAAAAGTCATACAAGATTTTCTTTAAGAAACATTATTGTCTGGAGTTAATCATACAAGATAAATATACGTATATCTAGATTACTTTGAAGAAAAACAAAAAGTATGATCCTTTTTTTAATGTTTCCTCACAGGTATCACTGAGAATGACAATGCAAACTAAACATCATGTAGAGTATGCAATAAAAAGATCTTTTTTTGCTAACGATATAACCATTTTGTATTGGTCTCTGAAATTACTAAATTTAATATATGAGCTGCCTATAACGTGTACAGACGGAGATATATTCAAATTTGAAAGTATTTCCAGTGAAATGTAATGTATTCACAATTCGAAATTTTAGCAGTACTTGTTTTTCATTTCTCGTTATACTTGGATAGAATTCGTTGAGTTACATAAGAAAAAATATTTTTCAAATATAAAGCAAAGTAGAACTAGAAATTCTAATTTTCGTAAAAGTTTCTTATTTATATTTGAAAAATCCTTTTTTCTAGGTTACTCGACGAGATTTATCCAACTATGATAAAAGAAGTAATAAATACTGCTGAAATTTCGAATTGTGGACATTTTTATATACTAGAAATATCTTCAAATTTGAATACTTTAGTCTGTGCTCGCTTTGGGTAGGTCATGCTAAATTTGTTAGTATGGCAATGAGAGTAACAATTTGATTTGACGTTTAGAGCAAATTTTATGTTTAAATTTATCAAAAACTGAACTTTGTACAGTTTGTATTTCGCTTTAAATTTATTCGCAATTTCAATAGTTTCTTCTACTATTTGAATTCATTGTTTATGATCAACATTTACTTGTTTTTCTCACAAAATCTCATTAAGATTATGCTAACTTGAGGGTGTGGGTGTGAGCGAGGGTGGGAATGAGCGTATGGTTGTGGGTGTAGAGGTAGGGGCGGGGAGGGATCAGACTATGGATCTACTATTGATCAACAGACGTACCAACATCAACACACACACCCAAACACATCTACACCCACACTCACACACATTCACACCGACATTACCCCACACCCACATTGACATCATTGAGATGAAACTCGCAGAACTCAAGAATCATCTGTCATGTCGAAATCTACAGAGCATAGAGCTCATCTAGCTCCATCGTTATTGCGGCTTATCATTGTAATTTCACATTATTTACTGTTTCTGTGTTGCTTTTAAACAGCAGCATTGTTTTTCGCATCATGATTATGTAACATTATCACAATTAGTCAGTGTATGTTTGTTCTGTTTTATTTTTTTGTTTTGTTAGAAGGCTATGATGTACGTTGAAAGGACACATCAGCATTGTGAAGATAACGAATATTGACACAAAACTGTGAGTCGCGTTTGAATTAGATAACGAGGTTCGATTATTACCGTAGAAGTTGCCTTTGGAAATCTCTATTCAAAAATAAAATCGTTTCTATCAACCAAATCTGTGTATAGATTAAGCAATGTCTGGTGCTGTTCTTGAACCAAGAGCATCATCTTCATCGTTTGTAGAATCGGATTGCATTGTCATTGAGATGGATGATGAAACACTTGCTTTAGCAGAAGCCGAAAAACAAAATGAAATCATTGCACTCAACGAAGCAGACGGACAATGGAAATTGAATTTAAGTGATGGTTTTTACAGACAATGGGATAGAGTCATAGCTGCATTGACTACTGACACTAATGAAGATTCTAATCAAGCTTCAATTGATAGAAACACTTGCTCGCTAGATGATTGGACTTATTTAATAGAAGATAAAGTTTTCATTGTTAGTCTTTTGGGTAATACATCAAGTGGCAAAAGTTTTGTGGCACGACATTTACTCAATGATTCGCAAGATTGTAATACCATCAATGGCCCAGTGTGCATCGATGAACCGGAGAAGAAAGGTGCGACTACGGTAAATATTAATTGTTATGTGAGCGAATCCAAGACAAATCAAAAGACTCTTGTCTTAGATTATGAAGGTGAAAAGGGTTCAGCATTTCCATTGCTTCACTATGCTCGACAAAGTCTTCGACATTTGTCAAGGACAGCGGACCAAGCGCATCATCGTCGACAAGCAGTGGCTGATTACTTCCCCAAACTAGCCTATATTTTAAGTGATGTTGTCATTTTACTAGGCAACGATGATCTTGCTTGCACTGATTATCTAACTCGTTGTCGCGAGTTTGTATTGAAAGCGAATGATGGAGTCAGTCAAATGGTCGATCGGCCACTGCTGATTATTGTACAAAACAAAGCATCAATAGCTCAATCGTTGAGCTATGATGTAGTGACGAGAAAATTTTTTGAGATTCATGGACAAGAAGCAGCCGATCTGAGAATATATTTTTCGGGTATCAAGTGTTTTTGTTTACCGCATAAAGAACAGCTTCAGCGTACCAAAACTGGCATATTGGATGGAAAAGAAATTTTCGATCGACATATGGCTGATTTGAAAGGTATTTTTTCAGCTCTTCATAATCATAAAACTAAACAATTATTAACGCATGCTCAATGGTTATATTTACTCCATAGTGTTTTGCCCATAGTTCAAAGTGGAAAATCAGTTTCATTACACACACTTCTGAACGAAATTGTTGCTCATGATGATAACCAGATGATTGAAATAAGTAGACGTTGTTTTCTCTATTTCTATAACTTAAGACCGATTCATACACCTGCATGGTTTGATAATTGTTGTCGTTTTGCTATTCGTGTCTTAGCTCATCTTCTGGCTGTCAAAGCTTACGATCAACGAGAATTAATGTCAGAACGAATCATTCACGAACAGTGTGAGAAAGCAGTAGAACAACTATCTAATAAACTGGATGAATTTCAACCATGTGAGGCGCTCTACAATGGAAAAGGTCGTTCGTCAAGAAATCAAGATAATGAATCGCCTATTTTCTGTTATCAACATAAAGGTGCACACGAAGGTGGTCATCGAACGTGTCAATCTGTATATGGATTGACTCAATGGAAAAAATTCTGGAATTGGTCTTCGACTGACGTCTGGCCTGGTGAGTTCGTATCGTCGGCTAGACAAGAAATGACAAGTATTATTTTTTCCGACAGCATTATCAAGGATTTGTCGTATCGCGTCAGAGAGCAAATGAATGCTTTTCGAGAAGATCCAGAAGCTACCTATTATCTATTCACGGATCTCTTGTTAAGTAGTCAGTTTTCAGAAGAACCCTTGGAAATATTCAGACGCGTTTGTTTCTGTGGATCATGCTCAACCTCAACTTTCGTTGGTTCGAATGCTTTTGAACATCACACTAGAAGATTTCAATTAAGTCCAATAACATTGGTGCGAAACTTGCTCTTGATTTCGTCATCCCAATCAAATGGCAGTGACTGGGTTGCATGTAGCAAATGTTATCGAAAACTTGACGCTGCCTGGAATAGATTTTCCACTAGTCGTAGTCCTCCATTTGCTCATACATCTTTGCTACCTCCTAAAGAGGTACCTGACTGTTCTATTTGTTTCGATGGTAAACGTGATTTCCTCTTCATTCCTTGTGGTCATCGAGGTTTCTGCGAAAGTTGTGCCGATAAGATTCTTGGCGAGCAGGCTTCTTGTCCATTTTGTCGATCGTCGATCAGTGGAAAACAACGTGTTCATGATGTTTGACATTTTCGTCATCCTGCTTTAACAGAGAAAAACCGAACTTTTAGGGTGTGACTGTGTGGCTCTAAGTCTGAGTGTGGGTCTGGGTTTGGATCTGGCTGTGTGGGTGTGGGTATTTCGTTTCTTCATCCGCGCTCACACCCCACACTCACACCCTCGAGTCGCAAGAGTGCAATTGCTTTTAGTTATACTAATATATCCTATTGATCAGCAAAATATAAAATTAAACAGAATAAGACATTTTAAAAAGTTTCCTTGTTAGTGTTCAGTTATCATTTTTGTATACATTTTTGTACAAAATATATTGTGTCAACTAATCATATAACATCGAAGTTAATGAAACGACACGAAAATTATTTTTCCAAAACTGGGATAAACTATTAGCCTCTAGCATCTATTCGAATTCAGACTCAAATGTTTATAAAATCATTAAAAAACTATATTCATAGGTAACCATAAAATGATTCAAGCGCATAGATCTTCTCTACAGAGTGATAACAATTTCATGGTTTTATATTGTGAAGTGGATTAATACCTAAAATAATTGTTCCCAAGGTACTTCTGATTTTTTTGATGGTCACTGAATGATTAAAAAAACAATTAACCGTTTTCATTGAAAATTTTATCACTCTTTTATAATTACAAGACGTATTTATAGACAATATTTCAGATCAATAATTTTCTGTTAAATTTTTCTGCCATCACCTTATTCTATGATACAAAAAACTATCATCACTTTGTAAAGAAGACCTATAGTTCTCAATCTTACATGAATTTGTTATAAACGAAGGTAAATCAATTTACCAAAATTTTGAATATCATTTTGAAATAGTTCAAGTATAACTAGATATAAACCTGTATTAGCAATACATAATAAACATTCAAAAAATTTTAATGGACGCTTAATTAATACCAATAGAATTTTCATTAAAAGAACAAACAAATCTGGTCTCTTTTGTCATTACCATGACCATGTTTCTTTTGTATCATTAAGTGAATGTTAAAGACAATCAATTAAAACAGAATGAGCTGAATGATTACCAAAACAAAATGCATTCGAATAACGAACTGCTTGAGCAAGTTGTGATAACTATCAAAAAAATACAAATGAATATGTAATTTTTATTTTTGTTTTTAATTTTCACAATTATCATTCAACATTATACCAATGTCGATAAAGTGAATCAATATATTGTTCAGTTGGGCATGCTCGACGAAATACTGTTACAAGTAATATAAGAGCTTCTTTTACAACATCTTTCCAATTTACAGTTGATACCCACAAAGATAAATTTGTTGTCAAAGAAAAAAAACGAATTTTTTATGAATTTTATAACAAACCATTTATTGCTATTACAAATGTGTCAGCAATCCATATTTGTGATAAACTTTTATTATAACTTGCTAGCCCTATTTCGTTCGAGATTTTTTTTTTAATTTCTATTTTTTTATGTACACAAATCGATGCATTTTCAGTAAGGTCTAAATGAGTTTCAATCACACATACAAGTATTCGTGTAATTGGCGATGATTTTAATTCTTGTAAGTCAAAATGAACTAATACATGTCGACAATGTTCCATTGATGATGTAAACTGATAACCCACTTCAAGAATGACATCAGACAATATTCCATCCACTTTGCCATCTAAAAAGTCAATAATAAATTTTGTTTTTACAAATAAAATCTCTTCATTTCTTCATACCACAGATGTTAAAAGATTACTAAAATCAGATACTATTTGTGTAGATGTAAGATCATTTAAAACAATATTTGATAGATAAAATATGTGAAGAAGAATTCATAAATTATTATCGCCCATTCGTTTAATCGATTACTCTAAAAGATGATTTTTAATTAAATCGTTAAACTTTTCGAATGTAACAGTTAAAAAACCTTTTCATAGTAAATTTAGTCGTTGTTTGAATATGTTCATTAAAATTAATAAAATAAAAAATAACATCAATTTCTTATCTGTATTACCAATAATCCTTTATCCGAGTGAATTCAATCGTTAGAGACCCGAAACAAAACAAAAGAAAAATAGACAAAATTCTTGACTTTATATATTTTTTACATGTCCCGTTTTTGTTTATATTCTTCATATGATCTCTCTCAAAAAGTGTTTGGATAATATCCAACAAGATTTTAAACTTTTCATCTCTTAGAAAAAACAAGTTTCATGTGTTGGTTCATCTAACATTTTTACATGTAATATAACTATTTACCCTACATCGATAATAATTATTATTTGGTTTGAACGAGTGAATAATATCTTTAATATCATACGATAATAATAATGATGCTGTGTTTTGATCCATAGCTGTAGGATAATTTCGTTTTGTAATATTAATTTTTTTACTTTCTTTTTTGTTATTTTTAAATATAAATGTTTCTAAAAGACTTTGATTTTAAAGTAAAATAAATGTAATATGCTCGAATATTGAGTTGGTATGAGCATCGACCATAAATATCAAAAATATATAAAACTTACAATGAAGATTAATCGATAGTTTAAATAGTAAATGTATCATGAAACTGATATCTAGAGTGTTGATGATTTTATCAAAATGTTGACTTACGTTAAATATGTTTTGGGTTCATGGCAATAATTCGTCTCGACAATCGTTATAAAAATAAATAAACTTTAGTATGTGACATTTTTTCTTGAATATTCCATGATTTTGAATGTGTGTGGGTTTTTCGTCTGTTGTACGCTCATGACTGATCATGTGAGCCAGAGTTGTCTTCTTTTTCTTTCGTTCTTTTCTACTCATGTTCTGTTAGGACAGTAGAACATGTGAGAGAGAGAGGAATTTTCTTTTTCCTTTCACTCGCCTCCTCAGTCATCGCTCATATTATTGTTGACGATCAATGGTCATATGCATAATTGGTATGTCGATCAATTAAACTTTATCTACATCAGGATTGCCAACTGTACCCCACAAAAATCTGTATCCCTGGGGTACACATTTCGTACTCCCATTTGGATGTTTTCTGTTACCTAGTGTCATTTTTTATAGGGATATGAAGCCTAAATCATATTGGCTAGATAGTAACTAGTGATTGTAGGCAACCGTTGCATCCGTTCAAACTTGGGTTTCTTTGCTTTTTTTTTCTTACTTCTCAATTTCACGCCAAAGTTAAGTCGAATGCTTGATGGATTTTTCAAGAAAGAAAACTAGATTTTAGTCTACAAAAATCTATTTGACGAACCACATCTCGAAAGCTACATATTAGTTCCAAAAGTTGGAAAGTATTTTCAAAATTTTAGCTTGATCAGTATACTTGAAAGTTAACTGGAGAAACATATCTTGATCAAGAAAAGTGAAACTCCCACGGAAAACGTATTTCGATTGTGAAAACTCCCAAGAAAATAAAGTCTTGATTGATAAATGTGAAAGTTGTGCTTCTATCGAGACAACTAAAATCATCTCGAAAAATATTTTCATGGACAATGTTGGAAACGTGCTCAAATTAGTGCTACGGATGCTTACTGCAGTAATATTATGGAAGGCGTCTCGGAATATAATAATTAGATACTATCCATTGTGCAAAAATTCTCTTTGAAATCCAGCAAAATCCAGTGAGATAAAAAAAATCTAGTTTTCTCCCTTGAGTTTTGAGATTTTTCTCTTGTTTTCGAACAGTCATGTTTACTCGGCTTGATTTATCTTCGAAAGGCTAAAAAAATTATTTTTGACTGTAATTTTGACTAAATGAACAACGACGGCCTGATCCATTCACACGTCACGATCGTAGAAGAAAGCAAAGCAGCAGCTCAGCACAAATTCGAGAATACAACAACCTCGTTGAAACATGTCTCGCACAAGGAAACTTAAATATAGCCTCTCCTTTACTAAAAAGAGCATTTACTCCAGCCGCTTTTTCGCGTCATACTCTTGAATTTATCGCAATGTATATACGTGTCCCGAAGAAAGCTTAATTGAAATCAGCTTCCAATTAGTTTTGAAAGAAAAAAAAAATAATGAAATTTTTCTCTCCCCCCGAAAAAAAAACTTTTTCAGGATATAAAAATGAATGATTTCTAACGATGAAATCATTCAATTATTTGAATCAAATAACAATAATCTTTCTTTTTATATTTTAGATTGGCTTCGTTGATACAGTCGAGTTCACTTATAAGAGCTCTGGATAACGGAGCGATCCGTCTGTAAGAGCCGTTTTTAAATTTCCCGTTTTTTTCTCCATTGTTTTGTGTGCTGACAAAGTCCGCTTAAAAGAGCCTCCGATAAGGAAGCGGTCCGCTTATAAGAGCGTAGTTTCGGCACCTTTTTGCGATTTGAGTCCGCATAAAAGAGCCATATCGCTTTTTGAAATGGATGTCTGCTCTGTGGCAGACAAGAATTTCGATAGTTGCTCGAAAACTTGTAGAATTGTCTGTTCTTTGCCTGATGATGACACATGTTTGTGTTGAAAGCTTGCAATAAAATGAACTTTCTATACGTATTCACTTTCATCTTTCGGTAATCGATTATGTGAAATCCGTCGATATTTTAAAAGCGTTGCATGTGCTCAAGCGAGCTTGGCTTCTCGTTTCGCCCACTACGATCGAAAACTGTTTTCGAAAAGCCGGGTTTTTTGTTAGTGACGTGGACGAAATGCAGAAGGTTTTGGATGTGTCAGAATTCGGCGAAGCCATACAAGAAGAAGATTTCGAGACGTTCGTCCACTGCAATAAGGATGCCGAATGTTTTGCAAATCTCACGGATGCCAAAATTTACGATTCGGTGAAACAAAATCGAGAAGAAATGGCCGATTTAGAAGAAGAAAAAGAAGCCGGAATTGTTCATGAACTGATGCCACGTGTCTCTCATAAAGATGCGCTGATGCATCTTTCGATGGTTCTCAAGTATTTGGAAGAGAATTATAAAGAGTATAATTCATATTATGATATCGAAGACATGATCGAAAAAAACGCTTTCATTAATCGTACTCAAAGTAAGATTACGGATTTCTTCAAGTAAATTTATGTATGCCTATGTACTACTTAATAAATGTTGACAGAAATCAATTTTTGCACTGTTTTACATATAGTTCGGATAAAGGAGCGGTCCGCATATAAGAGCCTCTTTTAGAGTTCCCGACAGCGCTCTTATAAGCGGATTCGACTGTAGAATATGGAACAAATCAACAGGAACAAGATCATAAAATAAAAGGTTCGTATTAGTTTATCTTTTTCTTTTCTTTTCTTTAAGATTATGAGGATGGCCGTAAGTCCACCTCTAATCTTTTTAATGCATGTTTTCTTTTTAATTTCAGGGAATGAACATTAACAAAAATATGGCAGGAGGTAAGCTATTTTTTTTTCTTTTCTATATTTATTTCATTTATTAATTTTTTTTTCTTTCCGTTAAGTCCTTGACATCATCGCGTTGTCGTTCAACAACAAGCAAGGAAAGTAATGTTTTTCTTTCAGTATGAGAATAGAAGAGGCTTAGACAAGTGATTGCTAATAGATGGGGGAGGGTGAATTCTGTCCATTGAGGTTCGACCCCTATTTTCTGAAGGACTTTCGAGTAGTCGTTAAAAGCTCGGCCAGGAACTGCTCTGGTGTCCGTGGCACACGGCCGAGCCTCCAAACCCACTGACACATGACATCGAATGGGTGCATGTGGATGACGTGAGTCTTCCAGCGCGTGCTAATAGAATAAGCATTCCTTTCATCAATTCAACGTGAATTTATTTGAAAGGAAAGGAAAGAAAAGAATAATCCAACACAATAAGTTCATTCGATTGAAAATCGTTGAACACGATTATTGTAGTGATCGACGACATAGAGATTGCCTTGCAGGTCGATAGACAAACCCCGCAGACCGTTGAACTGATTTGCTCTTGCTCCTTCACCATTTCCGCCCACAATGACAGTGCCTTGTTTCGCTCCTTTAGGCCAACACATCACTCGATCATTCCCACAGTCTGCCACATAGATGGTATCCAACCTATCGACGAACAGTCCATTAGGATACGACAATTGTGTAAGAGCATTTCCTTCGCCTTGGCCACCAGCGACGATAATTCCTTCTTTTGCACCTTTATGCCATTTCATCACACGATGATTTCCGTTGTCTGACACGTAGACAGTCTGTTGTTGATCGACAAATATGTAGTTCGGATCGTTGAGTTGATTGAGACCAGCATTCTTCCCGTTGCCACCAGCCACGACAGTTCCCTTCTTATGTCCTATTTGATATCGTCTTACTTCCTGTTTTTTGACGTCAGAGATGTAGAGATATCTCTGATCATCCAGCGCCAATCCGTAACAATCGATGTTGTCAATGAGAATCTCTCCTTGTGTTGTGCTATTACGACGAGACCATCGTACAACTCGTCGATTCTCTTGATCACATATAATGAGACTATCCGTCACTTTGTCGATCAACACATCGGCTGGTCGATTCAATTGATCCAATCGATTTTCTTGGCCATTGCCACCAGCTACTATTTGTCCACTCGTTGCACCCATCTTCCATTGGATGATGCGATCATTGACGCAGTCAGCGATGACAACCGTTTCGTCATCATCAATAAAGAGACCTTCAGGGTCCCAGAGTTGATTTGTGCTACTTCCATATCCATGTCCTCCAGCAACGGTAACTCCATTCGGTGTCCATCGAGCTTTGGCTGGAGTATTGGGAACCACTAGAATGAACGAGAAAAAGAAAAGAAAATCATCATTGCCGTTGTCTATGAATAAGATATTCTTCTTCTTCTTCGAAGAGAACTTGATAGAACTTTCGAGAATGTCCTTCTCTAACATACTCTAAACAAGAAAAGGTTCTCTAACGAGGGAATAGTCCCAACTGATCCGCACTGTTTGAGTTCGCATTTTGTTGGTGGCTAGGCTTCATTACGTATATGAACTACCTAAAATCCCTCGTGCCGTTGCTGCTGAGTTTCAAAGTTGTGAGTGAAACAAGTCGTTTAATAGATTTCATCACTATTAATATGATATTTTTTTTGTTCTTCTCATATATTAGCTAGGATGTACACTTTTATACCTTTTTCGCTTGAACTCAATGAGATAAGCTAGCAGTAAAAAACTCAAGAAACAAACTGTACCATAGTTAAGATATGGAAAGAACAAAAAAAATAGCACATAGATAGTGGCACTATCTATCAAATCAGCTGTTTCGCTAATAACTCTGAAACCAAGCAGCAATGGCACGAAAGCTTTTAGGTGGTTCATATACATAATGAAGCCTAGCCACCAACAATATGTGAACTCGAACGGTGCGGATCAGTTGGGAATGTTCCCTCGTCAGTGAAACTAAGAATACTATAAACGGCTTTGAATCTATGTGTCGTCATTCGGTTACAGTAATGACTGTTTTAGCGGGTTTTCGGCTTATCAGCTAGTTATTTATTGAAAACTCAATTACGCGAATTCTATCTTCAATGTTGAACATAGCTAATTACAGTTCATGCTCATCAGAATACCGTAAAAGTTTTAGCGCTAAAAACAAGCCATACAATGAAGTTTTCTTAAGCACTTGATATATCGAGAAAACAAATATATTCGTTTGAGTAGAGATTTTTAAAGTATTCTAGTGACTGTGAAGTCTGTTGGTTGAATAACACATGCATCCAAATCGTTTTCTTTTGTACGATTTTGTAAAAAATTGTCGTTGTTACTTCTATTCGCCAGAGGACAGCGGTCGCTGGATCCCAGAACTACTGGATGATCAATTAGTCACACCCTCAATCTTACATCACTTGGAGATCGGCTTGACTCGTGTTTTTCTCTTAACCTAAATTGAGCCGAATGATTATCATCTAAATTCCTGCTTGTAAAATAAAAACCTCTCCATATCAAAAGGTCGCCCGCATGAGCAATGTCTTCGATATAATAAGGAGAATCTATCGCAGTTATTTAATTAGTTATAAGAATTGACTATTACGTAAATACTTGTCTCTCTAAAAAATATAACTCGTTTATTAACAATCTTGTTTTTCTTAGACCAAGAAAGACAAGAAACTGTATGAATACTTCCATTGTTACTTGTCTTAACTTACATATCGATATACTAATCTAAACGATGTCAATTTAATTAAGCACCGAATCGTGACCATCTGTGAAGTCATCCTTACGTAGCTGAGAGTCTGTCACAGAAGAAAGAAATGTGTATTGCTGGCATTGTCTGAAAATCTCAACTAGTCGACGAAGCCATTTCGAGCTCAAGAATTGAATTTTCATATTACTTCAGTCCAGAGTATATCTATAAGTCTAATAAGTCTTTATTTGCTTTTCTTAACGAAAGATATGACTCTTATATATTAATGATTCATTCATTTCATAATATATTAAGCAAGTTGAGGTCATCGTAAATCAAACATGTGACTCAAAGAAATGTTACGAATCAATTACATAACAGGTTTTATACTTTGGTCCAGTTCAATAAATTTTTTTCTTTACTGTATGATTAACTGTCAAAGTAAACGAAGTTTAGGAAAATTAGGTCTCAATTATTGAATCTTGCAAACTGTTCTTAATTGAACTTGTTAAAATAGTTATTTCTTTTTTTTACATTTTGGTGGATGTGGGGTATGGGTGTGGGTGTGCGTGTGGCTATAAGCAAAGAGAGGAATGGCACCCACGCCCACACCTTCCAGAATGATCTCTTCTGATAAAATCCACGTGTAATCCGACTAAGTTTTGACGAAAGGCATGATTTCTAGAGCAGTTCGATGTCGAATCCACAGATTGGGCTCAGTCACTTGAGGGCATTAAAAACGATCAAATTCTATCGAACATTCTTTGATTGACGGAAATAATTTATGAGAAAAAATTTCATTCAAATATAAGCAAACATTATTTTGTATTTGTCGAAATCTCATTATTGGAATTTTCTTTTTATTGATTAAATACTTTAATACAATTATCTAATTTCTTTCGTTATCATACATATACTAGTCAGTATTCAGGCATTTTTTTATTATTTTACATATAGGTATCATACAAATTGTTATTTTCTTGAGAAAAAGTATTAAAAATAACTTACCCAATGTAGTTTTAGCTAATGGTTTTGCTGCTGCCAAGTGCATATCATTCATAGCTGATGCTAATGGTTGATCATCGTTGTCTTCAATTTCAATTAAATGTACGAGATGTGAGCCATTCGACTGCGTTAAAACATCGCTCTTCACGCGAAATTGTGAGCCCATTCGTAAAATAATTTCATCTTCTGTTTCAAATTCTGTATAACCAGAAACTTTTTTTCCATTAACAGCTTCAATTAAAAAAAGCGTTGCATTTTTGCCGTTGCCAATGAACTTTTCAATAACTTTGACTGATGACGAACATGAATTAATACTCCACCACGTCACAATTTGGTTTTTGGTGAAATTTTTACCAACATCAAGAGGTATACCTCTCCATATAACCTCTTTAACAGTAGGTAACTTATTCAACGCTGTATCAAATAATTTTAAATATGGAAACCATATCTTTAATGCTTGTCGATTTTCAGATCGTAGTGCTTTATTTAATACACGATACAAAGTAGTATCACCCCATTCCATTGTATAGATATACACAGCAGCTGATTGATCATGTGTTAGTCCATGTTCTGATGGAAAATGACAGCTGCGTTTAGCAATCTTTATGGAAGAAGGTAGTTCATCAATTTGAGGCTCGAGAGGCTCTAGTGCTTTTTCAATTGAAACAAGTTTTTCACTGCGATAACCATAAGCAGGCGAAAGTCTTTTAAATGAAACATCGATATCACCAAAACGATTCATCATGTACAGTTTTTATTTTCTGTTGAATGTTGATGAAAGTACAATTGTTACCAAACCGAAGTAACTGATAAAGATATTTTTGGTTTGTTTTTTTCTGTAGGACATTATAAAAAATATTTTATCAGTAATTTCTCTTGCTATACAATAATAAAAAAATAGATCATTTCTTTTTCTTTCGTAATACTCTGTTTGTAATACTGAGGGGAAGAGTATGAACACTCTCTGCAGAAAGACATTCATGCCTTGTTTTATTAAAGCTTTGTCTTCAAGTCATTTATATAAAGCTCTTAACTACTCAAAACGCACTGTATCATTCTCAAAAGACCAATCAGTGTAGGATAGCATTTTATGAGTTATAAAACAGATAAAATCACTGTGAAATCAACAATAATAATAAAAAACTTCGTGTGGTTAAGTCATTAGAACAAGCAGAAAAAGAGTCATGTACAGTTTTCGAAGATGATTCGATTAATTCTAAAAGTAAACGAAAATTCTCGAGAACAAATTATCGCTTTCAACAAAAACGTTATAGCAATAGGGTAGCTTGTTGCGAAGATGTATGAAATAATATTTGTCATAAAACGTAAGTATAAGTTCGATGATTACTATGACAGTACGGAGCTTAAGATATGAACGAAACTTCTCAATATGGTTTTCCAGAATCCGAAACTGATCAATGTGAGAATCAATTTAAATAAATGAACTGCTACAAATCAGTCAGAGAACGGCCGTCTAAAAAGGATAGATTCACTTCAGCTTGATTCATGACTTGAGAAGTTTTGAGGAGAAAATTATACTTTGGGTTGAATTGATACGTGTTTTTATGATGAGTACTCAAATATATAAAAAGAAAAAAGTTCACTCAATAATCAAATTTAATCTATTTCATTCATGTTAATGAGCTACGACATAACAAAGATTTTATTCTCTTATATATGACGTCTCTTTTATCTAGATATGTATACCAACACCAATTACTTTTTCTAGTTCGAATTTGAATGATAATAATTTTTCCATTGAAATGAATATAATTCTCAGTAGGCACGCATCAATTTTAGTTCAGCACTTTGAATTGTAATAAATCTATCAACTCTCATTAGTCTCAGTACATGCTGATGATCAAGTGTTGTTATTAGCATTGAATGGTTATGATCAGTTCTTTTGATATGAAGTAGAATCACTGAATGGCTTATTTTAACTTTGCACAGTTGAACGTGCCTCTGTAATTACAGCTCATCATCGATAAAATTAGCCACAGATATTTTATGCAGCATCTCAGCTATAGGCCATACTCATTACATCGAAGACTATGTGAATACTCTTCAAAATTGTTGTGTTTGCTTCCTCAAAGTTTTGAACTACTCATTCGTCATGCAAACAATCCGAGAAAACACTATTAGCGACTGTCATCAAGGGTGGGTGTGTGGGTGTAGGTGTTGATATGAAGTGCGAATATGTGGTTATGGGGTAGGTGTGTTGATTTATTGTATGCATGTGCGGGTGTTTGATGTCGGTTGTGGATATGGGTTGTGCACATGTTGATGTGGCACTTGAATGTAGTGGTTGACGGATTTGAGTGTGCTTGTGGTGTTGAGGTTCAATCACCAGTGCAGTTTATGATTTTTGGTGTGGGTGTGTCGTGGTGCTTGGATTCGGGTATGATCATGGGTATGCAGATGTCAATGTGGCTGGTTAAATAGTTGACGAGAAACGCTATGCTATAGCGACATCAACATTCTCACTGACATGATCATCGATAAGGACATCGATAGACGCACCCACAGTCATACTCACCACAACATCCATACTTAGACTCAGAGTCAAACTCAAACTCACATCCATCCTCCTATATACATTTTATATTAGTATGGATTGGGCTAGTAAACTAGTACTTATATTATACGGATAGCGTTGAACATTGAGTCGTAAGCACAAGGATTACTTGTTTACAATTTAAACTCGAAAAAATAAATGAACATGAGAACATTAATGATACAGCTTAAGATACCCTTCTCTCAAAAACCGATCTCAATCCAGCTATGTTCAAGTCGCATGGCATTTTCAGGATATGTTGGAGCTGTAGTAGAGGAGCTGTGGCAAAATTTTTAGCACGATATCATGACGTTTGACAGAGGTATTTGCCAACCAAGGATTAAAAATAGCTAATTTGTTATCTCAAATTTCTCTATCCAGGCTCATTCTATATATTTATTTTCTTTTTTTTTTTGAAAGAGCATGTCAAGATGCAAGGCATGATCGAGCTTTTTTCTTAAATACTTACATTTTAGGCGCAAAAAAGGAATCACAAGTTCAATTACTCAAAAATCACTAAAAATGGCGCTCTAACTATAGAAGTGCCTTTTAATATAATAAAAACAAAGCTTAATTTAAAAAGAAACGTCGTCATGCTCTGCATGTTGACATGCTCTTTCAAAAAAAAAATATATATAAGATGAAACTAGAGAGAGAAATTGAGGATGCGTGACCGGAAAAGCATAAACTGAGAAAAACCGAAAAACATTTTCCGTTTTATCTGAAGGGGTGTGCGTGTGAGCATGGTTCTTTTTGTAACATACTCTTACACTCACAGGCTTCTTGTCACTCAAAGACATTAGTCCATATCTCAAAGAAGTTCGCAGCTAATCGGATACGCCGATCGATTCCCAATAAATATTTTTACAGTCCTTCTAACATATTTCTCCTTGGTCCGCAAGACTTCGCCATCAATCGAGGACATTCGTCAGTAGACTGGAGTGGGGGTGGGTATGCAATATCTGTGCATCTACACCCACAGCCGCACTCACACTCACACCAACACTCACACCCCACACCCACACACTCGCACCCACACCCACACCCTCCTCCTCACGTATTGTTTTGTGGTTAGAAATTACTTGTTTCTACTTAGATGCTTTCCTGTGTGCCCGACAGTTTTTCAGCATCATGCTTGAATCTTGTCATCTCACTCTAAGGACTCAGCGAGATTTTGATCTCCTATAACTGACTATTTCAGATATTGGTATCGGTTTATGCTTTTTTCGATCTAAATGGAATTCAAACGAAGCAAAATTTACGAAAAATTATTGAATGATTTAGTGTTTTATATTGAAAGATCACCTAGGTGTACAAGCCAAGGGTTTGAATAGACCCACGAAAAGTACGTCTGATCGGTCTTCAACTAATTATAGATCTCTTCATTCTGACTCTATCTACCATGCACTTCTTTCGCTCAGCTCTATTTAACTGTCGCAAACTTTATAGTTTTTTCCAATGTAATCTTATGATGACATTTGAATTGAAGTTAGTACATTTTATATTTGTAAAGAATAGATAGATGGAACTGTTAATATTCAGAGAAACATCTATTTTTGATTAACAATATATTAGTATTCACAATTATGTTCACTCAAAATGATAACAAGTAATTTTGATCTTCAAACATTTCAATATATCTATTTATAATCACATTTCCTAATTAAAAACACGAGATTTTATCTTAAAAGAAATAACACACAGGTCTGATAGTGTATTTGGATCTTTGATGCAACTCTCAGCTCTATATCAAATGGATGGCGTATAAATAATGGACTTCTCAGTACTTTGAATTTATCTTGAAGCATATTTCAGTATGCCTGTTTTATACACACAATATAATGATTCATCAAACATATGGAACTTTGAAAGATAATGCTTTTCCGAGTTTTTTTCTAATGGAGCATTTTAACTCTAAAACTAGCTTTACTAATGCTATCTGTCTGTTCTAGTCGATGATCTTCACAAAGTCAGCCCAGTTTGAGTAATATAATGGATTTAGGTCTAGACTATTTGGTCGCTAATATAATGCTGACCGATGAACGAAGATAAGCCATAACGGCACGGTTGTTATGGTCAATGATAAATGTGTGACTTCGCTCCGTCTTGCTGACGTACTCTATTGATCATGCTCAATATTCTAAAGCAATACTTTCTGTGACTTTCAAACGTGAGAAAGAACTCATTGAAAATGAATGAATGTTTCAACATGACAGAACTAAGTCGCACATTCACTATTTACCACAACAACAGTGCTGTGAGGACTGACTCTCGTTCATTGACAAAAAATATTAGCTACCAAATAGTTCAGAACTATATTGTTTAGATTACTCTAATTGGACTGAGTTTGTGAAGATCATCGACTAGAACACACTGATAGCAAGAATAATACTGGTTGAAGAGTTAAGACGCGCAGCTAAAAAGATTCAAAATATAATTTTTGAGAATTACAGTGATTATTATTGTAGAGAACTCAATAACGAATCTTTCTGTATTTTTATCTGTATGGTCAAAACAATGTACTATTATTTCATTTTCTTCTTTTTAAAGCATTATTGATTAGAAACAGAAAACTGAAACGAGTTTAGCACAAAAAAACGATAAATAATGAACGAATAAAGGCAGCGATATAGAAAAAATAAATAAATCATTCGTTTGTTTGTATTATTTGTGTTATATCTTGTCATCTCAGGACTATTCCACATTCCTCTGTGACTTGAAGCGTTCTTTCGGTATTCTCACATAGTTCAGCGTGAATGCGAGTTTTGCATTGACTATCTACAATTTCTATGTACATTCAAGTTTTCCATCATATTTCCTAATCGATGCTGTCTTGCGCCAGCAAACTTTTGCCATCATTTTCATGAATCGTCCAGTAATATTACTACTCGTTATAATATTCTTGCATATTGCTCTGTAGTTTGAACATGTTCTTCAACGTTGACTCGCATTACTATGTGATATGAACCTTCCTTTCTCATTTTCATGTCTACTTCTAATGTCTGTATTCATTTGTCCTAACCATAAAACATGATTATGTACCTGAAGCTTTTGACACTCATTTTCGAGTATACCTTTATTATGGTCTAAACCTTTTACATTGATCATTGTGCACTTCTTTTTTGTTTCAAGCTTTTGTAATTAGTCAGGAAAACCTTCTTGTAGCTTAACCCTTTCTCTATGTCTCACACCATATAATAAGTGATCTAAAGCCTTTCTAATATATCGATGACAATTTCTATTAGGACGCCCGCTTTTTCCTGGTAGTCTCATAAATAGACCTCTTATCTCTTGACCTCGCATAAGATTTAGTTAAACTAGGAAAAACTCAAAAATATTTTCCTCGAGAGGTCTGCTGTCGAAGTTATTACCATTTTACTGTCACTTCGTCCTATCGCACTAAATTTCGAAGAAAGGCAAATAGCATAGCTGCTACCTTATATTTTGTCCACGAAAAGGTATTGTGACGCTTACAATATGTGAAAAATTCTGACAAAAATGGATGCTGTTTCCTCAAAGTATTGAATATAGGGAAAAGATCATAAAGGTTAGAAAAATTAGCTTTTCCTCATCACTCAACATTTCTAGGAAAAAAGAAACCGTTTTACTTGAGACCTTGAAAATATTCCAAGCGTTAGAAAACCCCATTGTCAACAAATTATCCCGTGGAAATAATGTAATTTACTTTATTACTTGATAGATTGCTGTTAACCAATATCACAGTGAAATAGTGATAATTGCAAAAGAAAGACCTATGACAAAAAGTTTTTGTCTGATTTTTCGAATTTAGCCAAGCTCCGTGTATCAGCAAAAGTGAACTCATATGCTTTGAATCTGTTATAAGGGTTTATTTAACAGTCAGTGTCAACATGTTTATGTTGTTAGAAGTTGTTGGGTGTCACACATGTAGATTCCTCTGTTTTTTTAAACTTTTTCACTTACATAGTGGAAGCACTGTCTAGTTTGAGTATTTTCTTTCCATCATTCAGTGGCATTCCATAATGTTTCAAAGATTTTCGGAAAAGTCCTTGAAAAATACTCGATACCATAAAGCAAGTAGCATTTGTCTGACTCACCACTGGGAATTCACTGGGTTCCATCTTTCTACGGTATGATGCAAAACTCAAAAACTTCCAAAAAGATCTTTGCAATGTTTTCCGTGACAAATCACTTTTTCAGCATAGTCTCAAGGGTCTCTGTATGCTCATTGCTGGTGGAGCTTTATTGAAAGCTCTCTGCCAACTAATATGTCACATGAAACTTGTAGGAATCTTTTTGACTAGCTACTGGGTGCCTTCAGTTGTTTTACGTCACTTTGAGTTGTGGCACAAAAGTACAGAGCTTTTTCGATAGGTTCTCGAAAGAATTCTCTTATAAACCGCTGTGCCGAGTTGGGGTGCAGATGAGGATTTAGTTGAAGAGAAGATCCATCCGATACCCACACCCACGTAACAAGGTAAATTTACTAGACTATTGATTGAAAAACCACTGTCAATCGATCGGATGAGTGAAAATTGATCATGGTGATCAATTTCATATCTGTCAAAATCATTTCTAATTAGTATTCTGATCATATATTAACTATACTAATGATGTTTAAAATATTTTTTCTAGTCTCAGAAATCCTTCCAATAAGTTACTCATCAAAATCAAGTAATCAAAACCAACTATACCAAGTTAATTTCACTGATGAATGATTCCAACTTCGATGGGTATTGTGTATGACAGACGGGTCTGTTTTTTACTGAATGATGTGTTTGTTGTTTTTGCATTACAGCAATATTTTACACTTTCTTTCTATGTGGATTTTTTGCCTCATTTTGTTTTGTTTTTCTTTTTGAATTCTTTTCAACTACACACTCTATCGAGAAGGATTGCACATGGCAACAGTGAAGCATTCAAAGTAAAGAATACAAAATGATTTATTATAAAGAAGAAAAAAAAACATATTTAAAATAAGAAACTCAGTTCATATGGGACACAAAAACTTATTTTTATTGTCATATGCTATGTAGAAGTTGATATCATTGAAAAATCTACAATGTTTCATTGACTTGAACTTTAGTAGGTATAATAGATGAGATTCATATCATTATGAATATCGGACAACTTTCCTGTAAGTTTATGAAAAATTGGTAATTTTCAATATAATTACTATTTTTCAGAATGAATTCATATTTTAGAAAACTCGACACATTCATCTTATCTCTTCATTAAAGAAAAACCAGAAACAAAAAACTATTTCTCTGGTGTTCATTTCAACTAATTACGTTTTGTCAGCTATTGAAGAAGAAGAATGGTTTTTTTTAACAAAGGTACCAATTTAGAAATACCTTGAATTTTTATTTTGATGATGTTTCGAAAACATGAGAAGTTGCTACGGATGAATTACAAATGTGAGCTAAATCTCGATTGATTTTCTCATAAGTCTATCAGATCTACGTAAAGAAATACCCAAGATGAATCTAAAGTTCTTTAATTGAAAAAGAAAATTGAACATTATCACAAGCATTCAAATCATACGTTCGTTTCACAATCGTTGGCAATCAGAACTATTAATTCTTAAGTCGGTGTGGAAGTGAACATTTATTTCACCCACGCTCACACTTCCACACCCACATTCTTCTTACTCTCACTCTTGCTATGTTGGCTTTTTATTTACGTATAATAGTAATCATTCGCAATTTGTGGAAAATGAAAAGAAAGTTTTTTTTTTATATGCCGGTTATGAACTTCTTTTAATTTCTACAGTTCATGAACACATGATAATCTAGTTTTGTTTGATCAAATTCAGCATTCGCTGACTTCTAACGTGTACAACAACATCAACGAGAAAAATTTGTCACTATTAAGATTGCATCACAAAAACGATATTTCTAATAAATGTATATCAATCGAAAAGAAATATTAGGTAACGTGTATTCTATATGATACATTGAAAATAATGAATAGTTTCCAAAAAAAGAAATTTGATTGTAATACTTATCTATTAAGAATTTTTATTTGTATGCATGGGAAAGGAAATCATATATGTTTACATATATGATGACATATAGTTAGAAGTATCGCTTGTATTTCTTTTAACATGCTCGTAGTTTCAAATTTCTGTTATGAATAATTAACACTCGTATAATAGGCGTGAATCTTATATTTGGTATTTTTTTTCTTCTATCAGTGGACGACAAAGTTTCGACGAATCGACAGTGATATTGAAGACGTGAACTCTTTTCTAATTCAAAAGCAACGGCAAAAAACACCATCATTGTAATGCATCCTTGGCGTCTTTGAGCAAACACAAAAGCTTATTCTGTGAATACAAATTTGCCCATAACGTGGATTGCATTAGGATTCTGTTGGGTTTCTTCTGAAAATGCAACGATGATAAACAAGAAAGATAAACAAAAAAAGTAGGTTAACGACGAACGAAAGAAATACACATACTAATACATTTTTATTATCATTACCATCATTATTTTTTTTCCGTTCGTGCCTGTACAGAGAATGACAATGAGAAGGCAAGAAGTATAAATAAATGAGTGCCGAAAAAAATCAAGGTTGTGCTTTTCTTTTTTCTTTCTTTCAATGTGACCATTAAAATCAATTCAACACTTCATTACGTTACATACGTTTCGTTTCTCTCCTGGGTTATTAATGCAGAACAAAGATACTGGTGTGACACTTTTCTTCAAATCATGGATAGGGTGTCCCTTTGGCCAGTTTTCTGTAAAACAGTTTTCTCCACCCATGAGATGATTGGGTTTTTGAAATTCAGTTTACTTTCGACCATGGACTCCATAGAGTAAATAAAAAACGATTTGTCAACGCACACCGAAACAAACAGTAAACACTACCAACAAGTATATAATCAGAAAACAAGAAAGAAAAAGTAATAAAAAAAGTACTTCCATAGATAGTCAATCACAAAAAATACAAAGTATTTAGAAGATTTTGTTTTCTATCAGACTTTGTAAAGATTTTTTCGCTGATTATTTCAACTTAATCAATCAGTTGAATATGAATGAAGTGTTGAAATAATTAAAGAGCATGTCATTTTCTGCTTCAGTAATATGAACGTTGTTAGATTTTTGAGTACCATTTTTATTGAGTTTCTTTTTTTTATTGTTTTTTATATTTTACTGTTTTTTGTTCATTGCAACACAATCTATTTGAAAACTAACATTTTCCAATACGATTTATTTTTGTTTCCTGTTAATTGAAGGGAGGGTGTGGGTGTGTGAGGTGTGGGTGTGGGTATGGGTGGGAGTGGGGGTACGAATGAAGTAAAAAGCGACAAACACATCACCCCTACACCCACAGCCAAATTGGTCTTTTTATCAAGATATGGCTAGGTCTTGTTATAACTCGTTTACAAAATTGAACAGAAAAGAACTTTTCTCATAGTCATCATGTAGTCAAGCATGCCAATTTTTATCGACACTCATCTCAAATCGTCAACCATAGATATTTTCTGGTATCGATAGCAGAGGCAGTTTCCTCCAGATAGGGTAATAGTTATTTGCTTTGTAAGCACAAGAAGTTGCTGCTAGAAATATCGGAGACAAGTGCTTTTCTCCGTTTAATTCTGAACTTTTTCTATCAGCAAATTCACAAATGGATGTGGGTTAGTTGAATAGCCATTGATATACCCACACTCACATCTGGTCATTGTTGGTTGCTTATTTCAAATCAATGTTTTTACTACATATTATGTTTATCAGTTTGATGTTCAATCCATACATCATGATTTCTAGGTCGTTTATATACTTGAGTTGATGCACCAACCACTTGATGAAGAAGCACGAGCATTACGTTCGCATGAGCCTTGAGAGATTATATGTATCGAACAATTACTACGACTGCGAAAGAATGGTATTCAATCGAAAAATAAAGTGCTCACAATTCTTGTGGGAAACTGTTCATTAGATATGGCACAAATACTCAACTAAAATATTGTTTGCTTTAATATCTGACTGACTATAACTTGAATTAGAAATACTTATTCATTTTGTTTTGTCAGCTTATGAGATGTAATTTTGGTATTGCTCAAAATAGAAGTTATGCATTCTATTTGAAATCTAAAATAAGTCGTATCATATACTCTGTCATAGTTGAATGGTATGCACTTATTGGAGTATGACTTAGCACAATATATGTGTGATATACGAGAATTTTATTCATTTTTCGTTCGTATTTAACCTTATAGAATCTGGTCAGCACAGTGTTTGATTAATTGAACGAGTTGTGACCACACAGCTGGTTCAAATACGGCTTCTTTGGCAATCCACATGACTTTTTCAATGTCTTGTAATGGAAGATGGCAAAATGTCAGCTCAGGATGGTTAGGATCTGGGTGAAGATAACAATCAGTGTGTGAATCGAAACCTCGCTTTTTTATTTGCGAACAGGATGCATTTGGATCGCTCTGCAAATAGTCCAGCATCGTTTTTTGGAGACAGACACGCACACCATTTTGCCATGCTTGATTAATAAATTCATCCTTATGAGTCAAAAAGGCGATGCAGTACTTGTAGATGAATTTTTGTACATATCCGTCACTGCCACATGGACAAACTTCTTCCAGATCACTGTAGAACTCGCAGCTGCTATTACTTATGCTTGATTCCAGAAAGATCAAGTCACCTGGGGTCAAGTTCGGTATAATGATATGCGAATAACTCCATTGAATCGAACCAAGAACCACAAAAGCTAGAAAAATATACATCTTGATGTTAATCATGAAACGATGAGTGAGTGGAATAATTGAGTGTTACGGTGACATAGCTGATGAAAAGGCAGTTATATACAAAGATTTTAATCCTGAACAAATGCACTGATGTGGCAGTTTTTTTCAATTATTGGATCAGTATGAGACTATGAAAACATATCACATTTCAAGATGGAATTAAAACAATAAATTTGCGTATGAAGGAAGACAATCTGATGAGTGAAGCAAAAATATTAAACACAAAAAAGTGTTATTAGAAGGATTTTAGTGCATTAATTGATTACGAACGTGATGGCACTTTATTTTGATGCATCTTAGATGTGTGCCGTTGAAACTCAAACGTTTAATTCGAACGATAAATCGATAAAGTCATAATCAAGATCCAAATGAAATCTCGTTTATCATAAGCTTGTCTTTCGTATTCAATGTATGGAATGTTTTACCGATCTCAGCTAGTTAATAATTCTATTAACACTAAATACTGAAGTTAAGAAAGAAGCAGAAGAATTGTAAGTATATTTTAACAAACCGGTTGGTAAGAGATTATTCATGATAGAATTCAGTGTCCTTCAGAAGTGGGCAAGTTAAGTCATTTTTTTGGACTTGAACATTTGTTTTTGAATGAATTATGACTTGGCTTGAAATAGGTCGTGCTAGAGACATCAAAGTCAAATGAAAAAGCGTATATATAGAGAGTTTTTATACATTGTACTTTTTTATCCCTATATTAAAATCTAAAAGAAACATATAAAAAACAAAAAATAGTAAATGTTTCTATAAGCTGAATTCAAGAAGAAAGAAGACTGAAAGACTTTGTAAGAAGCAAATGACCTTTTCCAGCTGGTATTTGTGAAACCTTGTTATAAACTTATGCTTCTTGTAGAAAGAATGAAAACTTTGATATTTTGATCATTTCAAGAATAGAACATCTGAAAAAATTACTTGAAATTGAGTTTTGACTATGCTTGACTTGACTTGTGGTCGAAAAACCAATGATTAGCTCATCTGTGATTTTCTTCTCTCCGACATAGGCCATTTTGAATAAGGCAAACGTTTCTATCGACGTTTACTACAAGAATTACTATCGGATCATACAGATTCAGACGTTATTTACAATCATCTCGACGAAATCTATCGATGAATTGATAATAACAGCTGTATTTTGTGATGAATGGTTTGCTGTTGTTCACAGTAATATGGCAATTATATTCGAAGCACACGGAAACTTTGAAACGGATCTCTTTATTATTATACATATTGATTCGAATGATACCCAGTTGTTTAGTGTAATTTATAATGTCATCGTAACCATTTTGCTGCATCAAAGTAAAATAATGTTGGCCTTAAAGCTGTACAAAAAAGTGCTGAAATGAAAGGATCTATTGCTTAGCAACGAGTCATTCGTCGATCACTACCACAACATAAATGAATATTAAACAATTATATTATGTAATGAACAATATTTCAGAAGCACTCAATCTCATGCGCAAAGCTCTCACGAATCTTTGAACTGTATTGCCTTAAAACAATCATCAATTCACTTAACATACGAGAGTATCGAACGAATGACGCATAAATATGAAGATCGATAACTTGAAGCTATCAATTACTATTTGTAAGCTGAATCAGAGACCGAAACCGAACTAAACAAACGAATAATTTCATTCAATTTAATTCGACTTAGCTGAATAAAATCTAAATGAAAGTTTTCGTATTTGTTTCAATCTCTGCTTCCCAATCTATGTGTCCGCTAGACTTAACGTGCATATCCTTTTGGAAGAATGTCGTCTTCGAACTAGGATACTTATTCTATATATCCCAAGGGGGAAAAGCGTATTTCTAAGTATTTCTGTATGCCGGAAATACATAGAAATAGAGAAATAGAGAAACACTCTTTTTTCCCCTTGGTTATGCCTCTGAAAACCTATTGTATTCGTTCGAAAGTTTTTCTTTTCTCTATCTGAATCTTTTAATTAATTTTACTATCAGGAACACTTCGATACCTAAAGAAATTGAAATATTTTCACAACGGCATATTCAAAGTGTTTCTTTTTATCACAGGAATAATCTAAACAAATACTACTGTTGTTGACTTCACTAAAGAAAGAGGCTGTGTAACTATATGGGTTGATATATGATTCAACAATATCGGTTCATGATAAAATAATAAGTCACTAGCCTTCAGAAAAACAGAAAATTATAGTTTCAAGAAATGCGTTGCATTCGTGTGCCCACATCCTCGCCGTTTAATGTTGCACCTGTTTTCTGAAATGAATCACGACGAAAACTTCGAGTGTATGGTATTAATGCGGATCTAGCATATTTTTTAATTGTTTTAGTAAATTATGCATTGACTTAACATGAAACTAGGTCGTGTCAGAAACGGTTTAGTCAAGTCAAAAACGATATGTACATATATATAGAGAATTTTGACGTATTTTATTCTTCTTTCTTAATTTGAAATGAAAAGAAAAATATAAATGAAAAAAAAGCAAATATCTCTATAAACTGAATTCAAGATGAAAAAAAAATGAAACACTTTGTAATATTTAAATGATGTTTTTCAACTTGTATTGATCCTCTTATTTCCCAGTTCATGTTTTCTGTGAGCTTTAATCAACACACTGGTGAACAGATTTTTTGCATTATTGTGAAACTTTGTTATACACTCATTTTTCTTTGGTAAAAAACGAAAGTTTTGGTATGTTGGTCTTTTCACGAAGAATAGAACATTCGACAAAATGATTTGAAATTGAGTTTTACCTTGACATGTTACCGGAAAACTTCACTTGCCCACCTGTATGACTGGCAAACCTGTCATTAACCGACATTCTTGAATTATATATATATGGAATCATGCAGCTACACGCAGCTCTCTATCATGTTCCTATCAAAAGTTATTTACAATCAAAGACTCTCCGGTGACATTTCGACTATGTTGTACGTATGTAGTTTTATTTAACAACATCATTCATACATAGTGGAAAATATTTTCTTACGAAAGAAAGTTTCTAGATGTCATATTATTCATTAGGAACATGAAAATGTAATTGATATTAGTAAGTCTCAGTTATTTATCGAATGCAGTTAAAAAAACGACATTTTTTTCATAAAGATTTCGCTGAAATTTCAAATTTCTGAACAATAGTAGCAGAAACCTTCAAAAGGTCACGAAAGTAGATAGTCCGAAATCTCTATACATTAATACCAAATACTTTACTTTTAGCATCAATGCTAATGAGCACGTGTTTACACAAATCAATAAATGCTTGCAGAAAATCGAGAATCACAGTTAGACAATTGAATAGATGTTCATCTTTTAAATTTTGTACCGACAAAAATAAAGAGCTTTTTGAAAAACACAGGTATTCGTTTTGTATAGCACATTCCAATTATTTTGAGCCAATCGTTAAAAACATCGATGAACGACAAAATAAAATAGCTAATAATCAATGAAGAAAAAAACCATTAATTTTTGGTATTATTTTTATTGAATCATTTCAAATTCCTTAGTAATAATGTCGTTTTTTTGTTTATTTTCATTAAAAATATTTTTATTTTCATAGTAGTTCTGGAGATGAATATTTAACCGGAGAAGAGACCGTGTAGGTATTAAAAGATTCGATAGGTGATAAAAGATATTAATAAATAAAATACAAAAAAAAATTAGTTTTTAGCTAATTTAAGTGCATCAGTAAGTAATTCAGATGTAACTAGTTCATTGGATTCATTTCCTTGAGTCATAGCTACAGATGCTTTCATTGCTGCACGCATTTGATTAACTGATAATTCAGTTTCATTCTTATCATTGGTTGATGACAATTTCGTTGCTAATTTAAGTGCAATAGATAATGATTCAGGCGTTAGATTTTCATGTTGTTCTTCTTGACCTGATGATTTTGCAGACAATTTTATTGCGGCATTAATAGCTGCTGGTGTTAATTTTTCCTCATCATCAGTGGGAAGTGCTGCTAATTTAATTGCACTAGCTAACATATTCAATGTTAGTTCTTCAGGTTTTTTAGCTTCA
The DNA here is from genome assembly GCA_905329745.1 of Rotaria sp. Silwood2. NCBI lineage: Eukaryota > Metazoa > Rotifera > Eurotatoria > Philodinida > Philodinidae > Rotaria > Rotaria sp. Silwood2. Next base: position 207,942 of record CAJNSZ010000109.1, read on the forward strand.
TTGCTTAATTTTGTTGCAGCACGTACAGCTGCTGAGATTTCATCAAGCTTTGAATTTGTTTCATCGGTTGACATTCTTCTTCTTCTTCTTCTTCTTCTTAGTAAAAGTAACTTTATATAAAAAAAGAAATTGTTGAACAATAACACTTTCGAATGAGTATGTGAAAGAAAGTAAAAATGAAAGTAGTATTTGAAAAAGAAAGAATAAAAAGTAAAAAAAGCAGTGAATTCTGCTGATTTTTTTTCTCTCCGATAAAACATGCAAATAATTAAAAAAATGGTTTATAAGGCAACAACGACATAAAAAAAAATATTTGAGAAAGAAATGTCAACGTAATTTTATGCGAGAATAGGAATAACATTTATTTTATTTTGATTAAAAAAAAGTTATATAAAGACAAAAATTAACACCAAACTATACTTTTTAATTTACATATGATCATGAATAATGAAAAAGATCAAGATAAAAAAAACAACCATGCTAAGCATGTAAAGAGTTTAAAGTTAATAATTTTTTTTTGCGTAATATTTCCTATTTACATTACTATCGTGAGTATCTAGAATCTCTGACACCGATAATAATGAAAACCAAAGTTCTACTATGATCATTAACGCGATTATTGATATTTCTTTTTATTTAGCTCTATTATATTCAGTAATATCTTTTATACTGGAATTTGGTCACGGTATAATTGACATTGAATCTATCATTATTGATAACAACATTCTATGAAGAGTGGACCTTCAACATATAATATTGATTTTGCCTTGTAGAAGATGTGCACCGTTACTTTTTCTTTTATTGATAGAAATATTCTTGTGTTGATATTCTTGCATAAAGACGATGATTCAATCGATTAATGGTGTTAGCATATTAACCTTGCAAGAGTTTTTTGACAGACAGGTGATTGATGATCATTGGCGTCGATTGTTTTGATTATCCTATCTTTATTTCTTTTTCTTTTTTTTTTGTCTTACATTCGTTATCGCACATCTATCGATACTTGTTTGAGACTGACCTTCTAGACGAAGACATGACGATAGCCAATGTTCAACTAGATACAATGTCATTATACATCATTTAGAATATATCTTGCCTTAGCATGTGACAGAATCAGATATCAATTTAGTTCTATTATTATTTGATGACGTTCATAAAACTCCTTCATACAATTTAATTATATTAGTTAATTTGAAAGCGTAGAATTTATCATTTAATAATAAAGAGTCTCTTTTACATCGAAATGTCAAATGACATACTGTAAGATGCCACTCAAGTAGTCGAGTATCTGGCATCTTATATACTGATGATGTTAATGGTATTTGCTTCATCAACAAGACTATCTAACATCATTTTTTGATTCAGACATAACAAGAAAAAAACCATGTAATTTTTTTTTCTTATCAATATATCTGTACTCTTTACTAATTTAGATTAATGTAAGGTAAGATTTATAGTAACTGTTTTCAAGTCATATGTTTCTTATTTGATGATATTGGACTGCGTTCTGTATTCCTTTCTATGCGCTATCGAAGAATCACAACCGACAAGTGAAGGTTAAACATAAGAGGAAAGTAAGAATGAACTCCTTCTAAACAGGCTACTCTACGCGTGTGATGTCGATGACCTTACTCGATGATATATGTATATGTCCTAATTAGTCAAGACCTTGATTTGACTGTAAGAATGATAGTAGTGTATAAATATTCATTTGTTTGACACTAAAAGCATCACTTTCTCTATTACGACTATTTTCTCTTTTCGCATCAACATTCTTATCAGACATAAAATGTGTTCATCATAAACAGTATTCATGGTCATATTTATCGTTCAAAAGATATACTTTTTGTACAAATAAATGGTAATAGAACATACTGTTATATATCGATTATCTCTTTTTTTTAATGATATCTAACGTATGTATTCCAAACTGATGTGCGCTTGTCATTCTTACATCAGATTATAGTTGTTTAATGCTTAAGACATAATCATTACATTTGGTGATGACAGGTAAACTGACATTTTAGTTCAATATTACATATATCATTATTAATACAGTTTTTTCTCTTCTATTTATGTTAGAGTCTCATTAAGCATTTGAAAGTATGCTTAAAATCTATTTTTAAAATTATTTATAGCACATAGAAAAAAAAACGTGAGACATATAATAAACCATTGATATAGCTTAGATGAAATATTCCTTTAATAAAATATCCGACTCTTAATGATCATGCTAGTTGTATGGGACATTTAGAAAGAATAGAAATAAGCTGAAGAAAATTATTTGAGTGCTTTTCTAATTTTTATATAATTGACTTAATAACCCGGGTGATTATCATGTTTTTTATTTGATATATTAAAGTAGTAGATAATCATAGATTACTATATGAATAAACGATATCATTAGATAAATGGAGTTTTTCTTCCTTAAGCATCAAGCAGGATGCCTACAGATATTTCTTCCCGGAAGGTAATTCAGTGATTTTAAACAGCATAAACATTAAATTTTATGTCAAATGAAAGATGATGGAAATATAAGAACTATGAATGCAAATGAGAATCTATCGAATGATTATAGATTACAGAATTATAGTTCTACTACAAAAATATGTACGGGTTGTTTAGTACTTTGATCTGGTACTGTTATTTTGACACAAAATTTTATTATTTTATTTAATAAAATGATTAGTATAGAGAGCTCTATAGTAGATTCTAAAACTTTGTGACAAATCATAATATCTATAATCATTTGACAGATTCTTATTTGTACTCTTAGTTCTAATGTTTTCATTAGCTTTCATTAGACATTAACAAAAATTATTGTTCATGTTATTTGAAATCAGAATGTTACATTCCTGAAAGAAACTCTATACGTTTCTTATAGAGTTGTAGTCAATTGGGAAATATTTTATAGATATGTCATTTTTCTTTGATAGAAGCTTGTTGATGGCAAGTTTACTTATTCGTATCAAAATACTCAAACAGTGTTGTTCCCAGAATTATCAGTTTTATATTCTTCTCTTCGTCCATATTGTTTTATGTCTTTAATCGAAGTATATTCCATTTATTATGCAAGAAGTACAATCGAAACCGTGTTATTTGAACTAAATTTTTTAATAGATTAAATTTTGGTTTGAATCGTCGTTTGAAGAGAAACATTACATTTATCTAAAAGGGTTGATTTAGCAATTAGTTGATGAGTAAATGACTCTTTTTTCCTCTCGCACTATATATAGAAATAGCGCCTATTCATCTTTGAGAAGCCTAGCAGATATAATTGACTATAACATGATATTTCTTCTTGAATATTTAAAAAAAAAAAACTTCAATACAAAAAGAAAAATGAATGTTTTTACAAACTATTCTCATTAGTCGATTTATAATGATCTAACAAACTAGTTGAAACGGATCATTCAGAAATTCTCTACCGTGGTGTCGTTAGATGAGTAACATCAAGTTGCCTATGAAAACCTATTTTTCAGGTTTTTGAAAACAAGATTAAATTCGAAATATCATGATTCGTGTCGTCCATTACCACCAATATGTAAATATTATATAATTTTTTTTTACCTACGTAGAACATCATAATGGTTCTATCCTTATTCTGTAGAGAGCATTGACAAAAAAAAAATTTATGTACATAAAGTTTTTTTGGATTCATTTTCCTTCGGAATAAGGAAATCATTCTTAGCCTGTTTTACATACCAAAAAGGAAATAAAATTTTCCCATATCACTAACTATGGACAGGGCAAATCATAATATTTAGAATTAGAGTCTTTTTCTCGATATTTCCAGGAAAAAATTGTTTTCTCAAAATCTAAAATATAGTTTCTCATATGTAATTCAATGTGTTCTATTCAACGACACTAAACAGATTGGAAACAAAAATCTTTAAAAATTTTGAATTTTGGCCATTTTATATTCTTTATATTTTTAATAAGTCTAGTTCATTGTTTGTTGTTTTTTTTTCGGTTCATAATTTATTGAATTTAATACATCAACAAGTATGACAATTATTTATAATTATTTTCTTCGTCGTTTTCTTTTTTAAAAAGTATTATCTTCATTCGGTAGAATAATTTTTCTTCTTTGCTCTTGCTAATGTGTTTATATGCATGTGTCATTCATTATTAAAAAAGAAAAACAAACAGGGATTAAGAAATAACTTTAAATTTTCAGATTAAAATGAATAGTTTCAATGCAACAAGCGATATTGATACGTCAGCAATATCGATAGCTTATTTTCATCGTTTACTTAAACGTTTTGGTGTTGTTTATATGGCACTTGTAATTATATTTGGAATTATTGGTAATTCTATGTCATGCTATGTTTTTGTTCGAAGTAAACTTAAGTATGTATTTTAATCGAATAATGATAAATTTTTATTTATGTATTTTTTTCTCTTCTAGACGTTTAAGTTGTAGTTCCTATTTGATTGCTTTATCTTTATCTGACAATGGTTATCTTATATGTTTATGTCTTATTTGGTTGGAAAATGTACATTTATATATATTTCATAATCATGGAATATGTCAATTTGGTGTTTATCTTACAACAGTCTGTAGTTCGTTGTCTGTATGGTAAGAATTTGTTTGTATTTAAGATAAATTAAACATAGACTTCTTATAAAATCATAAAATGTATAGATGTATTTTAATGTAAATTTATTAGTCGATTAATATTAATTTTTTTTTAAAGAGATCATTAAAAGAAAATGTTCATAAGAGAGCATACATTTTTCGTAAGACAGATAGACATGTAACTTTGGTTCTCAGAAATGACTTTCTTTTGCTCAGAACTAGTTAGAAAAAAAAAGAATTTTGCAGCAAAAACCACCTGAAGGGAACAGCCAGAATTAAAGAGGAGTGAATGTAACCTTAATAACTCGACAATGGCTACACTCAGCGATCTATGGCTTTCACACGTTCCAAGAAAAAACCTTCCGACATGTTTTTTCCTGACACTATATAAGATAAAAAGACTTCACAACTCATCATTTTTTCAAAATATTCCAAAAAATGCATGAAAAAAGTGTCCCGTTCGAAGCAAGTTTTAATAAAAGGTCAGAAAATTTGCTAAAAACCAAAGGAATTCGTATCTTGAACTCCTGATCTGAAGTTCTTCTATCAGAAGCATATTTCTCTTGGGCATTAAGAAAACCGTAGATCACCAACTGTTACCGTTGTCCAGTTATTAAGGTTACATTTTCTTCTTTTTAATTCCGGTGCGTATATTAGCTTCGAACATTTTTTTTTTCTTAAAAACTACATTTAATTTAAACGATTTCTTCGATATACAGATTCAGAATATCTACTGGACGTACCTACCAGATCTTTTTAATTCTGTCACAAAATAATTTTCTCCTCGATATTGATATTTCGAGACTATTTTTTGAATTACGGTCATACCACTCTATTTCAAATTCGTAAGATAATTTTTTACGTTAATTTATAGAGCATGTGTCAAAGTATATTTGAATCTCTAAAGGAATGATTTTCGTTGCTTGTTCACTTAAAGTTCGTTTGAATAGACACTGTGCAAGATGGTTGTGTGTCGAAAAATCTTTCGTGTTAAATTCTCATTAATATAATTCACTTATTATTTATCATTTGATAATCTTCATAATACATCTTAAATATCTTTATTATCTGTCAAGTACATTCTTATCGATAAATACTTTCTTAAAAATAAATATCATCCAATGTCATGTTGATCTACTTTTTTTTTCTCGTTTATTTGATATATTTAATTCATAGAAAAAAAAACAATGGTTTCTTTTGTTCTGAAAAAGAAAACTTTCTACTTACGATAATATAAGATAACATTAATGCATTATCATTATCTTCTTTTTCTTGAGGAAATGACATTTATATAATTATATTTTGACTTCCGTCATAGTAATATGATATTCTTTAATGCATGTTAAACTTATTAGTAGTGCAATTAGATTAGACTCATAGAACAAATATAACAAATCCAGATATTTTAATTGTAGCATTTTAGACGTTCATTTTTTTGAACTCAATAACAAAATTAGAGAATATCATTCATGTAACACAATCAATAATAATTACATCTAATTTTAAACTTCCAAAAAAAAAAACAACCATTGTGTCAATTGATATCTTTGGAATATTTAGAACATTTCTTTTGTAAAAGCAAATTTATGATTAGATGTTTTTCTAAGAATACTCATGTATGATCATATTGCTAGGTTAATTGAAGACAAAGGTTACATAAATTGTTATCTGAAATAAATATTCTTCATGAACGTATATTCAATAATATTAAAATCAATTCATCCAATGATAATAAAATCATATTGAAATTTATTTTTAGGTTTACAGTTGCATTTACAACTGAACGTTTTGTTGTTGTTGCTTATCCATTAAAACGTTCTCAATATAATTCAACAAGTCGTTCTCGTTATGTTATAATTCTTCTTACAATTTTAGCTTTTGTTCTTTATTCATCATCATTATGGACATCAGGCATTGAAATAGCGAAATCCGAACGACCAAACTCTCCTCTATATGAAACACGTTGTGTTACATTACGTCGTTGGGTTAAATTTACACGACAAATGAATATAATAGATTTTTTTCTTACATTTATCATACCATTTGTAACAATTCTTACATTAAATACATTAATTATATTAAAATCTGGTCAATATGATCGTTTATTAGAACGTAATTATATTCAACCATCAACATATATATTACATAATTTATTAGAACATCGTTTACGTCGTTCAAAATATCATCGACGTATAACAAAAATGTTATTAATTATTTCAACAACATTTTTATTATTAAATACTCCAATGCATTTATTAAAAATTTATTAGTTTTTCTTGTCAACTGATGATACATATGATGAAAAAAATTCTATTGAATCAATTATTGAAATGTTAACATTTTATTTATTTTATACAAATTTCTCAATTAATTTTTTTCTTTATTCATTATGTGGAAAAAATTTTCGTTTATGTCTTATGGATTTAATTCAACATATTGGTAAGAATAAACAAACAAATAATTTCTTTTCAAATGTGGGTGACAATCCATTAGTTCAATATTATCAACGTTCAAATAGTACACGTCATCATTCACGTTTTTCAAAACGTGAACTTAGTAGTACACTTAGTAGTGGAGGTATTAATGGAAATGCATTTATGTCAACGTCAAATTTAGCTGCTACAATGGCTACAGGTATTAGTCAACAAACATTACATCCATCATTATCAGCATCATCATTTCAAAGAAGTTCATTAAAAATTGAATTACTTACACCAACAGTCGTCAAATTTTATCCAGCATTTAGTATTAAATGAACGAACAAATTTATTTTGATTTTTTTCCCTTTCTTTAAATGTATATACCGCGAACATGTAACGAATAAAGAGGACTCGTTTTTATGACTTAAAACGAATGCTTAATAGAATTTTCTTTTGACTTTTTTTTGCCATTATGATTAATAGAAATTACATATTAACTATTTAAATACTTCAGTAAAGTAAATATTTGAAAATAATATTTACATATTCTCGTTTAGATAAGTAGAATGAATGAGCCGTAAGTTTTCTATCGATTAAGATGAACAGTAGAAACATCGTGGTTCTTTGATTCTCAGACTAACAAAATGCATTCGGTTATTTCTGAAAGATTGCTTAGAGAATCGTGTTTCTTAACATGCATTATAGAACATAATCTCGTTCATCACTCTATGTAAAACTGGACACATTTACTGGCGAGAAAATCTGTTCTTTAGACATTGATTTTTAAAAAATGTGTAAAACATAACACGGTCAAACGAAAGAAAATGAAACTTAAACAAAATCAGCAATTCTCCCATCAGAACTACGAAATCAATAAGAAAGATTACTGAAAAACATCAAGAAAATAATTTTAAATAGAATACGATCGCATTCTCTGTCTATGTGGATCTATTAGTTGTAACTGTTTTCATCCAAACATTGTTTCATATCTTTCAAAGATTTGCTCATAACTTCTAAAATGCGAGCCTAATGAAAATTTTGAACCTAATTTGGAAAGAGCCCAAAATTCTGATTTCAAATGAATACTTTATAGGGTCTACTGATCATTGTAATCAGTCGACAAATGAAGGAATATTTTGCATATATACTTGTAAAGCAATTTGCATTACGATTTAGGAGGTAATATTTACGTTAGTTTTATATTAAAGTTTGATTATTCACAAAACTGTTCATATTAATAAACATAAGCAATAGACATTATTCAATTTATTCAAGTTAATGGTTACCGATTCACTTAACCATTAATAATATTTTAAAATTTTTCTTTTAGCACTTATTTCACTCAACTTTAAATAATTAATCGGAACAAAATAATGCATATGGCGGAAAAAACAAAAATTAAAACAACAGAGAGGTAAATGCGTCCGCTATATATTTTTTTTAATGATACGAAATATGCAACTAGATTTTTCTTAAATTTTTATTTTTCTTTATTTTTTAACAAGAAAAAACAAAACAAATTATCAATTCTTTTTCTTTGTTGATGGAAGTATTTGTTGTTCAAGTTGTTTTTTTATAAGTTCAAATGGATTACTAGAATATTCAACTGATTGAGAAATCTTATTGAATATATCAATATTTGCTTGACTAAAAAATAAAATTGATTCGTTTTAAAAAAAAAAAGAATCTTCTTTTTCTTTTTACTTTACCTTTGTCGATTACGTTCAGCTTGTGAAAGAATTTGTTTGCGAGTATTTTTCTTTTCTGCTAGTGCTAAACGTTGTTCTTCAAGATAAGATTCAATCTGACCAAGTGAATTTTCAAATTCATGCTTCATATCACTAACAATAACCGTTTTTCGACGTTCAGCTCGTTCTTTGGCTTCACGTTTCGATTCATGAGCTGCGTGAAGACCTAAAGAAATTCGATTCATAAATAATTGAAAATACTCTACCATTTAATAAAACGACGGAAAAAATTGTCAAAGGAATCTCGGTAGAATACATTTTAAAACATTTACTTTTTCCATTTATTGTTTAATAGCATGTAAGCAGAGTAAATGACATGTAAACCTAATGAGGAAACAACTTAGTCAATGGATCGGTAAGTTTATTCTACTTCTTAGAATGAAGTACTGACAGATTTGACGATGATTTTTTTATAAGAGTCATATTTTTTGTGAACAAGTTCTTTTACCATGAACATATGTAAAAATATAGGCTCTTTTAATACATACTTGATTAAAGTTTATTAGCGAATAACTTCTTAACCTTATGGTAGAAAAGTTAAAGACTTTCAGAATAGACTCAATGTATCTGTAGTAATATTTTCAATAAGATCTCACTCCTCATGGATCAGAACGAGACTTTTTGCTTTGCTATTATTTCGAGATCTCAACGAAGATTATTAAGTATTGGTTTTTAAACTTCTCATTCATTTACAAGACGTCTAAATATTCGTATTCACTTAAGTCGATAACAAAGAATAAACTTAATTATTTTCAAAAATATAATCATGCTCAGAAGAGAACTTGACATGGAAATTATGTAGCTTGAAAAATCATCTACAATATTAATTGAACTTGCAGTATTTGTAAAATGAAAATGTTTATCTTTTTTTGTGTTACATCACTAACACTAATTTTCTCAATAATAACTCTGCGAAATAAAAGTCAATAGGATTTCTTTTTTTTAGAGTATCTAGCGTAGCTCAACATATATTTGCTACATCAAAATTATTGAAAACACAGTTCCGAGATATATAAATTTTTATTTTGAGAAATCATGGCATTAAAGAATGAAATTTCCCATATGATCTATACATTTCTAGCAATCTATATAGCCAGGAAAATAGCTTTATTAAAATGACCTGTGTTGTTTCAAAATGTTTGAGTGTTGGAAATACTAATAAAAGCTCTTTTACTCCTAGTGCATACATCATAATTATTATTCATTTTAAAAGAGAGTAAAGATGATTATGAAAATAAAGAGTTTTCTTTATTGAATAATACACTTCAAATTTTCTGTTAAAGTTTATGACGTAAATGAATTACAAAATAATTCAAAATTTCTATACTTTTCAAAAAAAAAGCTTCATTTGTACAATCTATCGAGATATATGTATATGAGCTTAGTGGTTCGAAGAAACTCTACAAATTCGAGTCGCAAGATATATGCTGTGTGTCTTTATCTTTATCTTCATCCTCAATCCAAACGTCTAATAGATCCCAACAAAATTATCGATAGAAATCAATAGAAATTGAATTAGTTTAGAATTCTTTTTCTTTTCGGACATTTTGTAATTCATTTGTGTCATTCAGTGTTCTATCGATATTTTATCATGCTTCTTGAAAAAAGAAATATTTGAATAGTATCGAATTGTTGAAGATTTTTGTTTTCATGAGTACCCTAATATCGATAATTCAACATCTGCAACATGATGTGAAGTTCACTAGCCTATGATAGTAAAATTTCTATTTCACAAATCGTTAAACTTACGTTTGAGAAGAAATTGTCGTTTTAGCTTGATTTTATCTTTCTTCTTTGATACAAGTGACTTAATAGTTTTATTTGATATAACACTACGTTTATCAAAATCAATTTCATTATGCTCAGCTAAATCATTTTCATCATCGATTACATCATCCATGAGCTATAAATATTAAATTAAATAAAAACAATGAAGAAAGTTACAAAAATTCAACCTACTTGTTCTTGTTCTTCGTCTTCTAATTCTTGTTCTATTTCATTTGGTTTAATTTCGATATTTTTTTTCGATTTAGTTTTATTTTTTTGATGACGAATTTTACCCATAATTATCTAAAATATTGATTAAGAATAGCAAGGGGAGTAGCTATAATTATATTTTGAAAGTACGAATGCGATAATATGTCAAACGTGATATTATTAAAAAATAAAAGAATATCATTAAAAAACAAAATAGTCTATTTGCGTATTATATTTTAGATTTACATTATTGAGCAGAATCGTTTTTGAGGATACATTTGGTTATCATCTATATCACCACCATCATAATTGCTTGGCAATTCCGGATGTGGACTTGGAAAGACACCACCAATATCCGGATTAATTGGTTTTGGTACTGTCTCTTCTTCATCTATTCCTAACAAACTTGACCATTCACCGAATAGATTATCAACATTTTCATCTTGAAAGAAGACATCAGATTCCGTCTGAAAGAAAAGAAAAATAATACAAAAAAGAAAAACATTTATTTAAAAACATATCTCACCAAATCTTCTTTATCTTGATCAAGTTCTCTGTAAGTAATACGAAAAACAGTCTTGAAAAACCAAAAAAAAAAATTAAAATACTTACGCTTGATCTGCTTGTTTTTCAGTAAACATACGTAAGAGAAATTTACCTGGTTTATCAGCATCATATGTACTCGGTATAATAATATAAGAACCAGGTGGAACACGAAAACGTTTTGTTACTTCACGTCGATTGATATATGATCCACTAGCGCCAACACGTTCAAGTTGACTCATATAAAATTTTAAATTTCCTTGTTCAATATTGTCTTGAACATCAACACCATCTTTTATCTAATTATTAAAAGAAAAAAACAAACAACGCGCCTAATAAAATTTTCTTTTTTCATTCATAAATGACTAACGGTATTTTATCATCGGAAAAACATGATCTACGTAATTTATATCCTATTGCAGAAGATATACCCTTATTAAGTAATAATGATTTTCAACAAACATTATCAAATGAAAATATTTTATCATCTATTGAAAATAATGAAACACAATATACAATTGATTTTATTCTTGTCTATGAAGAAACATTATATGATGAGGATGATGACAATGATAATATAGATTCTTTTGAACATGCACAAAAAGCTATGAGAAAAAATTTTGAAGCTAATTTACAGCATTATGGTCTAATTTTAAATTATAGAAAATTTCCACTTAAAAATCAACGACAACGTGTTTTTGTTTTAATTACAACACCATTTGAAAAACTACTTGAAATGTGTGAAATAACTCGTAAGTAAAAATAGATGATCGAGTCATATTCTGCAAGGAGAGAGAATCAGTAACAATGATTAATAGCGATTACAAATTGATAATAAAAAAATAAACTATTCGATTGAAACACTCTATGCTGTACGTGTTCGCTCTACTGCTGATCGATTCTCGATATGTTGTTAGACTTTATCGTCTTTACCAACGGTTTTTGTGTTATTTGAATCATGTAGAACTGCAATAGATAAAACAAACCTATGCAAGCATTACCACGAACCAAAAAAACGAGATATACCTACTAACAATTTAATCTTCATGAAAACTTTAGACTGAGATAAGTCTTTCTGTTATAATAAAAACGGCAATATTACTATACATACGACCAAGTACATATGCACTTCTTGGTCATTATAAAGTCTATCGTTGTCTGCTACAAGTTAACACTAATACATTTGTTCGCCTAAGATTTGAACGATCTCATACTGACGATAGTAGTCTTCCAAAGAATTAATGTTTTTTTCAATCAACACTATGTGCATTATGTAAACCCTAATAAACTACGGACACTCTAAGCTCTTAGCTGATTACTGCCGCGATACTGTATTGTTATGATATTTTTTAACTAGATACCGTAATCTACCTCAGGAACATCAGTAAAACTGGTTTTGAATTTCAAATCGAAAGTTTGCACAGAGACAGGTCTTAATGAATATAATTTATTTGGAATGTTTTAGATCTTTTCATTCGTCAGCTATTGTAAAAAAGGGTGTCTTTTACATCACTCATACACACGTGATAGAGTTGATGTCCTTATTTTAAGATTGTAGCAAGTCAAAAGGTCTCAAACTTCTTCAATAACTATTCTCTCTAAGTCTTGTATCTTTGTAAAATTTCAATTTAAAATTTGAAAATCAATTTTTCCTAGTGTCCTTGAAGTAGAGGAAGGCATTGACTTCAAAAATACCTTATAAATGTAGTATCTCCGGAGTAATCAACTAAGATTCTAAACTCATTAAAGTTTACATAATGCATATAGTATCAATTTACAAAATGATGAATCAATTTATCAATCATATTTAGGTACTTATTTACCATTAGATCGTATCAATCCTGTATTACGTCAATTGCTCACTTATCCAACATTAACTTATGGTTTACCAAAAATATTTTTACCAGATTCAATAGTATTTGAAGAAAATAGTAAACGTTCTAATTATGTTTTTTATCCATATTCAAAACGCTTACATAATAAATTTTCTCGTCATTTTATACATTATAATTCACATATGAATAGAAAAGATAATATATTTACTATTGGTAAAAACTAAATTTCCTTTTGTTTGATTTTTTTTTGTTATAATATAATTTATTAGCACAACGAACTCGTTTAACATTTGAAATACTTTCTCGTATGCCTTTATTACCAGCAACAACAAAACGATTTCATCCAACAACTATTTTAAATGATTCATATGTATCAAATCAATTATATTCAAGTACAACAACATTTGAATCATTAACAATTAATTTCGCACCATCAACAAGAGTTAGTTTTAGTTCTATACCTCATGATGATATAATCAGTAAATTAAATGAATTTAATCGACATCCTATTGCTGAAGTTCTTTCATCACATCAATATGCTTATGGAATAAATATACTTATTAAAATAGGAATTTATTTAACTGCTTATCCACCACATGAACAATGTCGATCAAAATTAATTATTAATTATCAGCAAACAAATAATACACGTGAATTACTTTATTTATATTGGGCACAAATAAAACATGTAAGACATAATAAAAAAAAAATTAAATCTTTTTTTTTTAATTCATTGATTATTATTCGTTATTCAGATTTCAGATATTCAAAGTACAACCTATTGAACTCATACGAGCTTATTTTGGTGAAAATGTTGCTTTATATTTTGTATATTTGGGATGGTATACTTATATGCTTATATTACCATCGATTATTGGATGTATTGTTGCAGGTTATTCAATTATAAATGCATTTTTTGATATACCAACTGTAGAAACATGTACTGGTAAATAATTCAAGGATTTTAAGTGCAAAATAGAAAGTTCTTAGCTATTGAAAAGGAACACTATTTTACTGATATACGTGTATTCTATGAAGATAGATGTAAGTGGAAACATTGATGAATCATGAAAAGGATTGAAAAGCAAATGATTTATGATCGATTAAAGAAAAATATACGATCGTAGAACTGATTCTGATTGTTGTTGGTATTTGTAGGTCTTTAGCTACTTCTTATTATTAAATGACGAGTTAAATGGCAACTAGAAATTTTTGGAAGCTGGTAAATCTTGACGAGTAGAGCAAAATTTGTCATCCCGTACGCTGTCTTCTATGAGACACTGGGATCAGAGTCGTGAAAAGCAAACCTCAAATTTCACCTCCATTTCTTCGAGACGCTATGTTCGATCGAGATGGAAGTTGGTTTACAGGCCTAAATGCTCTTTTGAGTGGATATCTTTTGTTTTTTGTCGTTCGCATAACACAAAAGGTCGAAATCTCGAAAATATCTTAAAAGGTTTTTTCATGACAAAGTTGTTTCGACAAAGTACAGTCTTCACTAATTTGATTTCTTCTTGATTATTTTAACGTTTAAAAGTAAACTATCGATCCCAACATACACTCAGTAGATAAATATTACTTCAGACAAATCAATGGCCTCAAAAAATGTTGGGTAATGGTCGACCTTACAGAAAGCTTTTGGATGAAAATTAAAACTATGATTTTCCTGAAAAATTAGAATCCTTCACGGAAAACAGTTAAAACTTCAATCTCTTAGCTAACTACCACCTTGTATCCAATATTATCTTACAAATTTTGTAATCTAGAGGCCCTTTACATAATGCCCAAAAATATGGGATCGAAATCTTTTTAGCACTTGAAAAGGTCCTCTCGTGAGTAAGTTATAAAGCAACATTAATTCAATCAATCTTAAACCCATGAATGACTTATAAATTACTAATAGTTCTAATTGAAACAAAACTAAACTAGATTATCAACATACAAGTAGAAAAAAAAATTAAATATCTATGCGATTCAAAACGAAAAACAAACCGTCGCTACTTTGATATTTAAACGATTGAATATCCTCTGACTACCATTCTATTGCGATATATCAGCACTAGTGCGATCAAACATGTGACATGTGTATCTATTAATTAATTTTTGTTCTTATTTGATGTATTGGTCCTAAGTATTTTAATCTCAATATAAAATAGGTTCGAATATTAGTAAAGAATATCTTTGTCCTCAACGAACACGTAAAAAATATGTATCAATAAGTAATGAATGCCATACAAAACGATTCAGTACTATGTTTGATAATTATTCAACGCATATGTTTGGTGTGTTTATGATTTTTTGGATTCTTTGTTTACGACGTTTTTGGCAACGTTATTTAGCTCGATTTCAATATCAATGGAATGCATGTAAATATTTCAATTAAATAAATTTTCGTTGAAATATTGTTTTTCATAGATGAAGATCAACGTCGTTATGAATTAACTCGTTCATCATTTTTAATACAATCAACAAAACCAAAAATTAATCGAATTAATGGTATTGAAGAACCCTTTATACCTTTATGGATTATATTCCTATGTCGTTGTCTTTCATTTCTTGTTATGCTTATTTTTATTGGTTTATCAGCATTGAATATTGTTTTAATGTTATATATACGTTTAAAATTATTTAAAATATTTCATTCAATTAAATACGAATTAATAAAAGAAAATTCATTTATTATTATAAGTATTATAACATCAACAATATCATTAATAATAAGTGTTATACTTGATTTTACATTTGCTTATATAGCTAATCTAATGACAGAATTTGAACGACATAGATATCAATCAAATTTTGATGCGAGTTTAACATTGAAATTATTTAGTAAGTTAATTTCGATTTTAAGTAGACATGATCCCTAGTAATATTCCACAGATTGGATTTTATACAACTAACTAAAATGCATGTTGGGATCTCTGGAAAACTTTTTTATCTTTGATTCTGTTGAAACACATATTTATTGATAGATGACTGAAAATGTCAAAACCAGTGGCACTTAAAGGCTTTTGAAAATTCTCTGAAAAACGCTTTCGAAATCTTAAGGATTTCAATGGAAACTAAATTCACTATCGTGTTCAGCATGAGAAATAATCTGTTTCTAAATTTTTGCATCTTCCCTAAGTGTTGCTATGAGTATTCTTTTTAAACTTTATCATAGAAATCGATGACCTAATTCGATATATCGAAAATATTGGGTATGTTGAAGAGATCTACTCAGATATTATTCAGTTTTCTTAACAAATGAAGAAAAGCAAATTTTTGACCGATCATGCCGCCAAGGAACTATTGATATTCATAATCAACACACTTGACTTAATCAATAAATATCTGTTTCAACAGAATCAAAGATAAAAAAGATTTTTACAGATCTTCCAACTAGACCACAGGTTCCAAAAACTAATTCATGGAATATCACCAATTATCATATATAACTACAAAACATTAAAAAAAATTGAATTTTGCTGAGTGACAGAAGAATGTTCTTTGTTATTTTTTAGTCTTTGCATTTGTAAATTATTATTCTCTTCCAATTTATGTTGCATTTTTTAAACCATGGATACCATCATTGCCAGCAAATAAAATATCTGGTACAGTATTCTATTTTGTTTTTACTGAAAGACTTGAACCATGTAATGATCTAACTGGATGTTCATATGAAATAAGTGTAATTTTATTAATTACATTAATTGGAAAACAATTAGTTAATGCACTTGTTGAAATATTAACAACAAAAATTTTAAATTTTTTAAATTATTTTCATTATCATAAAAATGAATTAGATAATAATAATAATAATAATAATCAAGAAAAAGAAGATATTGAACAACAAAAATCATTTACATCAAAAACGGGTATTTAAAAAAAAACGAATAGAAAATTTCAAATAGATGAATATGTAACTTATTTGAATTTTTTTTGTAAAGCAAAAAATTCATTTTTACTATTTTGTCTTTCATATTAATAATATAGAGAGATGTGCCAGGGTGGCCGAGTGGTTAAGGCGTTGGACTTAAGATCCAATTCACAATAGTGAGCATGGGTTCGATCCCCATCCCTGGCAAATGTTCTTTTTTTTTTCATTCCGTTCTCCTTAGACATGGCTGATGACGTCACTACACTTAGCTATGGAGAAACAACTACTACAGAACAAGCGCCTTGGAAAACAGACATATATTTACAACATGTTGGACGTCAGCAACTATATGACGAGTAAAAAAAACTAGATATAAAAATTAAATTCGAATAAATTTTCTTTTTTTCTGTTTAAAAATCTTCTTTTAAAGATATATTGAAATAATGGTTCAATATGGTTTTATTGCAATGTTTTCAATAGCTTTACCAATAGCACCATTTTTAGCTATGGTTAATAATTTATTTGAAATTCGTACAGATGCAATAAAACTTTTATTTGAATTGCGTCGACCTATTGGTGAACTTGTATATACACTTGGTATATGGGAAAAAATTTTTGATGCTTTATCAAAAATTGCTATTCTAACTAATATACTTTATTTATTAATAACATGTGATTTAATATCGAAATTATTCTATATTTATATTGAAAATAAAATTAGTTTAAATGATTATCTTAATTATACATTATCATATTTATATATCAATGATTTAGATGATCAAGATGAAATTTTTGAAGGAAAACAATTAAATATTACATATTGTCGTTATCGAGATTTCAGATACGATTATAGTAAAATTTTGTTTCTTTTTCTCATTATATTTCATATAAGATTTTTTAATAAAACACGATCAAAAAAGAAGTATTAAAGTATACAGGGTAGAAATTTTCATCCATCATCCTAGTAGAAGTCTTGATAGGTTTCACAAATTGAAGACACTAAAAATTTGACAGACAGTCGGACGTAATCTATCTAGCAGAAAAAGACAGAAGAAAGCTGCCTTCTAAAATTCGATAGATAGTTTTTCGATGGCAGCTTTAAATTTTCATAGACACGATGTAAAAAGTGGGAAGAACTAGTCCGTTCTATCCTCTCTCACATCAAGGTCTTTGCACTCTGTTCCAACGCACAGACCATGACAGACATCTCTAGTAGCGTCTCTTGAAGAGATGGAACCGGACTGAAATCCATACCGAAACTGAACTAACAGGTCGTCATACTATTCTATTTGTTCATAGGGATATTTCACATAGTCAAATTTCAACAAAGCTTCATTTACACATTCTCTATGAGATGCTAAGAGCAAAAATATTAATAATATACAACGGTTCTACCGGCAGACTATCTCTGGTCTTTTCTTCATCACAGACTGTGACAGACGTTATAATATAGCAACTACTTTGTCAATCTCCCTGTAAATAGTAACAGAGGCTACATAGTGTTTTTTATTTTAATGCTGCAAGAATTGTGCTAACAACTTTTTTTGAAATATAATACATCCTTTTATAGATTTGCTTGAATTCTGAAGAAGAATTTTTTTATGAGATTTTTTGTTTAGTTTAGAGTGTTCACTCACTTGATCTCGGACCAAACGCAATCAGGTCTGTGGCCAAAAACTTAGGATCTAACGAGTTCTAGTTTAATTCATAAATTTTTTAATATGATATTATTTTTATTTTATTTTAAAAATATAGATTCACCATATAAATATCAACCAACAGCAATTTATTATCAAATTCGAATTATACAATGGTTATCTATATTTTTCTTTATTATAATTACAATTATAATTTACTAGTATGTTTACTATACTATTCTTAATATTGTAAATTTTCTTTTTAGTCTCTTCATGTTTTTTGTCAATAATAAATCTCGTTTAATTCGTGATATTCGTCATCGAGAAGAAATTCTTGCTGAACAAGAACTTTGGTCGGATGTTATATCAACAACAAAATTAGGATAAATTTTCAAAATTTCTTACTTTAAAAACACGAAATTGTACATAATCTTCACCTTCAAGACCACGTAGACGACGTTGACGTGTTTCTTTTTGCATTAAAGCTATAATCATTGTACATAAATTCTCATTGTCACCATCATCAATAAAATTTAATCGAACTAAATATTGTGGATTTGTCCAATATTTTTCTAAAACAAAAAATATTTTCAAAATCAACAAAATTATTTAATAAACCTTTATTTGGTTGACCACAACCGCCGGCTGTCGAACCAGGAACCCATTCACCATGAAACATTTCTTCTTTCCATGTTAATTTATCATCCTAATATAAAATATATTTGTGCAATTCCAACATCATTTACAATATATTAAGTCTACGTAGCTAATTTGTATTTCTGATTGATATGAATATACTCTTTGATCTCAATGAAAAACTATTTATTTTTAAAATGATTATTTCCTAAGTCCTCTCACAATAGATTCACCACTTTGATGAGTGTTTTTCAAGAATGAGTGGTCCTAGTATGAAATACTTCTAGGAAAAACTTCACCCCGATATGTTAAACAAGAGTAAACTTGCGGCTTATTTATAGTCTATTTACGACCTTAAAGAGAATCTTGATGACGTCGTCAGTACAAGAGGTACAGACCTCGATGCGTTTTCAAATGAAAGTCAATACCTGTGCGTAGTTTTTATTTGAACAGAGTTTTGATAGTCACTTTCATTCATTGCTTATGATCATTTTTGTATGTACGATGTTAAGATAGGCAAGCAAATCTCGCTTTTCTCAACACAGAAATCAACTATCAAAAAGTCTGGTCAGACAAAAGTTTATTCTCATTTAGACTTTTAAAACAAAAAAATAGATTGGTTACATCTTGAATCGGGTGAAACGAATTTCAATTTTTCTAATTGAAAACCATGTTCTAAGGGAAACGGTAAATAAGTAAAGACGTGGATTTTTTTGATTTAAATCCAAAAAAAACATATTAAAATGGCATATTCATAATATATTTAAGTAACATTTTTAAAAGCACGTAACAGATGACGTAAGCTAGCACCATCTGTCATACTTCTATTATATAAGAATGTTTATTCAATACTGATGCAAGCAAAAAGGCAGTGTTCCTAAAGCTGAAAAACTTTCTGCTAGTCTGTTAAAATTTGGTCTTTTTTCCGAAAAGTCATATTCTGAACGAAGAAACTTCACTGCATTTTCCTATAAAAACTCAACTTCAATTTTCTTTTTGAAACAATTGATTTTCCGACGGGAGCTCATAAACACTTAAAATAAAAGACACTGATTGCTACATGAAGAACATAAACTTATAAGGGAAGTTTTCTAACTGATTAAGCGCTTTTAAGTTGAGATTATATGCATCATGTAGATCGTAATACGCCATGAATATCTGAAAAAGAGTTTGGACTCTTAGTTGATTGCTACGGAGGTGCTATAATTTTATCTCAATGCTGTGATCTCCATTTAGAATACCAGAAAAACTAATTTTTGAATTTACATAGAGTAGATCTTTTGATGTATTTGTATCCTAGCATAAGACCATCGATTTATCAGAGCATATAACCGATGCAAAACACATGTTTTTATCATGTCCTATCTTACGAAGAAACTATTCGAAGTCTTTCATCGCTTTAAATCCCATATTTTGTCCATAAGTCACAAGCCTGTAGGCTGACCAAAGTTCAAGATGATATGAATCCACGTTGTGGTTTGACTGAGATAGAAAGGTTTCATTGAAATTTTCTTGTAGGACCTTGGTTTTCCAAGAAAATCATATTGTCGAACTTTCCATATATCGAGGTTGCAGTTACGTTAGTTTGTACAAAAAGTTTCAGAACTCTTCCATGTAGCATCAGAGAAGCATAAAATTTTTGAAAATAATCACATTTTTGTACAGCATCTAGAATTTTTAGTACAAGCTAACCTAGTTGCGGCCTCGCTCTGTGCAAAGTTTGAAAATATAATTTTGCTGGAAAGTCAAGGTCCTACGAAAAGATTTCCATACACCTTCTCTATCTCAATCAAATCACAATATGAGTCTATGTCATCGTGAACTTTTTCTAATCTACAAATCTATCTAGAGGCAAAATACAGAGATAAAAGTGGCGAATCACTTGGAACGGTTTCCTCTTTAAAATCTGTCTTTATACAAAGTTTCAAGTCGAAATTCGAAAATTAATTTTCCTAATCTTTCTAAGAGGAATCAAGGTATTCAGCTAAAAATACAATATCTCCATAGAAATAAGCTAAGTGCTTGAGCTCTTTGGAGGATAGGGTATTGCTAAATTTGACGTGATCTACATACTCTTGACTCAAAAGTGATTAATCAGTTGATGGAAATCCCTTATCAGTAGTAAATGAAATTGCTTCCTGTTAGAAATTTATAATGCAATATACTAGAAGTACAGAATCTATCTATCGTAAAAATAGAGGAAAATTCCTCGAACACACGTTCGTATACAATGGTAGTACGGTTACAGTATGAAATCATACTCGAAATAAATTGTTCCATGTACAAGCACCAGCATCTTCTTCTGTTGTACCTAAACTAGCTGGTCCTCGATGGCAAATATGTAATTGATGAAAATTAGTAAAAAAATCATCAAAACTCATCCAAAATTCTCCATCATGTAATGCATGTACACCTAATTCTTGTTTTTCTTCATCACTAATTGCATCCCATGCTTGCGAACTAAATCATAAATAAAAAAAAAAAATTTTATTTCAATTTATTATACTTACTTATCTGAATATTTGCCATTCCTAAAAAAAAAATCAAACAAATATTATTTTATTTAAAATAATTAAATTAACTAACCATTCAGTTTCATTTCCCCATGGATCTAAAAAATTAAATATAAATAGATATAAAATAATACATTTAAAAGACAAATTAACCTACTTAAACATCGAATAAGAGTAACAGAACCAGAGCTAGTCGTTACATCACCTACCCGTGTTATTGAATAAGCATGACCTAAAAATAACAATCTGAATTTCTATCATATATAAATAATAAAATTAGATTAAACCTTTAACAAGACCATTTGGAAGTCGAGCTTCAGTTACTTTTGGATCAGCCTAAAATGTTCATAAACAACAAACATATTAATTTTTTCTACGATTTTAAATCTTCATTACAGTAATTGAACATCCAAGCATTGATTTACGTAAATAAGCTTGCCAAAGAACACGTTTTATTTGTTCCTTGAATTCGCTAGTTGCTGTTGATGAATTAATAAGTTCAAATGCTTCTTCAATTCCTCCTGTCATATCAATTAAAGCATCTGTTGTAAAACCACCTTCCATTGCTTCATATGAACCACATAATCTTAAAAACACAAAGATATTTCATCTTAATGTGTACTTTTTTTTGTTTTTCTATACGAAAAGAAAATAAATTTCATACTTTGCATAAGCTTTTTCTAATAACGGAGACCACATTTCATTTTTATCTTTTTTATTACGACAAAATACAAGTCTACCATCCGAATGAAATGGTAATTGATCATCAATAACAACATCATACCATTGACCATATACCCAAAATCGAAAATGAAAAATTCCTTTTAGATAAAAAAAAAGAAAAATTATTGTTTTTTCTTCTTTTGAATAATAATAACAAAATTTATACCAGCATAATCTTTTCCATCAAATGATTGATTAGATGGAACAACACGTTGAAGAAGATCAGGATTAAGTGTTACAGCACCAGCACCAGCAATAAACCAACAATTTCCTAATTATAAATTATATTATTAATATAAAAAAATAAAAATAAAACTAATTGAATTTTTATTTACCGACTTCACCCTGATCAAGATCACCACGTTGAAAACCATTAATTACAAATTGAGGAGTTCGAAAAACTATCTAATAAGAAGAAAAAAAAAGAACGAAATTTTATTTTATGTTCGTCTTTTTTAATATTCAAATCAATTTTTATACCGGTGGTCTATACCATTGAACATCCTTTAACTGTTTTCCTGAATGATATATTGATTTACTTGTTGCTGGAAATTCTGAATCAACAAATAAATTTTGTGAATTATGTTTTTTTTTAAGTGTTTCATAAACTTGATTTTTAAATGGTCGTAGATCACACATATTTTCAACAATTCTTGTTTTCAATATTATTTTCTCAGTGAGTTTTTATTGTACGCATGAAATCAATGATTCATCAACACAATGATTGGTTCGTAGTGTAGCTATGTCACTATCTGTATGTCAATCATCAACATACCTCATGTATGTGTGTGTCTATGTATGTTTGTTTTAACACAAAATAGGAAAGAGAAAAAACGAGAGATCGACTGTAAACAACATGCTAAACTACAATTATTAAACAAAATATTTTTCTAAATTTAGATATTAATTATAAATTCATTAAATAAATATTGTTTTTTTTTATATGTCATTTATAAAAAACCTAATAATTATGAAAAAAACATAAAAATCAATGATCGATTTAATGACTTTTTTTTATCCAATACGATATTAATGAAAAATCACATTTTGCATTTTATATCTACCATAAGATATAACGACGAAAGTTTCATAATTTACAAAAGAGTTTATTTAATTTTTATTATTGTTATGAAAAGCTTTGTTTAAGTGGATTGATCTGACCAGTTACATTTCGTACAAATTTTGTAGCACATATTTCAGAAAAAAAAAGCTTGTTAGCGAAGTTCCTTTGAGGCTGATATGTGAAACTTACATGTGTTCTTCAGCTTCATTAAACTAATACAAAGTAGATGAGTTGAAAAAAAATCTCTCATAGACTATAATTCTGTTTGAAGATAATCAATCAGCAAAGTCTAGATTTGTCTTATTTATTTCTGAATTTCAAACAGAATTTTTTCTTTTATGGACGCTCAATTTTTTGTTTGCATCGTTGCTATTTTTTATTTTCGTATTTTGTTTTTCTTAATTTAATATGGTTATCGTTATAAACATTGGATTAAATGGAAAATAAGGTAGCCGTAAATATCCATCAAATCTAAAGCATCAGGTCTTAACACATTATTCTATATCTCGATTAACTCACAAAAAAAGCTGATATTGATCAAATGACAAATATGGCATCGGAGAGAGAGAGAGTTGCGAAACTTCAGCTTAAAACTTACATTCACAATTTTCTTCGAAAATATATTGATGTGATTAAGAAGAAGGTAGAGAAGCCTTAATAGAATTTATTCATGCCTATGCTAGATCGTCCTCTCAGGAGTGATTGAATATAAGCTTTTTTTTCATAAAATATTGACGCATTTTGTGGATAATGGTTTTCTTTATTATGTAACAAGGAATTAATTCTTGTTCATGAACATGATCATTTTTTTTGGTTAAACAATCTATTCACTTTGCTATGAATTAAATATCCAAAGAGAATTTTGATATGATTAGGTACATTTATAAACAGCCGTAGGTCTCCAATTATATTTAAATTCGACGAAACGTTCACTTATGAAAGTTATATTGAAATTATTTTTTCACATGTGCAATCTGAAAGTCAACGGGTGTCAAGTGATGATTTCATCTATCAATAAGAGAATGACACGCAGGATATACATAAGAACGAAATTATTGGTATGATGTTAGGAAAATTTTACACATTTTATAAACAATTACAGATGACCATGAAAACAACTTTGATTTCAATATACTGGATTATTATGTATGGAATGCTATTGCTAATAATATAAAATTGGGTGACATTAAAAATTATGGTACACTATTTGATGAAATAAGAAAACGAATTCACCGTGTACAAAACAAATAATCATGTTCACAGCATCCTCAATTAGTCGAACAGAACTTGTCCTATTTCGAAATCAAGAAATGAATATACTGAATAAACATTTGTCTGAAAATTGTAGAACTTTACACGACATATTGTGGCATTACAAATTACATGTTCGTTCGCAGTAACACCGGTATCCCGCAGAGTCTTAAGAAACGATGGTATATCGGCAGTAGATTGCCGATCAGAAAACAAACTATCAAAACATAGTCAATTGTTTAAATGTCAAACTACCGTCAGTTGATTGCCAGTATGCCAACAGTTTGTTGTTTGGTTTGAATCACATGAGATATTTGATGTTTTTTAATCAAACGTATTAGATAATAGAAAAGTCCAAATGCAGTCATTCATCATACTTCATCCTTATTGTAATAGTTAGACAATAGATATCTTTCCTATAATTTTACTAAATCAGTCGATTTCTTCTTACTATTGATAAAATACGGTTCATAGTTCATATTAAAAAGAAAAATATTTCAAATATTTAATAATTCTCTCAGTAAATTCTTTCTGCTTATATCGGAAACTGAATAACGATCGTATAGAGACTGCATCGAAATTTTTTTTTTTTTTATCGTTAAAGTTTATAATTTTTTAATGAAATCAATTGTGAAATATTTTTTAGAATATGAAACATGAATAATTTCTTTTTAGAAATGAAACCAATGATCTATTGGATAAACTACCAAGAAATATTCATTTTTTCATCCAGTTAACTGATTGTTAGGTAATCGTGTAAACTAAACATTCAAATAGGTTTTATTCTCGTCATTGATTGATTTTACCTACTGAAAAGCTCGTCAAAATAACACAATATACGTACTTGTAATAGTAGAAAAATGGAATCAGTATCGAAATACACAAAGATCATGAATTATTTAAACACATGTTCTGAATATTTACTGGTGATAAAAAACCACGAATATTAGAATGTTCAAGTTTACTCATTGCAGAGAAATTTGAATTATAGTTTTAACTGATCGTTTAAAACAAGTCAACTTATGTTCTGTACATAAACCTCTCCCAACAATAGAAGAATCCAGATCTTCAGTTGTGTCTCATTTATTTTCATAGTTTTTAATTAAAATGACTTTGAAGAATAGCGAAGAGATTTTTTGAGTTATAAAAAAAATCCTGAAAAAAGGGCATGCTTAATAATGTAAAGGAATTAATTAAAGTTCCAATTTTGCGAGAAAATAATTAATTAAGCAGAATCTTCTATGGTGAGAAGAGGTTTACGACTATTCATATAATTTCTACGAAAGATTTTCACGTTTGTCGCCATTTCAAATAAAAGAAACAATCATTTTATGATCTTTTTAAATAATACGAAGTTTTCGAGTTTCAATATTGATATGGAATTATGCACTTAAAATGACAATAAAAACATTTTCTTTGGATAATTCGAATCATGCTTGTAATTACTTCAAGATAATAATACCAAAAAAAAAGATTTTATATTTCTATCAACAAGTCTGTTTCGTAGTTTCTCGTATGACAACAATTGTGTTATCTTTAATTGATGGTGCTCAGTTTTCTACCTTCATGCGATATTTATTTAACCCTCTACCCATGATAGGGCCTAAAGGGACAAATGATTTTGAAAACAAGTTTCTTATAAAGAATGAAAAGCAATTAAAGTAAAGCACAAAACATGAAGCATATAAAACTGTGGGCATAGATAACGTGAGTTATGAGCGATGGCTTGCCGAGTCAAACCATTTTGGTATGCGAGTGGAATGCATAGACCATCGATGAACGAGTAGCTTGCGACGTGTAGAATAGAACAGAGTTATATAGACATGGTGCTGGGGGAGGGAAGGCTCCAATACGATGCTTATTCTCGAGAATCCAACATATTACCATTGCGCCAATCCCCCTAATGGTGCTCAGTTTTCTTATAGACTACTCCATCTATAATTTTCTCAAATGTTTGGAATAATGTTAGGAACCAATTACAACATCGGAGACGCTAGAATCACTTTTCATATATTCCAATACAAGTAGCGCTATTAACCATAAAGTCCTTATTTGAGATTGGTTCTTCTTATGTTTTGTCAAGGTCATTGATTTCTCTTACTTTATATGCATAGAGTTTATCTATTGAATTTTATTGTTACAAATCACTTTACACGAATGCATGCCTATTTCATTTTTGTTTTGCTCTTTGTAACTATCGAAGAACACAAATATACACCTAGTATTTCATCGATTTTTTTTACTCGTTCTCTTCTTGATAAAGAAATAGAAAAATATTCTTAGGTTTTTTTTTTGCACCAATTTACGGTCAATATATCTTATACGTTTTTTTTCTTTTGCGTTCGTTCGCTTCTCCGTCAATAATGTGAGAAGTTACCGCTAAATAAAAAAAAAGTATTTTGTTTTTCTTATTACTCTCGCATTTGGATTGCTGCTTGTTATGTTCTTGCTTTATACGTTAAATCGACACATGATTTTTCATCTTCTAGATTGAAAATTTTTTTTTTGTTAGATAAAAAAGGAGAATGAATTCATTCGTTGTTACCTTAGCTGGTCTCTTCTTAATCTATGCAACAGTCATAACAACTGGTTAGTAATAACAATAATAATAATAATTATTTCTTTTTCTAAAAATTTTTATATTTCATTTTCTAGTTTATTGTGTTGATCTCAGAGGTCTTGATTTAACAAAAGATGAAATAATCGCAATAACACGTGATCATCGTGGTCGTACTGATCCGGATGCATTCCTCAATGGTTTCTTCCCTATTTGGGCAGCAATTCAATTTTTAATTGCTGGTAAGTTATTCAAATAAGAAGATAAATAAAACAATCGATGATACATTATTTTTGTTTTGTTCATACATTTAGGCTTCTTTTTCATCATTGCTCTAATCAGTATTGTATGCTACATACTCGGTTGCAGAACACCACCAGAAGAACTAAACAAACGAGCCAAATAAAACAGTGCAAAATGACGATTGTTTTCTCTCTTTTTCTTTTTGTGCTTATTTTCTTTTTCTTTCCTACTTCTTTTATCAAAAAATAATTCATGTCTATTCCAAAAAGTTTGACCATCTATCCTGCAATCTAATCAATGTAACAGTTTTTTTGTCTTTTCTTGTGTCTTTATTTAGTTAAAAAAAAGAGAATAGTGCGTATTTGTATTGTGCATTGTTTGTTTCCTTTTTTTTTATGGAAATATTTTAGTTTGAATGAAAGTTTCGAATGTCGAGATATTTTAGCAAAAAAAAGATTCTTTAGTACAGTATTCTTTAGCATAAAGCTATTTCTAAAGGTATGGTTACAAGAATTCATTTATTTAGAAATTCTTTTGTTTACTTGAAACTATGCTAATTATCGGCGAGGAAATAATTGTGAATTCTTCCCTTTTTTTTCGCTCTGACAGAAAATATAAAGAATATGATCTGTGTGAATAATACAAAGATTAATGCTTATAAAAAACTATTAAAATTTCGAATGACAATGCAAAATATTGATATACACATTTCAATTTTCTTTTTCATATATGCTAGAATTGTGTTTGCTAATATATTAATCTATGCTTCAACAATCATATTCCCTAGTTGATTCTGTGACTCTGGATTTTTTTTGTTCATTTGATAATGCTTGATTCTATCTCAATAGCATTGAAGACAGGACTCGAATTTGATTTTTGACAGGATGTGTAACAGGCACAATGTGAAATAGAGTATGTAGTCATTGAAGCATAGAATAACCTATGAGCAAATACTATTCAAGTATATACAGTAAAGACTCTCTTAAGCGATGGCCGTAGGGTAAGAGATGTGCCGGATCAATGTTTTTGGTTCTGATTCATAAGAAATTCTTTTCAGAATTTATTCGTATCACATCGACGAAAGCTTTTCAATACTCTTTTTTTATTTAAAACTGTAGAATAATTAACTAGACTAAAAAAAAGTATAGAATAATAAACTGTCACTATCTGTTTATTATCGTTATATAAATCCGTTTTTGATTTATGAGCATAATCTACTCTTGTATGAACCTTTTCTGCTCATAAGTTTTGGCAAAAACTTTGTGATCCATTGCAAATTCATATACTTTTGCACTGTTTTCAGTGTCATAAATAGTTTTTGGCTATATCAACAGAATAAACCCTCATTCGAAGAGCTCATTAGTCTACGATTGTGTTTAAAACGTGCAATGATAAACCCTTCACCTAAGGTTTTATTCCGTTCATATATTCTAAAACGATTTATGAGCACAGAAAACATTATAAGGAAAAACTAAGCTAAAAAGGGTTTATTATTCTACACTGTTTTTTTACAGTGTATAATCTAATAGATGGAAAAAAAGTTCGCTGTAGTTTTCCTATCGATATAAATAAAAAAATTTCTAAGAACTTTTTTCAATAAACTATACTACAAGATGCAGCGTGAAAAGCTCTACAATTTACAAAGAATAATTATAAAAATATGAAATAAGAAAAAGCGGATTAATCTTGTACCAAAGAAAATATCGTTTTTGCATGGTCGAAATTTGGTCGCTCAAAATTTTGTCTATTTTGAAAATAAAAAGTGCAACTATAAAATAAGCTGTCTTATGTAAATTGTAGAGCTTTTTACGCTGCATCTTGTGATATAATTTATTGAAAAAAGCTCTCAGAAATGTTTCTATTTATATCGATAGGAAAATTGCCGCGAACTTTTTTTCCATGCTTTAGTGTTGGCTGTAACAATTTGTCAAACCTTCAAAGATTGGTCTCGAAATATTTCTAATTGAGGCTTATAAAAAGTGTTCACTATTGAGAGATATTCATCTATTGGAGATGTCATATGTTTCTCTATGAAATGAAAAAAAAAATAGTTTTAGAATGGAAACTTTTTTTACTACTTTTAAAGTAATTAGCAATCATTGTCTGTGTTGTTCATTTTCATTCATTGGAGTATCGATGAATCTAAAAACTTTTTAACCGAATATAAAACTTTGTTCAAATATATATATTTATGAAGTTTTGTTACGGCAAAACTTTTAAATTTTCATTTAATATATTGATTCTGAATTTTTTAATATTGAACACAGAACTAACGAGGGAACATTCCCAAGTCTCACATCGCTTTTGAGTCGAGAGTATGAGCATCATATAGGCCCTAATGATCTATGAATAACCTGAAAAAATTTCGTACTGCTAGCTTATTGCTGTCAAGATATTGTATTTTTACGATGTGTTTTTAGATGAATGCCGTGGTCCCCCTCGGGAACACTAGAAAAAATGATTTTCGAATTTAGACTTGAAACTTTACATAGAAACAGGCCTTCTTAAGAATAGTTATTTGTGAAAGTTTCAGATGTTTTGATTAGTTCCTATCCTGAAATGAGAACATCAAATCTACTGATTTATCCAAATAAAGTTATCATAGCTGTATCTACGGATGGGAACAACAAAAAGATCTGAAACTTTCACAAAAAACTATTCTCATCAAGGTCTGTTTCTATGCAAAGTTTCAGGTCAAAATTATAAACTCAGTTTGTCTGGTGTTCCTGAGGGGGGGACCACGGCGTCGTTCTTAAAAACACATCGTAAAAATACAATATCTCGACAGCAATAAGCTAGCAGCACGAACTCTTTTCAGGTTATTCATAGATCATTAGGGCCTATATGATGCTCATACTCTCGACTCAAAGGCTATGTGACACTTGGGAATGTTCCCTCGTTAGACCCAATTTGAATACTCGTACTACACACCGTGCGTCATTGTTAATTTTCCCTGCAGGTTTTGTTGACGTACCTTAGATACGATACTTGTCGTTCAAAGAACAACTGTCGTTGTATGTTTCATCAGTACTGTCAACACAATCTTGAACATTGTCCATCGAACGATGCTTCGAGATGCATTTGTTATCACATCGAAATTGATTAACTAGCGGACAACTGTTTACTTCATCCAGTATGCCTAAAGCGCAACGTTTTTGGAAGAGAAGGGCTTGATGTGTAGAATTTTTTTGAATTTAGACGAGAAGTTCACCTGTAAATAACGAAACTTGCTTATGTGTTGACAACAAAGTAGCTTTGATCGTTCACTAATCTTTGCAAACTGAACAACAAACGGTAGGGTACCATAATAATGTTCATTAAAACATATAATCCGATATTCCTATTGATGGGTCTTTCGATTTCATGTGTAGAATAAATGACCATCACTCCAAGCGATGGGTTCAGAAGGAAATTCAAATAGTGGTGGGCAATACTTTTATATTTATGGCGTGCAAGAATTGTTTGGTTCTTGGCCAACATTGTCGCATGTACTATTGAACAAGAATGTCTCATTAGGATGATCCTGAAAAGAAAAAAAGCAATAGTAATCGATCAAATTCAATCTTATCAATACATGCATAAAGACTCGAGTGATTTTTTAGAAAAATATTTTTCATCTCTTGATAGTCAATAAAATCGAAGAGAGAATATTAAGATGATTGATGGATTCAGAAAAAGGTATCTTTATTATTTTGATTTAATGTGAGGCGGAACTCGCAAAATCGATCAAACTACAGACTACAACACTTTCTAGTCTCACAATTTAATTATTCTTGTTGTAAAATAATGAGGTTAGACATATTTGGGTCAAACTACAGCTCTCATTATCAAACTAACAGATTTAAAATGAGGACTGCTTTTGACATCGGTTGACCGAAATATTCGAATTTTATAGCACTTACAGTATATGTAGAGTACTCATAAATCAAAAGTTTAGCGAATTTCTTTTCTTTTAGTATCATATTTAGATAGAGCTTCTCAAGCTGCAAGAGAAAAGTATGTTTTAAATTTTAAAAATTCTATGAAGTATAGTTTTGATGTGTTTTGTTCGCATAATTCTACAATTATTCTAGTGCACATACCACTTTGTGTAAATCATAAGAACACGGTTAATGAGTTTGAATATGCTTAAACTGACAAAACATAATTCATCTGTAAAAACTGTGTGTACAGTAAAGATAAAAAGTGCAATGAAACATATCTAGTTCAGTAGAAGTAAGAACAGTCTATTATTGTTTGTAAAAATAAAAATTTCAGTATCTTTGTAAGAAGCAGTCATTTAAAAAATTTATCTGAATGCAAAAATCGTTGATGACTGCTTGTAAAAACTTATCAGATTTTTGCAGGAGATTCAAAGGAAACAGACTAAAAACTATTCAGTTCGATAGAGTAATCGATGCTCTATTCAACTATATTAAAGTTAGAAACTTTTAAGGCTATATATAAGTGCAACAAATTAAGAAAAACTATCAAAAATAACATATTGTTGTCATCTTTTCTTGATCTAAGTAGTACATTTGAACAGAGTTGTTCGATATTTTACAGTTACACAAGAAGACCGATTTGCTCATCTTTATATAAATAGTTGGTTTNATTGAAGAAACGTTTTAAAATGAACTGAAAATACCTAAAATGTTTTTCGATGGAATTAGATTATACAAATTTTATAAAAAGAAAAATCTTTTAATTTTTAATGTTCATCTGTTTATTTTTTTTTTTGTGTCCTAATATCAAACACAATCTTTCATAGTTATTTACGTACAATCACAATCATTATTAAATAGAATAATTTATATTCTTAGTGTAAAAATTTCGGAACTATTTCGATTAACAATTATAAAATAAAATTTTAAGTATTCATTTAGTTCGTTGTATATCATCGATAAGTAAAACTAATCGTCGTCGTCGTCGTGTAAATCTTATGAAAAGTTTTCTATATGCTTCACGAAATCGTGGTTGAATAAACGGATAGAGAATAGGATTTACAGTTGAATTAAGCCATAAAAGCCAAAAAGCAGCTGAATATACTTGTCCATTGGTATCGGTTAAAACTTCTAATGAAAATATTCGTCCAACAACAACAACAACAACATATGGCAATAAAAAAAACATAAATACAAGTACTAATGTAAAAAGTGATGTAGCTGCACGTTTATCACGTCGTAAACGTCGAACAATACGTTGTTCACCTGTACCAGTATTTGTTGTTGAACGTAATTCTAAATCCGACGTTGGCGTAAGAATAGAATTATGACGCCATACAAATATTGAATGTTGTTTAGATTTCTTTCTTACAGAACATCTACGAAATGTTTGTGTTGCTTTTGATGAACGATGTTCAATTGGTAATGGTTCCAATGAAATTGTAGGTGGTATAAAAACATGTTTAAAACGTGAATATATATTTGTTGATTGTTTTGAATCAAACTCAACTGATGGTGTCAATGGAACTGGTTGAAGTTCAGCTACATGATCTTCAATTGGTATCTCAACCATATCTTTATGAGCCGATGATGATTTTTCTGAATGAAGATTATTATGATTAGGCTATAATAAAAGACATAAAATACAAGGTTAACATATAAATAAAAAAGATTTAATTACAACAAAGTTTAGATGAAAAGCGAGTTTGAAAGAAGAATACAATTTTTTCGATATGATCAGCTCGAAAGATAGACATCTGTTTGAAAGTTCAAAAAAGATTAGAAAATTATTGTTGAATTTATTATTTTTATTTAATGATTTTTGGTTCATTGGAATGAAAGAAATTTAATTAAATTTTCCCCGACAGAGAAGATCCCCTTTGGAGAAGCAATGGGTCGGATGTAATACAAGACTTTCCTTTATTAATTAAATTCTTGAAAAATGGGAACTTTAATTAGAGTACTTATTTCAAAATATGTCTAGCTTGCAGAATTGTGACTCAAAACATATCTTAAAAGATTGAGATCAACATTATTTTGACACATCTTTAGCCCTAAAGAAAATTTCTTCGAAATGCTCGGAATCGTGTTGATTTGTTTGAAAAACTTTTTAATTAAAAATTATAAAAATAAATAAGACACTATAGAAACCTACTTTACAAACTTTTTGTATACTTCGACATAGTAGAAGTACCAAGATCTTCTATTGCAAGGATGGATTCATTCAATTGACAAGAAAAATTGAATTCAACAACAAAAGATTTTACTTCAAATGTTTTATGAAAACTAGTTTAGTGGTTATTCTATGATTCCACTGAGATGAAGTTTACCTCTGAATCTATTTTATGCAACAAAAAACAGTTGGCTTCGTTAACAGCTGTCACTATTTGTACGTCATTGTCAATCGGTTGTACATGCTGTTGTTGCTCTTCTTCTTTATCTACAGTTTTCTGATGATAGTCTTCTCGTAATATACTTGTTCGTTGTTGCTGTTGTTTACATTGTGGTACTCGAAAACTAGCAAAGACGGGAAAACGATGTGATCGTCTATAAAGATTGACCACAATTAGAGCATTGAGTACAATAATAACCACTAATGGCCAAGCAAAAAAATTTATTTGAGCAATAATTAAATATAATGTATGTGAATGATATGCACCAATACATTCAAATTTCTTTTTCGTTGTTATATTAATATCAGTTCGATTTAATAATTGAGTATCTTGATGTGATTCAAGGAACCATATGCCCGGTGCAAAATTAAGAAATGGAATGAGCCAAATAAGTATAGAAAATATTCGTATACGAGTTTTTGTTGTATGACGACGATAATGTACACTATGATTTATACTCCAATAACGTTCTATAGTTATAGCAACAATTGATAGAACACTTGCCATGGTTACAACATCATCAATAGTAATCCATATATTACAAAGAAGTTTTCCAAACGGCCAAAAATTTTGCATTTGAGCATATCTTTATTCAAAAACCAGAAAAAAAAAGAACTAATTTCTTTTCTTGTTATTTGTAAAAACTTACGAATAGAATGGCATACAAATAAGGCCAACTAGAAGGTCAGCAATAGCCATAGATAGAAGAAAATTATTTGATGGTGTTAACAAATGTGGGTCATTACAAAAAGCAAATAAAACGACAAGATTACCACCAATTGTTAATACTATTATTAAAATAATGCCAAAACAGACAGATATAAATTCTATTGTTTTCCACGGAAATGGCATCATCGATTATACTTGCCAATAATTTTTCTTTTCCCTCTTATAAAAATATTTTTTGTGTTACGTTTTGTTTGTAACTCTATTCATATCTGAAATGAACACATGAGCATATAAAAAAAGAGGAAGACAAAAACAAAAGTTTGCAGCATATATTCAAGTTAGTGATCATTAATTTTGAAGTAGTAGAAGGCAAAGAAAATGAGAGAAAAGAAAAAGAAAAGAAGATATCTATTCATTTTCATCATCTATCAAAGTAATTGTGGATAATTAAGTACATTATTCGAGTATACGACACGACTAACATCAAATTTTAACCTAAGAACAAGGATAAACGATCGAATAGAGAAGAAAAAAGAAGGAACAAAACGATTTCTAGTTATGTTTTTTCTTCTTTTGATTGATTTCTTCTTCTTTTTTTCTTCTTCTCGTCTTTCTTTTATCTTTATCATCACATAATTTATTCACCAACTATAGTGGTTGTTAGATAGAAAGAATAGTGACGGTGGCAAAATCGACTACAAATGGAGCTATCATAGGGCATATTCTGTCTCTTTTTTCTCTGCATAGATATATCTAAAGAAAAAAAATGCCGGTAGTCACTCTTCTGTATCATTAAAAAAAATGAAGCCATGGATTCGAATTAGCTTTTTCTCCTAATCGTCAAAATGAGTACGCTTTCTCTTTATTAAATGACTAAAAAAAGAAAGAAGTCGGTTAATGAAAAAAAAAACGTATTATATCTATATATCACCATGTAAAATGTGATGACAGCAAGTGGGTGTAAAATTCAAAACATTTTCTTATTCATTATTTGAAAAACTGGAAATTATAATATTCTTACTTCGACGTAATTCCACTTAAAAAACAAGAATAAAGAAAACTAAGACCTTGATGATACTGTAATGAAATGTCACAAGTAAGCACCGTTGTCATTTTTGTAATTATAAGAAGCTTTTGTCCTTTGTTTCTGTAAAAATATTAATGGCCCGTAGAATTTTATTTTTGATGTCGTTGTATGACGTTGTTGATGACAGATCATTTGGACACGATAGCCTGTCTGTTTTGGTTAATGGTAATCTGATGACATGGGTGATGCCGTTTTCTAGAGCTTTTCTTCTTATTTCTCTTATTTTTTGTCTTCTCTCCTTTCTGATTCAGTAAATAGCTGTCGATGCCAGAGAAATTACAATATGCGCTTTTACTATATTATCAAGTTAAGTTCTTTCTCTATTTTTGTCATGCTTTTCATTTTATCGGTAAAAGGTCTCTTTTTTTTCTCTTCTTCATATGTGTATATAATTCTATGAAGATTACAACTAGATTTTTGATGATATTTATAAATTTATAATTTAAACAAAAATAAAGACTTATGAAAATAATTGACAATCTAATCTGTGTGTATTTATAGTTCTGTTCAAGAGTTCAATTGATTATACACGATATACTCTGTATAATTATTTTAAAAAAGAAGTCAAAATAAAAAATCTAAGTCTGTACTCTTATCGCTCGATCACTAACTATGAGAAATAAGATACGATAGAAAGATAGTGCATATGTCATATTTGAGATTTTCAAGGAGATATTAACATACATATATATATATATAAAACTTTCATAACAAGAACCACATAGAAATGAAACAAATATGATCTGGTGTTATGATAAAACGACGACATTTATTTTCATATTTCATTACTTCTTTTGGTTTCTTTTCTTTCATATCCATTAAACTTGAGATAATATCGATCGTTTCGGGTATGAAAAAACGGGAAATCTTATTCTCACTTTCATGCTAAATGAAGTTTTTGAAAAACAAATTAGATGACAAGAGTATACTTATATGCGTCTGTCTATGTCGTAAGTATTTCATCGAAAATAAATATAGAATAATAACATTGTTAAGTAGTTGACAGTATAATTATAAATGATGAATGATAAAAAAACGTCCTGTTTGTCAAATTGAAATCAAATATTTCTTTCATAATAACAAAAAATTTGATATAAATGACAAGACAAAAAAATTGATAATTGATAATTTAATTATTGTCAACAAAAAAAAAACCATATGATAATATAGATTGATTCATTTGTTTTTCTCTTTAAATAAATGATATTTATTGAAATACATCTATAGTACGAAATGGAATTAGAAGAGAAAATGGAAATAAGATTAGTCTCAAATGATTATGAATAAGATAGTGTTTAGAAAATTTTATTCATATATATTGAGAATTAATTGATTTTAGTTTTTATTCAATCAGCTGATAATATCGACAATCATTTGTTATTGTTTTTGTTTTCTTAAGAAATCAAACAAATATGTGATAATAAAATATATAATTTGTATTTTTTTGTTTTTTTCTATAAATCTAGGTCAAAAGCTCATGAGTATAAAATCCTTTTCAAGTTTTATCAATTGTTCTTTTAGTAACGATTTTATTATTGTTTTGAATATATATATATCTCGAAGAGAAAATGAGTATCCGGTTGTTGATGATTGCCCACGGGCATTACAAACATTTATTTTTAAAAAAAGACACAATGATTTCTTTTTTTAGTACTAACTATATTTTATTTGATAATATTAAGTCATAGGTATCTTTGATTTAGATGTAGGCATATATAAGGAATATTTCAACTCTTATCAATTAACTTTCTTCTTTTGAAATAATCAACATTTACATGTTATTCGAATAGGTATTTAGCAATTATTTCAAGTACGAATCGTGATAAATAGGAAGTGATAGATGGCATATCATGATGAATGGCATATTTCGAGATACATCTGTCAATTTCATAGATAAATCAAAACTTGTAATATATTTCTAAATAACAGAAACATTTATTTCTTGAGAAAAATTCCTATGATATCGAACAAATTTTATTATCTTTTTTCTTACGACATTATATTGAATGTAATACAATAAAATATGTTTAAATGAACAAAAAAACATAATTTGATTATGCATTCGACTAGAAAAGAAAGCAAAGAACAAGAATGGGCAGAACGAAGAAAAAAAAAGAGGAATGTTCTGTGCAGGTGTCGAACCTGCGACCTTCTGCGTGTTAAGCAGATGTGATAACCGCTACACCAACAGAACCCCGAAGTCTATATTCTAATTTTTAGTAGTCAATAAGGCTTATTGTTTATAATCATAGATCGAATATAAATTTTTTTTTTC
This sequence comes from Rotaria sp. Silwood2, assembly GCA_905329745.1. Classification (NCBI taxonomy): domain Eukaryota; kingdom Metazoa; phylum Rotifera; class Eurotatoria; order Philodinida; family Philodinidae; genus Rotaria; species Rotaria sp. Silwood2. The sequence continues at coordinate 245,876 of CAJNSZ010000109.1, forward strand.
ATATACACAACTAGTCTTAAATATCGTTTGATTTATTTAACAAAAAAACAGTATGTCACAGTTTAAATTCAATATGACTAAAAATATAAGTACAAAAATATTATTAATATTTTTACAGAATAAATGTATATGTTTTCAACTTGAATTATTTTTTTTTGACTTTATGTTTGAAAGCTCTGATCAAATCATGGATTTTATTGAAAGAATTTCTAATATGAATAGATGTTCATGAATAATTTCTTATTATGGTATTGATCAACATTCAAGAAATAAATTCGTTAGATCTGATTTCAAATGAAATAAACGAGATTAATATATTTTTCAATGTAATATAATAATTCTTTGAAGAATGAAGAAATAGATCAGATGAATTCAATATACAATTTCTAATAGTTTAAATAACGAAATTTTAATTTTCAACGAAATTAAGATGAATCAACCATTACATATATATTTAGCATATTTTCTTTGTCAATATTGATGAAAGATTTCAAAACTATATTAAGTCATTATTTCATTCGTTTAAATGATAAACGAACATGACAAAGTGCATGAAACACTCAAGCTTTTTCATAGAGGTTCTATTTGTGTAAGGCAATTACATACATCTGTTACTATCGCAACGAGCACACTCTCGTTAAGATTTGTCGCACATTGTTTAGAAGAAAAGAAGAAAGAAAGAGTAGTTTTCTTTTGCCATTGAACTTTTAGACCGTAAGAGCTGAAAAGAAAAGCTTTTTCTTCTTTCTCCTATGATTTTTCATCAAAACTGCGTATTAAGTTGAAAAATACAGATAGATCTTATCTACAGATTTGTTTTATTTTGTTTTATGAGCTTATCAATGAAGAATGTTACTTTTTATTTGCTAACTGCTATAAATAAAAGAAAGATAAAGGCGAAAGAGTATTACGATCATATCTTTTTTTTTTTGCTTTTTGGGTGCTAACAAAATCGATCAAACCAAGAAAAGCAAAAGAATGTTCTTATAAATATGGACTTTTTTGTTTTACATTTAACATTATTTAATCATTCGTTTTAGATTACATTGAATATATTATAATCATGTCTGATGAACATCAACAGTCTGATGAGAATCGATCAGAAGATTCAAATCAACCAAGTGTGAATGCTGATCCTGTGGAACGAGGCAGACAAATGGGACTTGAAAATGCTCACGGAGGACATAGCGTAGGTACAGGCGGACATGGTCTTACCACTCATACTGGTCTGTAATTTTGATTTGATAAATTTTTCAAAATGATTTCGATTTGTTCTTACAGGTAGCGGTCAGCCTCTTGGTGGAAAAACTCTAACTGATATATCTCACTTTAGTCAAAAAGACTTACATCCTGGTTTAGATCCTGATCCTGTTGAACGTGGTAGACAATTAGGACATAATAATGCTCAAGGTGGACGTTGTGTAGGTACAGGTGGACATGGAGCAAATGCAGCTAAATCAAGCAAATAAAAATTTATTTCATCGATATAGAAAAAACATTTTTTGTTGAATTGTACATTTTCATTGCACGAAAAACAAAACCAACGACATTCATACGCAACGTTTTTTTTTTCTAAATATCTTTAATCGTTTTTGGATCTTAGTTAGAATAAAAATAATTAATCAATTTTCCAGTAATTCACATCGTGTTGTATTAACATTACTAGCTATTTCTTGAATATGTTCATATTGATCAAGTATTTGCCAATTAACAGGACACACCTGAATAGTTATTGGATCAGATGATATCGACAGTATTGATAAACTAATTGGTTTTGTGGGATTTGCATATATTTTGGAAGGAAATAATGAGTGTAAGTTCTTTTTAAACGAACATGTTTCTTCTTAAAAGAGAGAAAAATGTATTATTATATGAACCATTTCAGGCGAAACGGGACACATCTACCTTTCATTTGACTGTAATCATTTTATAAGGGTTATTTTTCTGAACAAATTCTTTTAACATAGATATATATATATAAATATTTGCTCTTTCAGCTGACTATTAATTAAAAAGTAATTATCGATTATCTCTTTGACTATATAAGAAACAAAATACGAAAACTTCAAGATAAACTCTTTGGTGAGTTTTTCAATAAGACTAGAACTTCAAAAAAATCTCATCTTAAAAATCGGTTTTCTAGACATTCTATCAAGTCTTGAAACCAAAATGTTCGTCTTATCATTATCTAGAGCTTCTAAAGAAGGATTTTTACCATTTGAAATTGGTTTTAAAATTCTGACTTAGTTATAAGAGCATTTATTTATTAGGTATATTCGTATTTCGTTATGGTGCTAACGAAAAATAAATCGGTTCTTCTGAAAAATCTAGATATGCTCGGAAAATCTTTCGATTGAGATTTTATAGTTTCAGAAGTTGTCTACAGAATGTATTGTTTAGTTTTCAAAAGTCGTGCTTCAATTGAAAGTGTTTTTAACTAAAACATATGGAGTGAAATTCTGTCCTTTTTTGTGCCTTGTCGCTATCACTAGTGTTTTAGCCATAACTTCTGCAAACAAAAGTGCCTAGTCTGATTTTTAAGCAACTTATCATATGTGTAACATATAAAAATCAGCCCTAGAAAAGTTCATTATCTCGAGATGCACATCTTTTAATTTTGTGCAGTCACATGTCTAACGAATGATTTGATGAATTCTTTATGATATTGAGGTGATATATAGGAGACATGCGAGCAACAATAAACCCTGATTGCAACTACCGACCCACTCTCGATCAATTCAAATTTTACTATTCTACCAGCTACTACCGATTTTTTCTAGCACTCAAAAGAGTCCCTAATATCTACTTTAACTACGAAAACTCGTGAGACATAGCCAAAATCTTAATAATCAGGGTCATAGCTAAGACATTAGCCTTTCAAATGATGGATTCGATGAAAATATTTATGCCAGCATAGTTTAGATAAGGGAATCTTAATAGGAGAATAATGTTTGAATCATAACTCATTTATATGTGAATTGATGGGTGGCGGGTTTCATGGAGGAAGCTCTTTTTGTTCAGTAGTATTTTTTTAAATAGTAATTAATTAAATCTTACTTGCATAAGGTGATGATGTAATTTGACAATTAACAGATTTTTTATTTTTATCTTCATAATAACATTCACAATGGACATCAAAAAATGGTGTTAAACCAATAGCAAAACATTTTCCTTCTTTATGATTATTTCGAAATTTTAATACTGAACATTTTCTTATTGAAGATAAACTATTATTATCACGTAGATTTTCACATTCTGAACCATAGTATTTTGATAAACATAAGCATTTTTCTATATTATCTATTACCATACATTTACCATTATTTAAACATTTCTTTTTACAATGATTATTATTTATTGTACGACGACGATATTGACAACGTGGACCATCGTAATTAGGTAAACATTGACAAGCAAAACCATTTATTAATTCAATACATGTACCTTCATTTAAACAAGCTTCTGTATCACAATCGATGATATCGACATTACATGTATCACCTGCTACTCCTGGCTCACAAATACATTTATCATTAATACATTGACCATGTACACATGTTTCATTAATACATTTACCTATTTAAATAAATATTTAGATATTTTAATAGAGATTTACTCAATGGTACTCTACCGTGAACACTTGTAATAATGAAAAACCAGAATATTAATAGAAGCATCATAGAAAAAAAAAAGTACTGACGAATGCATTTATTAACATAAACGAACAAAAAAAAAACAGCATCCCACTGTATACGTGATAGAATCAAATGATACTATCTTTCAAGATGCTTGCGATACGTCATGCAAAAAACATTTGATGAATGTTTCTCAGAAGACTAACTATCATTTGAAAAACTGTGAAAATCAGTAAAAAGATACAATAGATTTTGATGATGTAAGGCGTAAACTCAAATACTTTTATTTTGTTTCAAAACTCATTTCTTCAAAAAATAGTTTCCATCAGAGAGGAAAAGTTTTTCCTTTGAACCGATTTTGGTTTTTTTCATAAAATTTCTCAGCTTTATTGAGGATTGTTTTGATTTAGTGTATGTCTCAAGACTAGCGAAAGAAGAAAAAATAACAAACGAATAAGCCTTTTCAATCAAGTTGCCTAAATGTGATTGAAGCTGCGATAGATGATTAAAAAAATGGTATTATAAATATTCTAAAATTGGAAAGCTTCCAGTAAGAACAAAATATGAGACTGAAGCTTCTTTTTATGTGAAACGAAACACTCTCAATGTTTGCACAAAGTTTCAGCTCAATATCATCTTTTATTAACGAAACGATTATACAAATGATTAACAACCATGATATTCTCATCTTTTCTCTTTGTTATTTTATCTTTCGAACAAGTTACTTTTTCCAAAGTAATAGACAATCACATCTCGAAAAATGAAATATATACTTAGGAATTTCTCGAAAAAAAAACTAATTAAATCAAACATCTGATATACTATTATTAAATCATTGTAGATTATTAATTGGTCGACTGTCGATGAAAAGATGAAATTGATAATCAAGTCAATCATTGATGTGGTGTATATCAATTATCTTCTCTATTCGTCTTCAGTGACCAATCTTCGACTTAATGCAAAGACATCATCACATCAATAATCAATTTTTCATCAATAATCATCACTGACAAATACTTACTGATAACGACATATGTAGGAAACGACTTTCCTCTGCCAATTCATTCTATTTAATCAGTGAACTCATTCACACAACACTAAGTACTCTAATTGAATTAAGCTTCAGGAATTTCAATATACAATTATGACCATAATGCATTAACTTGTTTAACATTTGGAATGGTTCCGAAATTTATTATAATGAAAGCTATTCAATCACATGGTAATATTATAACGAATATATGCTCATACTGTACATGTATTACTAGATTCTCTCGACTGAAGACAAAATCATATGAAATAAAAATGAGTTTCCTTGTACGTGTAAAGTTACGCATACACATATATTTGTGAAGGTCTTGAACAGCAAATAGGAATTGTTTTTTTTTTGTCATGCTAGTAATTCATCCCATCAGGCGGCTTTGTTTTTGACGTGCCATCTAATTAGATATTTTCACTATCTAATTGTCGTTCCATGAGACTTTCCCGCTATTTAGCTTTTGTCCAATCCAGTTTTTTTATGTTTGGATTCAGCCCATCAGATGCTTTCGCTATTCAGTTCTCGACCAATTGTTATTTTCCTTGGGTGTGGAGTGTGGATGCGTTGATTTTGTATATGTATGTGGTTCAAATAGACATTTCATGTACGCGTATCCGCATTATCTTAATACTACGAAATTTTGGTATTTCAAATCTTGACTTACCTTCAGATCGGTCAAAATGGATAACGTTTACAACTCATTTGCAACTAGTAAATGTGAAAACATGTCAACTCTATATTAGTAAACAGTGTGTATTCACGGCGTTTAGTCGGACACAAAAATACAGTTGATATTTTAATAATAGCATGAACAGCCAGTATCCAATTCGTTTACCGTACATCGTCGCTATTCAAATAAATCTATAAAATATTCATAAACGGACTGTGCTTGCACCGTTTTCATACGATAAACTATTTGAAGTAAGCCATGAAATCATGACTCACAGACTAGCGTTACACCATCAATACAGTTATGTTTATCCAATCGATTTTAGATACAGGGTACCATTTGGTAGACGGGTATATGATATGCAATCGTTTAAGTACGATAGACTAACCGAACAGTACGCAACGTTGCTTACGCCTAGGCGTGTTGCATGCTTTTCTCTTATGTCGTTTAGGCAACTACTTACGTAAGTGCTTATTAGTATCTATCATATTTTCGCAGCACTCTTCAATGATTGAAATGACATAGCATGCACTCTGGAAAGCTCTGACAGGCTTTCGCACAGGCGTGAATAGTCGCACAGGACGTCGCAGAACTGTTCCATATGTCACAGTTATGTACCACATGGTTCGATCTGGGCTGCGGACAAACAGATAAACAAAAGACTAGAAAAGTAAATTCCTGAGAGGTTAGACACAAGTAGAGTAATCACTTCCATTTAACAAAAGTTCAACGCACCAAAAGTACTCCTAAGACATATGTCTTTCTTTCATTGACTACTCGATGGTATTACTGTAGACAATTGATGAGTTCATGGCGTTTACATAGTTATCTGAAAAGCCATAATGATAAAGTCTTAGACGTGGCCCTGTCCACAATTGTTTGCTTTAGTTAAAATTCGATTATGTCAGTTTAACTGGTCATCAGATAATAAACTGCATTTACAACAATAAGTAACTTTTAAAAAATTCCATGCGACAAAATATTTTGTCAAATTTCAGTCGAAGTGTGCCAAAAGAAGAACAGAAAAGAGACTCCAAGATTATTTAATATCCATATTTTACTATGTGACCAATCAAATTTAACTAGACGCAAAGTAATCAGTAGTTGCCACCGTGACGCTTTCACCATATATCATTACATTGCATTTCTTTGTACAAGCAAGTAATTGCAAAAACACGAGAAATTTACAAAACAAAGCTATTATAAACTAACTTAAACGAAAAAACTCTGACTAAACATATTCTATATTCAACATATATTTCAACATCTCAAACATCTTAAAAACTTTCATCCATGTCGACCAAAATTATTCCAACTCTGCTAACATTACCGGTAGAACTCGTCTACCGAATTTTTGATTATCTTGATGATTTCAATATTTTATGCTCGACACGAAACGTTTGTACACGTATGAATTCAATTGTTGACAGTTACTATCGATATCAGGTAAAACAGTAATGTATCTGAAGATGTGATTTTCATCGTCCGCAATTAAAAGACTGCACCGAATAAATTTGACGATTTATTGAAAACAACTTATGCTATAAATTTCAGTCGAAAATCGTGACTGATCACTAACAATAGTTGAAGTTAACTAAAAAACGCCACTATGAATAGCCCGACAGCGATGGAAATGTGTATCATTTGTTGGGATGCCGATCACTTAAAGAATCCTAAGTGAATGATACTTGAAAACTATATTTCAAAGATCACCATTCAAAATGGAGTAATGGAATCATTCTAAGAACGATCCTTTCTAGAAACAATGTGTTAACAACATTATTGCGTTTCTAGTAAAGAGCGACACATGAGCAGTTTCTTTTCATTAGATATCCGCTGAACCAAGACATGCAAGTCTAACTACGTTTAACCAAAACATGAAGGAGTTAAAGACCGTGTTGGGCATGAGAGCGCATAAAACTCTTTCTATCGAAGAGCTATTTTTGTTTTTCTACATTCAACATGCACGAGTAGTAGGACTTATTATTCCGGAAACCTTTACCAGATACTGAGGTTCACCATGCTTACACAACCTCCAAAATCTGCGTCATCCATTTCAAGGCAACTGGAAGTCTATTACGATTCCCTAAAAAAAATTATTTACTTGTTAAGGGGGACGCCCCCTCAGGAATCGCTTTTCGTTATTCGTGGGCCGATTTGGCTGAAATTTTCAGGCAATATGTGTGTTGCGTTAACTAAATTTCTGGCAAATTTTTGACTCATAAAATTCTTGTTTTAATGAGTTATTGACAAATGAGTCCTGAAAATGGTGGTTCTCGTAAGATACCGATTTCTCGGACTGTCGAAGAGGTAGAGAGCTACCTTTTGTTTTAAATAAAAGAGAAGACATGAATCTAGAAATGTATATAGCGTTTTTTTCGGAATTCGATTTTATTCGGATTTCCGAGACATTTTCCTGCAATAACTCGGATTTTAGCGCTTTTTGACATCAGTGTTATCCAGTTATCTCGGCAAAGAAATCGAGTTTCGAAAAAAACGCTATATACATTTCTAGACATAGGTCTCTCCTTTTATTTAAAAAAAATAGTAGTTCGCTAGCTCTTCTACAGTCTAAGAAATCGGTTCGGAGCTCTTCCAAAAAGTGATTTTGAGAAAACCAATCAACAAGTTTGTATGAAACAATTTTTAATTTCACTATGACTGTCACGACCTCTATACGGCAATTTCATCATGTATACAGAATTTTTAGCAGAAATGACTACGTTCCTCTAATTAATTAATGTAACAGAACGTATATGTATTTTTCTTTAACCAAAATCTACAAGTTTGTTGACCACTGTTACATCTCCCTAACTAGAAAAAATTCTGATAAAACCTTATATTTCTACCAGTGCTCCCAGAAAACCGCTATTTTCATCACTCAAAACCTTTCAAAATGCAACAAATCATACATAATCTGAAAGAGGACACTTTGGGCTTCCAGTATATGTGCTTATCTAAAAATCAATTTTTCTGAAAAAAAAATCGATTTTCTGAGGGGGGTCCCCTTAACCTCATACAGTGCTTCTCTTCTCAAAAAATAGCATTATGATGTCTATAAACTAAGTGAAAGATTTTCCCATTCCAGCAACAACTCCTCATACTATGTCTCATAATGATATAACTTGGTGAAAACTTCGATCATTTCGACTTCCTAATGTCAAAAAATAGACACTAACGACAATGTACCTCACTGGCGATCAAATCGGCGATGAAGAAGGAATAAACATTGGTAAAGTTCTTCATCTAAATCAAGTAACATTTCCAACTTCTCTATCTACCATTCACTACATGTTCAAAACAGACACTAACCACCCTGAATCTCTTTTCAAATCAAATCAGTGTTCAAGGGGTACAGCATCTTGTTCAAGCTCTCCGACAAAACCAGGTAATATCTTCACACTTTGTATCTACCATTCAGTGACTGCTCACAACAGACACTAACCACATTATATCTGAGTAACACTCAAATTGGTGATCAAGGAGCACAACATCTTGCAAGAGCTCTTCAAAGAAACCAAGTAACATCTCTCCCTTCTCTATCCACCATTCACTGTCTACACACAACAGACACTAACTACACTGAGGCTCATTATTAATTGTATTGGGGATCAAGGAGCAGAAGATCTTGCCAAAGCTCTAGAACTAAACCCGGTAATATCCTTACTTTCTCTATATATCATTCACTGCATATTCGACACAGACATTATCAACACTGGACCTCAGCATAAACGAAATCGGTAGCCAAGGAGCACAATATCTTGCCAAAGCTCTCGAACAAAACGAAGTAATATCCTCATCTTCTCTATCTATCATTTACTGCCTATTCAAAACAGACCCTAAATAAACTGAAGCTCACCAGCAATCGAATTGGTGATCAAGGAGCACAATATCTTGCCAATGCTCTCGAACACAACCAAGTAATATCCTTACCATCTCTATCTATCCTTCACTGTCTATTGGCGACAGGCACTAAATGTACTGAACCTCAGTAGCAACAAAATCGGTCATCAAGGAGCACAATATCTTGCCAAAGCTCTCGAACGAAACCAAGTAATATCTCCATCTTCTCTTTCTATCATTCGCTGCCTGTTCAAAACAGACGCTAACCACACTGGAACTTGAAATGAATCAAATTAGTGACCTAGGAGTACAACATCTTGCCAAAGCTCTCGAACGAAACCAAGCAATATTTTCTTCTTCTCTAGTTATCATTTACAACCTGTTCAAAATAGACACTAACCATACTGGGAATTGTTAACAATAGTATTGGTGATGAAGGAGCGCAACATCTTGCTAAAGCTCTCGGGGAAAATCAAGTAATATTCCCATGTCATGTATCTACTATTCACTGCGTTTTCAAAACAGACGCTAACCACACTGCACCTCAGTGGCAATAGAATCGGTGATCAAGGAGCACAACATCTTAGTAAAGCTCTCGCACGAAACCAGGTAGTATCCCTATTTTCTGTATCTGCCATTCATTATCTGCTCAAAATAGACACTGACTACACTGAGTTTCTTTTTGAATCCTATCAGTGTTCAAGGAGCACAACATCTTGCCAAAGGTCACGAACAAAAGCGAATACAATTTAATTTCTGTTAGTGACGTGGACTACTTGTAAGCTGACTCTCTTGATAGCCTTTCTACGGAAGAGTGTTGTGAAAAATATTTCTTTTGTTTTTTGGTCACGATTGTAACCCGGATACAGATGACTACTCTTTACTAAAAGTACGATACTAATCAAAACTACATAGAATTTTATTATTTAATTATAATAGGTAACTTTGTAGTTTAGTTTTTAAACTAGTTACAATTTTTCTTTAAGTTGAAAACTTTACATATCTTAAAAGTTTATTGTATTGACCTCATTTCTTAAATATGCTATTTGTAGAATATTAGATGTTAAAAAAACAAGAAATTCAATTTAAATGAAGACGGTCCTACAAGATGTTTTCGATCGCAGTGTACTTCTATTTACTGTTTGTGTGTCATACATTTCTTTGGAGTTTTATTCTTTTACGAAATCATCTAAATGTCATCCATGAAAGACAACTTAAAGTTTTTCGATGATTTTTAGCTACAGAAAGAAATTCATTAAGCTTCTAGAGAAAGTCTCACTCAATCTAGCAGTGTATGCTTTATTCAAATTCTACTGCGTTGTTCCGATGACATGTCAATAGATGGCGCTACCTACTGACAACTCAAGAGTACGCAGTACAATTTGGCAATGTAAACACTATTAGATAAACAAAGCGTTTCTGTACAATCCTACATATAGAGCACTCTGTAGTCAAATCTATATAGTCGACTTGAGAACGAAATGCATATCTGCAATCATGAATATTGATATTATACGATGAAAAGTGGATCGCTTTAGTTAGGATAAGCATAATTATGATATGAGTGATTTTCGTTAAATTTTTTTTAAATGCTCGGTCAATGGAAGTACACCAATAAAAATATTTTAATAGCTCCGAATCTATCCATATACGAGATTTTCAAGGGCCAAGATACAAAAATGGCCTGCTTCCATGCAAAAAAATTTAAATCAACTTCACGTTTTAGAGTTCAGGCCACTTTCATTCAAAGGAGAACTCCTTACTGCTTCGAATCAGAGAAAGAATTTTTAGTTTCTGTTTTATTTTATTTTTGGAACCCAGCACACCTTAAAAGTCCAAAAACTTGAGACAACGTTTTCTAAAATACCCATAATTGCTTTCATATTGATTTTCAAATATAAAATTGCCTTCTTTCATCAAACAGAGAATGCATCTGTCAATCGAATTAAAAAAACACTACAATTCACTAGAGCCAATTATGTTTACAAAAACTTCACTTCAAGTTTATAGAGTGCCGTTCTAGTTATATGTTAAGTCTCAATGCAAGCAATGACTGCACTTGTACTCATAATTGCTCTTGGAATTTAGGTATTAGCCTTTTCGTTAAAGAACTTTTATGACTGACAGTACCATAGATTAAATGGGATAAAATATTTGATTTTATCACTTACATAGAAAACAATTACTACTGTAGATAGGTTTATAAAAATGACGTATAACCATGCGAACAAAATCATTGGCTTAAGCTCTATTGAAGCATGTATTTAAAAGAAGGAAAAAGACTTACTTGAATTTCACGTTGTGGACATCTTACACATAATCATATATAAAATTGCATTGAAAAGCAATAAAATTTTCATAATCAAATCAATCTAGTTTCATACTATTTATTATAGGAGAAAAAATGATTTTAACCTCATGGATCCCGACAATTTTTGCGTTCTTTACGATCTTATAGAAAAATCAAAAAAATCACTCTCTCTTGCGTCCTATTATCGTAAATCAGCTGTATACATGTATATTTTATTGTATATGAAATGTGGATTGATACAGGCACATTAATGAACATTTCGTTTCACAGCTGTTTATCGATACGACAGAACGAAAAAAATTCTTTCGTTCTGCTTGTCTTCAATTGAAGACAGCGGTATCCAAGAGGTTTTAATAGGAAAAACCATAATTATTCAAGTGTTTTTTTTTATCAATAAAACAACTAGAAAAATCATCTTTTTTTGTTCAAGGCTCAGTAATGATCACACGTAGTCTTCAGATATATTCAGGCCAATAGGGAATCTAATGGTATACATCATTGCCTTGTTTGAGACTCGAACTGTCGACGTCAATTCCAACATCTCTTATTCCGCTCAACCAGATTCTTTCGTTCTGTTACTGATATAAAGCTGACCGACCGATAGAATGAAACGTGATGATTATCAGAGAGAAATGTTTTTCTCTTTCTTCAATCTTTCATCTTGTATAAATATTTCAAAGTTTGTTTTTTTTTAAACTTAGAACATTTTTTGTAATAAAAGATATGGTCTAATGATGCCATATATTTTGAAAGTTTATTTCTTTATTAATTAATTTTTATTTTGACAATTATCATAGATGTCTTTTTTTTAACCTGAATGTTTAAGACGTCGATAACAATTGAGCATTTCTGTAACAAGATCAAGTTTTGAATTATTAGAATATTTCAAACGTCGAATACACTCGAGTACTTCTGTTGTTGTCCATAAAGCATCACGTTTAACAATTAAATTTTGATGTGGACGACGTGTATTACGATATAACACTTCTCCTGATGATAATGATGATGATTCATCACCAAGTTTACGTGAAAGAAATTCATCAAGATCAGCTAACTCCTGAGGAGTAAGAGATTTAAATTGATTATATAATTCATAAGTACTATCAATATCATCATCATCATCATCATCATTACTACGATCATATAATGAAGCAGTTTGACAAATGATAAATATCATAAAAAGAACTAGAATTAAAAACGAAGTTTTTCTTTTCTTACTTTCATATATTCATATAACTTACTACATAATGAGAATCTTATCAACATGGCTTAGATTGTAGACGTATTGGCCGAATGCAAGATAGACAGATATATATAATGATAGGAGTGAGAATAGACGTATGTTTGTATATACTTATACAGATATATCGGTGGCGTAAATCTTCATCTATCCTAGTCTCTAGTTGTATATTTTTTTTTCTTTATTCTTCGTTAACATGTGCTGTTGTCACTCAGAATAATGACAAATGAGGCAAAGTACCAAGATGTCTTGTTATTTTGGTTTTCCATTGATGGAGTGGTAATATTCTTTGACAGTAATCAACATTTGTAATATAACTAAGGATTGTGTTAAAAAAATATGGCACAAATTAGTCTACGAAATAGAAAAACCTTATTAAATTATTAATAAAAGTGATTTTTCTTTGCTGCTGTAATTTTCACTACTAATTTCTTGAACACACTGCGATCAACAAAGAAAAACATTTGATTCTTTTCTGTAAACTATGTTAGGCTATTAATAGGATGGAAAGAATATTCCGAAGGCGTCAAGTAGATGATAGAATATGATGAGTAGTATGTGTAATTATATTACCAGAAGTATAAAAGACATAAATAAAAGCATAGATATAAGTGGTATCTATTTATTCTCTGGATATCTTATCCTATCAGAGTTAATACTTAAAATAATGATAGAGCAACGAACGAAAGAATACATTAAAAGACAGAATTTTTAAGTAAAGCCTTCGACACATTAAAATATAGTTTAGAATATCTGATCTGATAATCGATTTCTCTTTTCTATTGATTGTTTTAGTATTTATGTCCATAATAATATGTAACGAGAGAAGGTCACCAAATGTTGAAACACTTTTTAGTCGAAATCTAACGGATTATAGGTGATTAACCATGTTGATTCCAAATATTCGCGTGATATTTTTCTGCTAGACATTTAAAGATGTGGCTTTGTCGAAAATCAGCTATCTACAGTGAAAATGTATTTCTTTGATTTGTCTAGTGTGTAGAGGGCCTCGAGTTGGATATAAAAAAGTACTTTTTTTTTAAATTTGAACCATTATAGAGGGGGCTAGAGAAGTAAAAAAGTTTTAATTAAAGACTTCGCCTACACTCTTTCTTTTCCAAGAAAGATCTATAGTCATATTTTGAAACCGAAACAAAAAAAACACTGAATTTGTATTCAACAACAGTTTTGTTATAAATGTTTTGTTCATAGACAACGATATACATTGAGGTTAGCTTGGAACTAATTAGTAACTATGCTAGTGATACATTGCACTGTGAGCAAATTTCATCTATAATATTCAAACCTCAATACAAACAAGTCACTCAAATAAGTTTAACGACAAAGAAATTTAATTTTCTTTTTTTTTTCTAAGGACAGTCTTCTTATCAACTATCGTCTCTCTCTCTCTTTCGCAGGGTACTATCTGTTTCTTTCTTATTCTACGCTTGTAAGATAAGTGAAATAAACTTGTGCACTAACGATATATTGGACAAAAAGGAATTCGAAATAAGAATTGCCAATGAGACCACAAAATGACTTTTTTGAGAAAGTTATTAGAAGACCGTTTTGTCATTTATGAACGATAAGATAGAATAGAAGAGGTCTGGTCTTCTAATGTGTGAAAGACTGTAGTGGTAGTACAACAAGGATACTGAACCCACTGGAAAATTTTTAAAATTGTTGCTAAGGATAGTCTTCCAAGAAATCTGAAGAAACTCAGCCTCCCTTGCTGAGAATTCTGGTGTCGCTGTTATGTTCAACTTTGCAAGACCGCGGGCTTTACACAACTATATGTATGACGTTCAAGAAAATCATTATTGAAAGATGAAAATATTTATAAAAAGTTGCACTTTACTTTGGCGGATACTGTAGTCAAAATGTATTAATACATGTTACGGTTATTTAATAAACTCATTGCACATAGGTTACATGTTCTTAACTCTTGAATTATGTTCTAATTTATATGATTTATAAGATAATTCACTTAAAACCATAGATTATTGAACTATAATCGTCAGTTCCAGTTGGAAAAACTTTTTCTTATAATCCCCGTTTTCGGTTTCAGCAAATTTTTTTTCTAGTGATTTCCTACATATTTAGTCACAATGGTAGGAAAATATTAGGTTATAAGTCACTTTGTATAGCGTAAAACTAATATATATATATATGTTTCTTTTTATACAAGTTGCATCTCAAATGCATAATATGTTTGCTCGTGTCTTTATAATTACTCTTGAGAAAGAACAATAGAGACAAAGAATATTCATACTAAAAACAAATGTGAATATTTAACTTATAAGAAAACATTTTTATCTGTGAATATTTCTTTTAGTTTAGTTTAAAATCCATATTCCTATCTCCTAACTGAACGTTTTTTTTTTCAAGATAAAATAAAAAATAAAAATAAAACAATGTATATTATGCAATCACTCCAATATACATTTCGTTATAATTTATATTTTTCTGTCATGCATTGAATGTGTTACATTTATAATACCCTCACAGCTGTCTATGAACTAAGTAGTTTTTAAGTGCCTATCATCATCAATACATCTTTGAATATAATAATAAATAATATTTATACGACAAAAAAAAAATTCGCTTTTTATATCAAACAACAATGTCATTTTTTTTTATCGTATGTGTACTACCAAATGAAATATGGAATGCATACTACTTATATAAGTAGCTTGATTATATATAGTTAGTGATATTATTATACGAACAAAATGATGGTGCCAATAATATACTTATAGATTTGAATAATTATTTTCCAGATATTTTGATCATATTTCGATTGATTGATAGAGAATAAACGATATATAAATCTTTTTTGCTTGATGCCTTATTTCTTTCGAACATCTAATAATTTGATTTAATTCTTGTTTTCTTTTTCTTTAAACTAAATGTTTCAGCATCTATCTGTTCGAGTATTTTCTGATACTTATGTTTCATAACATTTTATTTTTTGCTTTACGATTATTTTGTTATGTGTGACGAAAATGCGAGAGACAGATGATCTATTTCGTAATCAATGTGGTGTGTATTATATTATGATTAAAAATAACAAACTGAAAGAATAACGTTATCATTGCCCTCGGCAAAGATGTTCACTATACTACTCCATCATTTAAGTTGCCTCTACTTGATATGAAACTGTGGCTTCTATACAATAGAGAGAGCGAGTGAGATGAGAGAAAAAAGTGAATTTAAGACAGTTTGAATTTATGACCGAGTGAACAGGTAGCTATTTTCGCTAATGAGGTCAGCGCGTCGATGTGAATGGTGATCGAACGCTCTCACATCAATGAACCGAAAAAAGATGAAATGATGGTGTCCTCTGATTATTAGTGTAATATGGGTTCGACAAGCATTTTTATGGGTTTTTGTTGATATCTTTTCTTTTTTCGATCGGAGTGTTTCTTTTCTTAACGATCAAGCAATATGCGTGAGTATAATTTTTTTTTAATGATAAATGAAGAATAACGAAAGGTGTGACAAAAAAAAATCTGATTCATTATCTATTAATTTATGAATTAAAAAAAAAAGTTCAATTTAAAAAAAGAAACTTTTTTTTTATCATTGAACAATGATCAATTTAATAAAGTAAATGATTTTGTGAATTTTTTTTATTTGAAGAATATAATATAAATATTTGATTTGACTTCGAATGATTCTTTGTTGTTTATTGCAATAAATAAAAACAAACAAAAATTTAATGATATCATTAATTTCTATTATATTTTAGATTTATAAAGGTAATAAACGAGAAGCATAATTTGCTACGTTTTAAATCACTAGTTGACGTCTATCTATCGTGATAGTTTTTAAAAGCATCATTCAGGACATCTGTTTTTTATCAGAGCTAGTATCTCATCATTATTTTATTAGTAGTCTAATCTTGTTATTTTGTTCATGCATGTGTTTTTTATCATTGAATGATCATTGACACTGTTTCTATTTTAATAACATATCATTCGAAATGTTTTTTATTTTTATTATCTCTCATTATTATTAAACATAATCTTTTTGAAGCAAAGTGTGAATTAATTTATATATCATTTAATATCACATATTACTTTACATCTTCCATCAGAATCTTATTGATTCGAAGAAAAGAAAAGCTGAAGTATTACATATCTATTTCTATCAGAAATAAAATGAAAAAGTGCTTTGCATATGACTAACAATTGGATTTGTACTCAATCAACTAACAATACATTGTATTTGTTTCTCATAGTAAACAAGAAATGTGCTATTGATCATATATCAATATGATATTTTCTCTATAGTTGCTCTTCTTACACAACGTACTATCCAACGATTGATTTATTCGCTTTTCATTGATCACTATAAGTTCATCTCATAATATACAAAAATAAACATAGAAGAACAAACATTATTTTATGTTTGTAATATAAATCAACATGTAAGTACAATCATAATTGTAACTTTTCGGTGAATGTTATCATTCTTAAAAAAGAAATCAATATTGAATTCATGAACAATCTGCATAGGAATGTTTCTATAAAAACTTTCTACTAAAGGATAACAAATATGTATATGCTATGACTTTTTTCTTTCTGTTGCTACTAGATATAAAACACTCTATCATATATGTATTACAAGTAAAACGATTTGCCATATTGTTATCAATGGCAACAAGTATTCTCTTTACTAAGTCAATAGCAGAGGGTGAAAGTTATTAAATCTATATATGTACTTTTCTTTCTTCAAAAATAGACTGTATTTTATAATTGTGAAAGTATTTTATACAATTATATTTATATTTTTCAGATGTGCCGTTGATTATCTGCACATTCAGCGAAGTTGTTAGTTTCATAATCGGTATCGCATCAGTTTTATATAAAAAAGAAAATATCTACATGTAATTGTGTTGTAATAAGCTATTGAAATAACGCACATATGACGGACGAGATTGAACCAAGCGTACAAAATGAAGAAAAAGAAGAGAAGAAATTAAGCAAATTAAATGTTAATGAAGAAAAAGACGAGAAGAAAATCAGTGTATTAAAAGATGGCCAAGAAAAAGAAGAGAAGAAAATGGGTATATTAAAAAATGATCTAGAAAAAGTTGAGGCCAAATTAAGTAAATTAGACGATGATGAAGAATATGATTATATTACAGTACCACCAGATGGAGGTTTTGGTTGGGTTGTTCTTGTGGCATGTTTTGTAAGTTATTATCTAGAATTACAAATAATTTACCTTTTGTCATTTTATTTATAAAAGCTTATTAATTTGATTATTGATGGCTTTATTTATGCATTTGGTGCCATATCGAATGATCTTCGAGATCATTTTAAGTGTCAAGAATGGGCTTCATCACTCATTATTGGATTAGCTGGTGGCTTTTATATGCTTAGCGGTAATTAAATTGTTTGATATTTATTTTTCATCTTTTTAATACTTATTTTATTTCTTTGCTTGATTCTCATATAGCTCCAGTAGCTTCTGCTTTATGTAATAAATGGGGCTGTCGTCGGATTGGTATTATTGGAAGTGTTATTGCTGCATGCGCTATTGCAGCATCGATATTTTCACCACATATTGTGATAATGTGGTTACTATTCGGTGTTATTGCTGGTACTGGTATGGGCTTTATTTATTTACCAAGTATTGTCATGGTTGGATATTATTTTGAAGAAAAACGTGCTATTGCAACAGGTTAAATAAAAGACTTTTTCTTGATTGAATAAATAATAAATTTACTATTATAGGTATTGTTACGGCTGGTACGGGAGTTGGTATAATGGGATTTGGACCTTTAGCACGTTTATTATTCAATTTATTTCGTTGGAAACTTGGGTTATTTTTAATGGCACTTATAGTTCTTTGTTGTGCTCTGTGCTGTGCATTTATGCGCCCTTTACAACCAATACGAAAACGGCGTGTTTTGCCGTTGCCTGAAAAGTAAGTTTTGCAATTGTAGAAGAGCATATTCTATAGACTTATTGTGTTTTTCTTGAAAGAATTGATTATATATGAGTAAATGATTTGTGAATAATATTAGTTAAAAGACTCTTTAAATAATAAAAATTTTCTTTGTTCTTTATTTCAATAGAATGGATTATGTTGTGCAAAAAGTCATGGTTAGTTCCACATCTTATTTGAAATTTCTATATTGCTTTTCTATTAATATAGACACCAGCATCTTCAATCAAAGGAGCTAAAGTTGCACCAACAATTGTCATAATACCATCGCCACAAGACGAAGAACAAAGTTTACCTGATGTGATATTGGAAGACGACAATAAAAGACGATCTCGAACTGCGTCAGGTGTATCAAATAAATCACGACATAGTATTAGAGCTGAAGACGCTGTTCGTCCGTAAGAAAGTGCTACTGGGAAATTCTTTTTCCTTACTTTTTTTTTTGAATAGCTTATATAAAGAAGATGTACTCTATCAAGGTGATACAAGAGATTTACCTGAATTTCAATCTCAACCTGATATACCCACATATGTTCAACAAACAACAAAAGTTCCTGAAACTGTCGACGAAACTAAAATGAAAGCATTTTGGGATGTACTTCTTGCTATGACAAATATTCATCTGTTACGTGATAAGAAGATGATGATTATTTGTGTGGTAAATCATACTAATAATATATTTTGTTTTTTTTGTGAAACACGATCTAACAGAAGTGTTGAAGTATAGAGGTAAAGCTTGTGATCCTTCCTCGTGACACAGATCCTGGCAGACGTTGTTGATATACAATCAAAGATCGTATATCAATAACATCTCGTTACATATAGGACGGGTAACAAATAGAAGTACGATAAAAAAAAAGGAATGAAATATCTCTACGTCGTTTGAATCAAACCGGATGGTTTTTTTTATTTGTAGTAGACGTTTATTTAAGGCTTTCTATACTGATGAAATACATAAATAAGATAGTTTCCATTTTCCCTGAATGACTTGATAATCGAAAATGACTCTGGATCAAATGCGATCAAATCTATGTATAACATTTTATTATAATTAGTTAGTTGATTAATAAATCGATTAAATCTGTTACTTGATCAAGGGTATGAATATGAGTGTGCATGGAGAGAAGAATCAAGCTCACAGTCATGCTAATATTCTACGTTGTTTACCAACTAGAGTTCAGCAGTTGTAAAATTTACTCGGAACCGAAACAGCGGGTCCGATTCCAATGACAAAAATATTGCTAAATTATTTCGCGAAATTTTCACTATCGAATTATTGAGAATAAATACGCCACATATGTCAGTACTTAAGCGGAACAATATTATACGTATATACTGAAATCTGTAATCTCAAGAATGAGAAAATAAAGATTTATTGGATATA
Organism: Rotaria sp. Silwood2; assembly: GCA_905329745.1. Taxonomy (NCBI): domain Eukaryota; kingdom Metazoa; phylum Rotifera; class Eurotatoria; order Philodinida; family Philodinidae; genus Rotaria; species Rotaria sp. Silwood2. Next base: position 265,956 of record CAJNSZ010000109.1, read on the forward strand.
GATTTAAAGATTTTTGTATCTATCTAATGATTTAGAAGGTTCCAGTTGTTGGAACCGTCTAACTCTATTATCAACTGAGATGATAATCAATCGATTTGGCAACTTACTAATAATTCCTAATAAAATGTTATATATCAAAAAGTAAAACTTGACAATAGTATTTGTTTACCATTTCCGTGAAAACAGAAAAACTTTAAATAAGTTTATACCACTTACTAAAAATCTGTCCATTCGAGTGAATCAAGGCCAAAATATTTCAATTTTTTATCGTAGTATTATTTATAACCCTCCCTGTGTATAAACTACTTCCTTATTGCATTTCTGAAGGATTAAGTACAAGGATGGTAAAGAAATATATCTCAGAATGGACTGAATACTACGACCTCTCTGTGATTATTAACATCAGCTTCATGGTGTTTCACATTTTTATTCTGTAGAAATTGCGCTAACAGCTTTTTCTATTATTATGACTTCTTTTGTTTTTTTTCGAGGCTAATGTTTTTTCAATGGTTGGCTATTATATACCTTTTCTGTTTATCGTTGATTTTGCTTCATCAGACAGAAATATTCCTCGAGATACAGCCGTTTTTCTACTAACGTGTATTGGTAAATAGGATAATTTCTTTTATTTATTTATTTATTTATTAAAGAATTCTTCATATTTAGGCGTTACTAATACAATTTCTCGATTTGCATCTGGTTGGGTAACAAAAATTCCTTTCATGTCGCCATTGCTTGTCAATAATATTGGTTTAACTGTCGGTGGTGCACTTTTATTCCTTGTACCACTATGCCGTTCATATTTCTCTCTTATATGTATTTGCTTAATGTGGGGTGGTTTTGCTGGTAAAATTGTTTTTGTTTTGTTAAAAATTTATTTTGAATTATTTATATTTTTTTTTAATCTAAGCATTTCATATTTCATTAAGTCCCGTAATTGTTTGTCAACTTGTTGGTCTTGAGCTTTATAGTAGTGCATTGGGTTTATCTTTAATGTTTCGTGGTGTAGCAGTATTAGCTGGTCCACCTGTAAGTTTTATGTTTTTTTTGCAGATTTTACATTTTTTTACGAGAAACTTTTATTCAGCTTATGGGTGCAATTCGTGATATAACATCAAGTTTTTCATTGGTATTTGTAATTGGTGGTTTTACTCTTATAATCAGTGCTCTTATGCATTTTTCTCTTATGTGGATGGAACGTTCAAATAAAGTAGAAGTTCATGAAACAAATAAAGCTAAAGCATCTCAGGAAAATCCAGTTGCATCTGGAGTTTAATTTTTAATTTCATTTATTGTGATACTTTTTTTTAACATTACTAAAATTTATATTCGATTTTCATTTCTTTTTTTTTGTCTAACATTGCATTTAAACTTCACAATACTAACAATCTAGTTTTTTTGTTCGAACAAAAATGTAGTTTTAGTAGATTTTTTTATTAACCTTTTTTTTTTCAAATATATAGATGAGAAATCCTGTTTCAGGTATTAAATTAAAAAACGTATAATGGAAGTTTCATTCAAAATGAAGGATATTATGAGAAAAAACGATCGAACATAAATATTGTTTATTTCGATTAGATCTTCTATTCTTACGTGATGGATGAAAGTAATCAATGTCAAATGAATGCGAGATGGTATCGAAAAGTTAATTCAATTTATTCTGATGCTGTTGAGTAGGTTTTATATTCTTAAAATATCTTTATGAAGCTATCAATCAGAAATTATCTTTGAAATTTATATTAAATCAAATAATTTTATACATGAACAACTGGCATTATCTCAAGTAGATTTTTTTCTGTAAACTTATTATATGTTCGATCTCAATTCAATGACTTCTAAATAACATGTGATAATTTGAAGTATATCATGAAGATATATTTCAACTTCATATTTTCGTTCTATCAGAGGCATAGCTGACAAGCATTTTTTTTTCAGAAGATAAATATGTAATTAAATCAAATAAGACTAAGCTAAGCATAAAATAATACTCGTCATCATATTAATTACACAAATAATCTCTTAATCATGATAAAAATATCGGGAAAAAAAAAGCAATTTCCTTTTTCTCATGACAGCATCATTTAGTTTATTGATAATTAAAAGTATAATACCACATTTACGTGCATTGATATGTACTGTCACATTGTCTTGTTAGACGGTTAAATCTTTGTCCAGCTGGACAAACAGCAGCGGTAGGTGCTAGAGTAAAAAAAAAGATTATTTTTTATTCAATAAAATCTCTTCTAATTAACTTACCACCAGATGCTTGTGGACAGTAAAAATATCGACCAATTGCACATTGTGCTGTATCAGGAAAGATACCTTGTTGTGTACATGTAAAATAACCTATCGAAAAAGATATTAAATCATATCAATAAAAAAATTTAATTAATACAAACATTGATTGCATGTTATTCCTGTCCAGCCAGGTGTACATTGACAATATGCATAATTACTTGATCCAATCGCTTGCTCGTAACAAATTCCAGCTTGACATAATCCAGGATAACAACGATTTTGAATACCTTATTTATTTAAAAAACCATCTTTTAAATTTAAGAAATATTTCAAAAGCATTTTAACCTTGAATTTCACAATGTACGCCACTAAAACCTAATTGACACCAACATACTTCTTGACCATTAACTACATTACATACACCACCATTAACACATAGTTTAGTACAACGAGACTGAATTGTACTAGTACCTGTATTTTCGAAAGTATTATATATGAAAACTATCTAATATTTTCTTACGACAAGGTGCATTAACAACAGGTTGAACATTATTTGGGCATGTACATAATGAATCTCTATAATTAGGCGGAATATCCAAACAACAATAGCCATTTGCTGGCTCATAGACACCAGGTACAAGACCACATGGATTACTTGCGCATGTTACTATGAAATATAAACATTGATAAACTATTGGATACTAATATATTTACCTGCTTGTGTTATTTCAATATATTGTTGTAAAAAAAGAGTAATAATAGCGACAATAGTTATTCGAATCATTCTAAAATACAATTGTCTTAAATCACTTATCGATCTATTGTTCTTTTATATTCATCTATTCAAGAATATAAGTCAATATTTTTCTATTGTGATATTAATCTTTTGTTTTAAATTAACTTTTGAAATTGATATTATATATTTTTCGCGAATGACAAAAAGAAAGGACAAGAATCGTAAAAAAAACAATAACATAAAATGATAAAAATCAATTAAGTTTACTAATACAACAATAAACATGATTTCAACAAAAAAAAAATCAAAGATAAAATATATAAATATGATCATATAATAAAAATAATAGTAAATCATCTCATGATTATATCTCTTCTTTATCATAAAAAAATTGATTTTTTTTCTTGACTGTATATTTCAAAATATGAGCATATCCACCTGAAACATACCACTTTTTACACGAAGTTCGGCACCAGCAGCGGGACCTAGTGTGTCTTCTAGAGAATTTTTTTCTGATTAAAATGTACAGACTGAAAAATCGAGGATTGATGTGCGGCTTGAGATAAAGGCAAAATATTTTTACGTTGATAGTGGTGGCATCTATCATATTTTCCTGATAAAAATGACTTTTTTGATGCTACCTTAAATGAACTATTCCTGCTTAGGTTCTATCTATATCGGTATCAACGTAAAGCTTATAGTTGACCGCTTCATTCTTGATAAGATCAGCTTTGCTATACGTGCCTATGTTGAGAAAATCAATTTCGAACGAAGGATAGTTTTTTCTTATTTATTTGATTTTTTAGCAATCATGGGCAGTAATATTTCTGAAATAATGTATATAGAAATAGTTTTTTCGGAGTGAATAGATAGTTCTGAAAGAGAAAAAGTAATTCATATCTTCTATGTGATATAGCAAAATGACATATTAAAGTTCATGTGATATCTCCACTATGTTTATTGTCCTAACATCTGCATTAATGAAATAGACAACTTAAAATATGCCCTTTTGCAATATCGCACAAGCATCTGATTAATTTTCTTCTTTTAAAACTATCTATTCGTTGAGAAAAACAATTTTTATACACATTGCTTCAGTGATATTACTCTCCATGATTAAAAAAAATCAATTAAATAAGACAAAAATAGTCTTCGTTCAAAATTGATTTTCTCAACACAGACACGTATAGCAAAGCTGATCTTGTCACAAATGAAGTGGTTAGTTATTAGCTTTAGGTTGATGCCGATATAGACAGAACCTAAGCGGGAATAGTTCATTTGAGGCAGCATCAAAAAAGTCATTTTTATCAGGAAAATATGATAGATGGCATCACTATCAACGTAAAAGTATTTTGCCTTTATTTCAAGTCGCACATCAGTCTTCTATTTTTCAGTCTGTACGTTTTAATCAGAAAAAAATTCTCTAGAAGATACACTAGGTCCCACCGCTGGCGCCGAACTTCGATGTAAATGTGGTATGTTTCCGATGGATATGCTCATATATGGATCAAATATTTGTCAGCAATGCGACTTCGCAATATTAATACATGTTTATCTTAAGATGATGAACTTTCTTAGGACTACATTTTATAAGTTATTTTAAAAATCAACACTAAAGATCTTTGTTCAGAGGACTTATCAATGAAAACCTAATGTTAACGACGTGATGGAGTACGAATATACCAACAAGAAAAAATGCTCTTATAACCGAATGATATGTTCAAAATTAATGCCAAATGACAAAAATCCTTCTTCAGAGTCTGTAGACGATGATAAGAGTCAAATTTTTTCTACAGGACTTGATGCGATCTTTAGAAAATCAGATTTTTAAGAAGAAGTTTTTTGGAGTCTAATTTTGCTGAAAACTTCATCATATAGATATGATTCATGCCATAGAATCTATCATGAAGTATACGATATTGTTTTTCATATGATTACAGAGATATTCGCTAATTATTTCTCCTTAATATTCAGCTGAAAGAATCCATATTTTTAGATATATCTATGCTAAAAGAATTTATTCAAAAAAAATATCCTTGTAAAGAATCAAAGTCAAATTAACGTTGAATATGTCCCGTGTTGCCTGAAATCGTCCATATAATCGCTATAATTCATTTGGTAATCAATAAATTAATCGAGTTGTTGACATAGGGACAACACATGAGGAATGCCTAGATAGAGAATGAACATCAACAACATTTGGATAATTATAAAATACCATAATAGTAGAATGTACACATGAATTACATTCGATTACATAAAATCTTCCGTCATTAGCATATAAAATCAAATCATATATAACCGATTTATTTTAATGTTCGGATATAGTGGGTACAGCATTCTAAAATCGATGTATATTCAATATAATTATTTATCATCAAATTATCGACATGACACATAATAATATGCCACTAGAAAGATAAGATATTAATTGAAATGTTCATAAATAAGTTTTTCTTTGTAAACAACATCGAATTTAGATTTTTGTTTATAAAAAAAAAAACAAGATTGTTCTTTTTTAATGTGCTATGGAACTATATCAAAGAGAACAGTTCATTTTTTTGCATAAAAATTAGAAACTAGATATCGTACCATAAAAAAAAAACTTGCTGTTAATCTTCTTTGTAAAAATAAACAGAAAACAAACAAATAAGAAAAATTTATTAACTCAACTGGAAAAGTAGCTTAGCTCGTCCAACCCTGCTTTTGCTCTTCCAATTGGAAAAAGAATATATTTTCTACAATGCTTCTAATAGGCTGATTATTATCTTCCATGTGTCGTTGTATACGTATCATTGATAGAAACTCAATGAGAACAAATTTTTCTCAAAATAATATCAACTGTATAATAAAAATAGTTAGTTGAAAGTGGAAAATTACGAAAAAAAGACATAATGGATACATTTGTTGTAGAGATGAGACTGGAACTAGTGACCAATTTTTATCGGTCAAACCGTTGTTTACTGGTATTGATCATTAAAACACTAGACCAGTTGCATCTCTAATATGTGTCATAAATTTTAAACTAAACAGTCATTAGAAAAAAAAAACAATAATATTCTTAGAACAATATGTAAACGACCAAGATTACATTCGTTCATTTAGTAACAATTATTCTCAGAAATAAGTCGAGAAACTGTTACAATAAAATCACTTTTATCAATAACAAAATCATATGCTATGTTTTTAGATTAAAATATGAAAAGCGATAATGAATAAAATGACAACATTAAATTCAATATATATGAGAATATTCTATAGTATTGTTGGTTTTTAATGAAAAGTCGTATATTGAGCATTTTCAAAGAATCGTCCAAATTTTCTAGATTCATGATATACATTTGTCATTTACGTGAGTCCACTACAATATAAAGTTTCATTATATAAACCAGTCATTGGTCACATCGGTTCTATATCTGATTTATCGAATGTGATCTTTTTCGTAAAGAACCCACACTTGTTATCGCTAGTGTTTTATTGAAATTATTCAAACTTTATTCGTTTACCTACAATACTAATCGATTGAATTGATGCATATGTATCTATTAAAAAAAGTCTTCGTGTTTATTTTTGCATTTTTCATTTAAATAAAAATTTTAACTGTAAAACATATAGAAAAATGCTTGGACTTGAGTAAGAAAAATAATCTCGTAGTTAAATTGTTTTACATTCTAAGTTCTATTCAGATTATGACATCAATTTAAAATAATGTTTGATCGTTCTACTAATCTTAGATACACATCATGGTCATCAACCCTTGAACCTATGACAAACTAATTCATTTCGAAATGATCCAGCTATTAATATAGATATGATTTTATCAATAATCATTGAATACAAACATTATTTAATAGCAATGAAAGAACGTGCTTTTACTCGAGTAAATAATTGCGACCTGCATAAATGAGGGAATCTTGCCCGAAAAAAAAACTGTAGGAAAACAAGTGCATAAGTCAATTAGTAATCTAATATTTACTGTCGATTCTATTTCTTTATCTATGATTTCAACGTTAACATCAAATATCAATTCAATAACAATAGATAAAGGATATTTNTCAGTTACACTTTCCTCATTAGATAAGTATAGATCCTTAAATCTAAAGAAAACAACGAACAATATTAAAGACTTACGAGGGAACATTCCCAACTGTTAATAGCCGATCGAAGTGATATTTTGCCCATAAGCAGGACTCAATGAGACGAGGAAAAGTCTAAAAGGATTTGTCTCCATAGGTCTTCCTTCTGGAGTTATGACCATTTTACAAACTTTCGGACTTATTGCAAGCTATTCATAAAAAATTGAAAAAGAAGGAATTGCTACCTGAAGTTTTGCCCATAAGTAGGTTTTATGATCTTTAGAACATCCTAAAAGCTTCAGTCAAAACGGATGGTTCCTTCTTGAGATATTGAATATTCAAAAGAACGATCATATGTCACAAAAAAGATCATAAAAACGACTTTTCTTTAGCATTCTATATCTCGAGAAGGAACCATCCATTTTGACTGAAACTTTCAGGATGTCATAAAGATCATAAGACCTACTTATGGGCAAAACTTCAGATGGAAATTCCTTCTTTTTGACTTTTTTATGAATAGCTTGCCTTCAGCCGGAAAGTTCGTAAAATGGTCATAATTCCAGAAGGAAGGCCTATGGGGACGAATCCTTTTAGGCTTTTCCTCGTCTCATTGAGTCCTGCTTATGGGCAAAATATCACTTCGATCGGCGATTAACAGTTGGGAATGTTCCCTCGTAAGTCTTTAATATTGTTCGTTGTTTTCTTTAGATTTAAGGATCTATACTTATCTAATGAGGAAAGTGTAACTGATTGATCGTTTTTTGAATTGAATCTATGTGCATCATGCAAATCTTAATTGGTTATGAGTAACCTGAAAAAAGTTCGCTTCCTTAGCTTATTTCTATAGAGATACTGAACTTTAACGGTAGTTTTTAAATGAATGTCGGGACTCACTTCAGAAACACTAGGAAAACTGATTTTGAAATTCCAATTTAAAATTTTCATATCTTTTCATACTTCCAATTCTAATTTAAAGCTATGGTAAAAAGGTTGTCTTTTGCGTTTGTCATATACACCGATAGATCCAATGTTCTTATTTCCAGATCGAAGAAAATAAAATACCTGAAGTTTCAGAATAAGCTATTCACATTAAAGTCTGTCTCGGCAAAATTTCAACTAGAAATGTAAACCAATGCATTGACCAGCGGTGGTTAAAACTTTTCTAGGAATATAAAAAGAATTATCTTGGTTTTGAAAAATTTTTACATGAAAAAGACTGAAAATACAAAAATATAGTATAAATGCTATATGTTGGCAGTCATAAGCTAAAAGCCTGAAGTTTTTTCAGAGTATTGATAGGTTATTAGAGTCTACATGATGCATATACTTTCAATTCAAAAACGATTAACCAATATGGAGACTTCCTTTATCATATACGAAATATTTCTTTTCATTATTTAAGGTGGCAACAACTGAAGTTTTTACTCATCTTCTTGAATCTCTTATCTATAATAATTTGGAAACAAAAATAAAACCTATGAAAGTATCAGCTGCTGCTATTAGCGCTTGTCTAGAAAAATTCAAGTAAAAAATACAAAAAAATCTCTTTTCTGTTGATTTCATGAATTTCTATTCTAGACAATCCCCAAAAGTTATGTGTAAAAATTATGAACTTCTAGTCATATCTTGTTGTTTAATGCAACTTATGGATTCTATTAGTCAAAATCAGAAAATGGAACGATTGATTGGTCTTGAAAAAGTAAGAAATAATTTAAAAAAAAAAAGAAAGCTTTTTTTCTTCTAAATATAAATTGAATATTATTTCTAGATTCTTGTACAAGCATTAACAACAAATGCTGGTCCTAGTCCATTTTCAATTATATTACAAACGTTAAAAGAAGATTTAATGAAATCTGAAGAACAACGGTTAGTAGATTTTCTTAGATATTTTTTATTGTTTTTTTTTTTTTTTCTTAATCTTTAGTCAATTAAAATTAATTGATTATGTTATTCTTCTTGTTCATATCTATTCTCTTGCTGGTAATGATGTTTTTTATGGTAAAGAAGAAAAAGAGCGCACACATGTAAATTTTAAAAATTTAAAACCAAAAAAAAAAAATAAATTTTCTATTTTAAAGAAACTAATTGGAAAAGAAATTCTTAATGATTCATCATTTACAAATTCTCTTCGTGAAGAAATGAAAAGTAACAGAAGAATTAATAATTTACAAAAATATTGAAAACTTCATTTTTTATAGCTCTCGGATATTCATTAGAAATTGAACATGCTCTTGATATAATCTATCAAAAACTTGATTTATTATTATCTTATAAACGACGTTATAAATATCTAAAGTTTGTTGTTTTTGTTTTCTTTTTATGATTACTCAAATGATGTCTTTCTATAGTTCTCTTATTGTTCATGGTTATGATGAACAACCAAATTATCGACAATCATTACTGAAACAAATATTTGATTTATTTAAACGACATGGAAGTTCAGGATCATCATCACCATCACTTTCATCTCGTTTATCTAGTGCTACAAATGTTTCTACAACACAACAAGAACAATTAATGCATGATATTGAACATATACCTTTTGATGGTTTTACAGATTTTTTTAAAAGTGCTGCAAGAGGGTAAGAAGAATATTGTATAATAATAATAATAATAATCATAATATTTTTGTTTTGATAAATAGATTCTTTGGTGATACAAAACCAAACTTAACTAGTAATGATTATTCCACAATTGTTATTTTTATTGTTGGTGGTGTAACATCTCATGAAATTCAACTTGTTCATGAATATAGTCAACAAATAAGGAAACAAGTAAGAACAAAAAAAAAAAGCGAAGAATGACTAAATTCTAATTGCTTTTTTTAGATTATTATTGGTTCATCAGGTATTATGAAGCCTGAGGACGTTTTATCAATATTATTGAAATAAGAGTGTATTTTTTTTTTATTTCTGCAATAAACTAAAAAAAGAAAAAATATATTTATAGTTATGTTGTTTAATCTTTCTCATAGGAATAAATGACATGTTTATTTATGGCTAAGGTAATGCTCGTGACTAAAGCAGCCTTGTATATTTCTTTGATCAGTAAAGATGCGCGCACAAATGTACGTCACTGGCTGTAATGAGCTTTATTCTAACGCGTGTATGTTTGTCATACCTTTATTTCATTCTCTTTGGAAGGAGAGAGAGAGAGAGAGAGAGAGAGAGAGAGAAATATGTAGGGTGTATATCGCATACAAACATCGCCCCCACATTTACCTTTATCTAGATAGACGAATACGTATGCATTCGTGTGAATGATGTTCTATCGATTGTCTCTTTTGCTCGGATTCATTGATATATGCACATACGCATCACACAATTAATTGTTTAGATTACTTTCATCATAGACATGTCTGGTGTAGTTAAAGTTCCTCATTCAAATAAAATTATAGTATCTCAACCAATGACTCCCATAAAAATAAAACATTCAAATAGACAAACAAATAAAAATTGGAATGGTTTACCAATACGTATAAGTAGTTCTAAATATGTTGCTGAACAACGTGCTAAAGCTCGTGATGTTGTTTTATGTTTACAACGTAAAAAAATAAAACTTATTGCTATTGATTTTGATAATACATTATTATCAATACATACAAGTGGTTATTATCAAGGAACAGTTGATAATTTATTAGAACATCTTCGATCAACATTTGTTTATTTTATTCAAGAAATTCTTGATTCACCATCATTTTGTCATACACTTCATATATGTATTGTATCTTTTTCATCACAAGAACAACTTATACGAAGATTACTTGAATTAGCATTTAAAACTGCGTAAGTTGTTGTTTTTTGTTTTATGTTTGAAAATTAAACTTCTATTTTATTTTCGCATTTTTGTTTTGTAGTAAAACAGATAGAATTATAATACGATGTAATACACCGGAATTTGTATCAAATATAAATGAACAAGATTTTCTTGGAAAAGAATATCATTTATCATCTGTTGTTACTGAACTAGCAACAAAACGTTGTAAAACAATAAAACCACATGAAATTTTATTATTAGATGATGATGTGAGAAATATTTTAATAGCAGAAAAATTTGGTCATAAAGCACTTGAAGTTCGTGATCAAATTAATTTAGATATTTTAAAAGACTTTGTTGACAATATTTTATCTGGATGTTAATTTTACATGTTTGTATATTTTTCTTTTCTTTTTTCTTTTTTTTTAATATGTATTTTAAATTGAATAGTCAATTATTCAATAATTAATACGGAAATTTTCATTGAATCAAGAACAAACATATATATATATATATATATGTTAATTAATTTTTTAATTAAGAAAATTTAACTCTTCATGTATAAAATATTATTTTCAAGATAAATTGAATTCAAAATTATACAACTAAGTTAAAGAAAAACAATCATTGAAACACATGTGGAATAAAATTATCATATTAATTAGAACAACACATTTCAATCAAAAATATCATAGAGAAATTTGTAATCATATTCTCAGGAGATTTGATAGAAGTTATATATGATGTATAAAATGTCAAAGGCAACTAAGGATAGCATTTTAAATAGATACGATTACATGTTATTATCGATAAACATTTGCACTACACGTGCAAACGTAAGATCGGTTACACTGATATCCATAGTTTCATTGAAAATTTGGAATTGCGTTAGAAAAAAAAAACAAATCAAAAACTGTCCTTCCTTCTTATTTTTACAAAGACTCCAAAACAATAGAATGTTTTATATTGTTTTGAATATAAAACTTCGAAAGGTCAAATTCAATCTGAAAAACTGACAATTATTAATTTAAGATATATGAATCTTTACTCAGAATTAGCTATGAAAAGTTATAAAGTAAAAGAAAAATAACAGAGGTTTTATTTTTTATTCTAATCATCACTTAATCCTTATGAATAATGTATAGTAAATATCGGCCCGAAGCGCATTGTTATTCATTTTGCAACATATGATAACATGTTGATGCAAATGTTTCAAAAGATCACATTAATATTATATTTGAAAATAAGAAAAAAAAAACATTTTCATGACAATTATAAATGTTTATGCATATTATAGGAAAAGATCGACTAATTAGAACATGTCACGATGTGATAGACCTTTCACTCAAAAATCCGTATATGCCTATTATTGATCGATATAAAATCATAATAAAAAATGATTAATATAACTTTAAAATACTTGTAATCTCCCATTGTAAATTTATTATTACATTTATTTTGATTGATTGCGTCAATATAGTCAAGTTTTGACGTGCATGTTGAAAAAAGAAAAAGGATTGCATAAATACTATGTTTCACATCGCATGAATAATGTTGATAGAATAATACTCTCACCAAGTCAATGAACAAGAAAAAATTCATTTATTTTTTATTTTATTAATGAATTCATATTGTTACAAAGTTTTGAAATAATGCCAATGAGATTTTGATAGAAGGAGACATGAAAAATTTTCGTACATCCGATATTCGATTACGAAATAATGATTGATAAGTTTCAAGAATTAACTTAGGTACACTGCCAAAGAGTTGATCAAAATAGCTTGATTACATTTTCAAAGAAAATAAAGCGCATTCATTTATTAAATAAGTTTTACATTTTGCAATGAATTTATTTGACAGTGCTGATGTGGTAAATATAGTCATTGATTGATTTGATTCATTTTAGTATTCATTTGATCTCCGTAAAAACAAATTACTGATCGAGCTGTAAAGAAGAAATAAGTTTACTTACGCAGGTATATGGTTACAAGGCAGATAATTCTTATCATAAAAAAAGACATATTCAATTTTCAGACGTCGTCCGATTTTATAGAATGACTATCCATCGGCTACTATGAGACTAAGAAAAACCTAAACCATAGAGCTTTGAATTGAAGTCATGCCTATAAATAAGATTTCATAGTTATGAGATCGTCATGAAAGCTTTAAGGAAAACGAGCACATTTTTCTCGATTTATTCAATTTTCAAGTTAACTGGGTTATTGTGTATGTGTATGTTAAATGACTATTGCAATTTTCAGGTCTATCTAATAATTATTATATCTATTTATAGCTTTAGTATCAAGTCAAAACTCTGTATTTAAGATTGCTCGATAATGTATTACTGCCAGTAAAATGGTCATAATCTTTCATAGGTAGGTTACGGACATCAATGCTTTTAATTTGCCATTAGTCTCACAGACTGCTACTCATAGCCTTCAGTATAAAGTGAAGTGACGATATCCGATAACGAGATATGTTCTTTCGATAATCGTAAATATATTTTTTTATGTGTGTGATACTAATTTAAAAAGATTCAATATGAATTATATTGATCACTAATAAATTCATCGTTTTAATAAAAATACACTCATTGATAATGAAAAATAATTTTTTTTCCTTCAATTATTTCGATTCATGTGGTATAGAATAGATAATGAAAACATTGAATGATCCTGTTAGATCCGGCAACGTATTCTGTATTAAAGATTCTTTTTTCTTTTAAGATGAACTTCATTATATTCGTGCATATTAAATACACCCATGGGCAAAAGTATCCCTCCTCTCTTTATTCTTTTCATATTGAACTCCTTTTATCTCAAGTGAATGTTGGTTACAAAAATGGCTTTTAAATACTATATGTATATTAGTGTAGTGTATGATTGATTACAAACTGCTTCAATATAAAAACGTATGTCGTTCAATACTACAAATGAATCTGTATTTGTATAATCGCCTGAACCACATACTCGGAAGAACTTCGAATCGGCGATGAAGAGAATTCGATGATTCAAACCATAAAACAATTAGCAGATACAAAATACGGAGACAATCAAGTTGTGAAACAATCTGTTAGTCAATTCATTTGTAGCGTTGCTCACCTGTATCGAAAGACGTATATTAATCATTCAAGTGACTTGTGATCAATCATGCGTTACACTACAATAAAGTACTTGAGTCATTCTTGTAGTTAACATTCACTTGAGACCAATGGAGTTCTTTACGAAAAGAAAGACGAGTGAAGGAAGACTTTTGTTCAGGGATATTTATACATGGTAATTTGCTAAAGCTCAATAGATTACAGAAAAAAAAATTCATAGATTTCATTAAGCTTATTTATCATGAAGAACAAATGAGAAATGAATTGATTGTCTTGATCAATACGTAGGACATATATCATGATTATCAATTGTTCGCAATTTTTTTAATAATCAATTACAATAGAGCTTGATGTGAATAAAGGAAATAATCAACAAACTATAACTATAAAAAAACAAGAACAATCAAATTACGTAGATCGTTAAAAACAAACAAATTAGATCATCTCAATTTACACTTGCTTAGGCTTTATCTAACCTTGATATTTGTATTTCAAAAAAGATATCAACTTAAAGAAATGATGACATCAACTGTAATTAAAATTCATATTATTTCAAATGACAATCACACACGGGGATTTTTATTTATTTGCTAATAAATGATTTCATGAGAGATAAAAAAAAATAAAATTCATTCAATACTACTTCCTAGATAATCACTCTGCATAAGCATATAATTTAGAAGTAGTAGTATACAATTGATTATATGATAATCCTTTATAATAATTCATTTGTCAATATAAAAATATATGTAAGTTTTATCGGTAAAACGGTATATCTATATATAATTGCAATTTCCAACAGAACCTTATCAAGTGTGTTGAAAAGATAAGAAATCAAATTTATTACAATATAATACGTGCGCACATTTGAAATGTCAATTGACATGTGATAGAAAATTGAAACTTTTAGAATATTTGAAACATTATTTATGAAAATGTCAAATCGACCTATTTTTCTTTTCAAATGAAAAAATAAAAAATAAAGTTTTGTAAACAGACTGGCTGATTGTTATAGTGCATTAAAATTAGTTAAATAAATACTTGTCTTTCGATTACTCATTGAAAAGTATGACAAGCTTTTTCTTTCCATTTTTGTTTTTACCTTTAGAAGAAAGACAAACACTGACTTTTTTTTCTTCTTATATATAAAACGATGACTCAAATCCGTAAAGAAAAGAAACGATACATACTTTTCAATTTACATATCAGTCAAGTGTTCGCATAGTATTTTTTCATGTAACCTAATAGTATGCACTTATAGATTTATTCGCTCGTTATTTTTTTCTTAGAATATTTAATCATAATTACTAACATTTGTCGATTTATACGATTATCATTATTGATTTTTGTTTTAGTTTGTTAAATATTTAATTTAAAAAAATTGTTCTTTACTATTGAAATAAGCGCCATCTAGATTGTTCTCTTGTTCTATTGGAAATCGTATCCGAGAAAACAAATAAACAAACAACTAAATAACAGTTGACTCAATCTCGTATCACCATTAAAATAGTGATCATTCATTCGTTCGTACACTTGATGTGAGGATAAAAAATGAGTTGACTCACCTAGTAGATATATCATAATATTTTTACGATAGGGTACAAAAAATACATAATAGAGAAACGTCATTTATTATTGATATATGCCGAGATAATATTATTTCTTTATTTTTTTTTCAGAACTAGCCATGGCGACTCATGCAGGAAATCCAAGTAAATATTTAAGAATCTTATTTTAAATAAAAAAAAACTAAATTTTACTTCTTAAGATATGGAATTATTAATTCCGATGATCAATCAACTTCAACATATATTTACATCAGTTAATGCAAAATTGACATTAACACTGCCACAGATAGCAGTTGTTGGTGCTCAATCAGCTGGTAAAAGTTCTGTACTTGAAAATATTGTTGGACGGTATGTTAATTAAATATATATATTTATTTATTTTTTTTGTTTAATCATATTATTTTCTAGTGATTTTCTTCCTCGTGGTGGAAACATGGTTACAAAACGACCGCTTGTGCTGCAATTGATAACATCACAAGGACAAGGTAATTTGTAAAAAAAGAAAATAACAATCAAAATAATATACTATTATTTATGTTAATTAGAATATGCTGTATTTGGACATAAACCACAACAAAGATTTATTAATTATGCTGATGTTCGAGCAGAAATTGAAAATGATACTAAAGCTGTTGTACGAGATGATTTGGGAGTATCAAATATGCCAATTAATTTAACAATTTTTTCACCACATGGTAATACTAAGCATTAAGATTAATGATTGTTCTTTTTTAGTCTATATCTATATCAAGTTTTTCATTTTACATACATTAATAACTAATAAGATGAACAAAATTTTAGACAATTGTATACGATAAACGTTCGTTTGATAAAATTACTTACATGTATATACTCATGGGAGATTTTGTCGAATACACTCTATAGAATTTCTAATACATGAAGTTTGAAAGATAAAGGGTTTAACCTAAATTTTATCGATATTTTAAAACGAAATTAGATTTTGTCTAACTGATTAAAAAGAAGGATGATCGATTGAAGATATAATAATTTTAAAAAGCAAATAACCTATGAAATTTTACTTCATATAAAAATTAGAACAAACGTATCTATTCAATAAATTTTGTCTTTTTTCGAGTCGCTCAAATTAGAAAAACTATCGATAGGTTGACCGAACGATTTTTAAAATCAAAATAATAGATTATTGAAGACTGAACACTTTCTCAGTTTGTACATCCTAGTAGAGTAAATTATAATTGTATTCTAAACTTATTCAACATTGCATTATTTACCTTCTATTGGAAATAAATCATGAATTCACATCTGATGCAATACGAATATTAATAAAAATACATTATTATACTATATTTTTCAAAACATACGATATCATCATAAGTGATTTACGTAAACAATCTCTTGTCTCTATGAGAAGAGCATTGACAACTTGCAAAGATCTGAATTGTATATATCTTAACAAGCAAGTGTCAACAAAAAAAAAAAAAGAAACTCATTGTACATTGTCACATCTTTTCAGTAAAATTGACAATGATAAATGATTAGCTATATTTTGTTCATAGATTTTCCTTTTCTATTTTTATCACGTAGTAAATCAATAGCAGAAGATGATTTCATTGTAAAAAAGAAAGAAAGAAACTTCGATTAATTTCATTATTGATTAGTTGTATTCTTGTCAGTCTAAAAAATTAGATGAACATTGACTTCAATATGATTATTCATTTCCGATGAAACACATGTAATTGATAATTGACATTAATTATTAGTTTAAAAGACGCACATACATTTGATTTATTTTTAGTTGTTAATCTTACTCTGGTCGATTTACCAGGCATGGTTAAAGTTCCAGCTCAAGGGCAACCTCCGGATATTGTGAAAAAAATCGATGATATTATTCTCGAATATATAAGCAATGAAAATTGTCTTATTCTAGCTGTTACACCAGCTAATATAGATCTTGTTACATCAGATGCTTTAGTTATGGCACGTAGTCGAGATCCAATGGGTAAACGTACAATTGGTGTATTAACTAAACTTGATATGATGGGCAAAGGACATAATGCTCGTGATGTACTTTTAAACAAAGTTGTTGTTCTCGAACGAGGTAAATCAAAAACAAAACAAAAAAATAATTAATTAATTATAATATTCTTAACGAATAATATAGGTTTTATTGGTGTTGTTCTTCGTGGCCAACGTCTTGATGAATTTGGTCGAGCATCAAAAGAATTAGACATTCCGGCTGCATTAGAAAATGAACGCCAATTTTTTCAAAATGATCCAGCATATCGGTAAAGAAATTATATTAATAAATATTTTTTTTTTTTTTTGTAATTTATTATTGTTGTTTTTTAGTGATATTGCTGATCGATTAGGTGTACCATATTTACAACGGTCACTTAGTCTTCAATTAACTGAACATATACTTAAATGTTTACCTGATCTACAACGAGAATTACAAGGTCGACATCGTGATTTAGCAAAAGAAGTTGCTGAATATCGTGCATCAGCTATGTTTGAAACTTCATCAAGTTCGGATACAAAAGCGCTTGTTGGGTAATATGAGATATGAAATATTAAATTACACAGAAAATTTATTCTTTTGTGAAACACGATCTAAAACTAGTCTTGAAGTATAAGGATAAAAATTCGGACTTCTTTCTGCTCAGAGACTGTGACAGGCGCTAGTCAAAGAGTATCACAGAACGCAATAGAGAATAGTTGAAAATCATCAGAGACTGTTTAAAGCCGTGACAGGCTCTAGCAAAAGATCGCTACAGACTAGGATATACACCTTAGCAACATTCCTCCGCTTCTTGACAGCCGTTGTTGATATACCATGAGAGACTGTACATGATTAAAATTTCACTCTAGTATATAAACTACTTTTTACATTTTTAGCGAATTAATTAATTAGCTAGTGAAGAAATATCTCATAAACTAGATAGAATGAAGCAATATCCTGTGATTAACAAGAATAGCTACACCGTGTTTCACATTTTAATCCCATAGGCATTGGGCTAACAGGTTTTTCTTTTGTTGTTTTAGGTTAACGCATGAATTACATGAAACTTTTGACACAGCGTTACAGGGTACACATTTGAAAGAAGCTGATTTAAAAACATTAACTGGTGGTGCACGTATTGCTAACATATTTCGTGAACGTTTTCCATTTGAATTAGTCAAAGTACGCAGAAAAACAAAAACAAAATTCTTTTTATTTGTTTTTCTTAAGTAATTGAAACAAAAAATAATATATATATATATATCTTATAGACCGAATTACAAGATAAAGATATGCGTAATCAAACAATAGTTGCAATTAAAAATATTCGTGGTTTTCGGTATTTGTTTTTGTTGTATAAAATATGTTATTTTATTTTGAATTATTTATAGATCGGGTCTTTTTACTCCCGATGAAGCATTTGAATATATTGTACAAATGCAAATATCTAAATTTGAAGATCCAGTTATGAAATGTGTTGATATGGTTGTATCAGAATTACTTTCTATTATTCATGAATCAACGAACAAAGTAAAAAGATTTTTATTTAAATATTTTGTTCATCTTTAAGATTTTTTCTTCGTATTAAAGATGAAACGTTATCCATTACTAAGACAAACTACAGAAGATTTATTAACACAATATTTACGAGAACGTGAAATTGCAACTAAACAAGCTTGTGGCACTTATATTCAAACTCAATTATCTTACATTAATACAAATAACGAAGATTTTATTGGATTTGCAGGGTAAGTATCCTTCATTATTTCTTTTTCTTTTGCGAACAAAAAAAGAACTGTACTTATTATTAATAATACAATCTGAAGGGGATTATATTGATAGTAGATTAGCATAAGCTTCTGATATGTTTTTTTAATATGTTTTTATGATTATATTTGTGAGATATTGTAATTCTAATTTCTTTTTTTTTTATCACTCAACAGTCATTCATTGATTGCAAATAAGAGTACTCTTACACAAGTATTTTTTTTTTTTGAAAAATGCTGATAATAACATTTTATGTCGTTTAAACAGTAGACTTGTATCAGTTTCAGTCGAGCGGGACTGTAATCAGGAATAATACACACGAGAAAAAGTCTTCAGGTGATAAATCACTTATTAAGCTGTAACTGTATTCAATCGATAGGAGCTAATGATTAGGTCGATATGCTAGAATAATTTAAACTGTTATATTTGTATTGCTGAGATATTGAATTTTTAATCAATTTTTTTTTCTGCAAGATCCAGTTTAAAAGCAAAATGGTACTTTTGAATTTCGATCTGAAACTTTATCTAGCTAAAGATCACGATCTATTCCACTTGTAGAAAAAATTCTATATCTCATCAACAGAGACTTAGCAGCTCGAACTATGCTAGGATATTTATTTACTTACCAGATCCTATCGATTAAATATAATTCTGGCTTAAAAGTAATTTATCACTTGGTTACCTTCTCTCATCAATCGAATTTTCCAGATGTTTTTAATATCTTTCTTGTTATTCATTTATATGATTGAATAGAAAAACTAGTGACATGATAGTAATGATTATTGATGCGAATGACATATGAAGGCAAACAACCGAATTTTATCTGAATAAAATTTTTATTAGAAAACTTGTAATAGTATGACTTTTAATTAGTGTAGAGGTTGATGTAAGAAATGATATTTGTTTCCGGAGTGTAGTCATACACAAAAATGCCCCCTCGTAGAACAGATTCATTATTCTTAATATTGTTTTCAAATCAATTTTTTAAAACAATATGTCCTTTAATTTTCTTCTATATCACTTTTAATATTCACTATATTAAAGAAAACAATTTATCTTTTACTAAGAAGCTTTGATAACAAAATAGATAATTTCTTGTGTCTAATATTCAACGAATAAAATTTTGATAATGAAATGCTCTTTTTCTTTTTAAAAAAAACACTAACCAGATTAAATCTTATGTCTAAAAGCGATATGCTTATATACATATGAGTTGTAATAATAAAAGAAAAAGAATACGTTTAGATTAATCAAAACTATATGAACGAGAAGACGTGTCTATTGAACCTGTCATTATTCAAAGTGAAGCTTTCAACTAATCTCGAATTGATTTAATCGAATGTCAAATCTACGATTACACATGATTGAATAGAAATACGATTACTCATAAAGAATTCACATTTAGAATTTAGTGGTTTCAAAAGAACTGAAATCGGATGTCGTTAAATCATCATATAGACACAAAAAAAAAATCTTCATTTTCTTATGCTTGAGATTAAAGATTTCACTATATATTTGTTTAATATTATTTTATTTAAGTACTAAAATACGTGGCGATTTTATCTCAATAATTCAATAGTAAAAGTTATGTCAAATATATTTAAAATTTTCTTATGTATCTGATGATTTATTGGTTTGAGTTTCGCGTGATATTTTAGAAAACGAACCGGAACCGCGATTTCGGGTAATTTTTGCAACTATCGAACTATACTCACAATAGAGTGTGAAGGAGCTAAGTTTTTTTAGACCAGATGAATTTCATTGAGCACTGCAACCCACACTCGGTTTATTGAACGTTTCTGAGATTCGGGCCCGATTAATTGAACTTTTTCTGATCCGGTTGAATCGTACTTTGATTCTCTCAATAATATCTTCTAATCGTATTTGAGTACTTGCTGCGAGTATAGGAAATACTTTTTTCTATTTTTCTTTGTATGATTAACTTGAAGAGTGCTACCTTCAAATATCTTCTAATATTAAAATTGATAATTATGTGAATCGCTGTGTTCTATTATTATTAATTTTGAATTTATTTTTTAGTGCTGAAAAAACAGTTGCTGCTGGTGAAACCAAACGAACTGTTACCAATCAGGTAAAATTCTTTTTCTTGTTTTGACTATTTGACCTGCTCTATTGACCTGTCGATCGATAAGCATTTCTAATACAAATTTATTCTTATAGGGTCAAGTACGTTATTCATCTGGATAATTCTTTTTAGTAGAGAGTCTCGCGTAAAATTGTTGTCTTGTTTTTATTTTATTTTATTTTTATTTTTTTACCATTGCTATCGTTGTTTATATTCATTTCTCATAGAATAATCTTTATTTATGTAAATTATTTAATTTTAGGTTATTCGTAGAGGATTTCTTCGTGTTCATACTGGTGTTAAATTATTTCAAGCAAGAGATTATTTCTTTGTTTTATCAACCGATAATCTTTCTTGGTTTACAGATTCTGATGTATGAAATAAAATAAAATTATTTGTTTTTGAGATTTCAATTTTTATTTTATAGGAAAAAGAAAAAAAATATATGTTACCATTAGAAAATCTTAAAATTCGTGATGTTGAAGGTGGTTTTATGGCAAAACGACCACAATTTGCAATATTTAATATCGAAGCAAAGTAAGTCATTCTTTATCGATTTGTCATGTTGTTTTTTGTCAATAATAAAAAAATTTTATTTAGAAATGTTTATAAAGAACATAAAACTCTTGAATTATCGGTTGATAATACTGAAGAACTTGACACATGGAAAGCATCATTTTTACGTGCTGGTGTTTACCCAGAACGTGAACAACCACCAGAAGATCCACAAGTAATTAAAAAAAAGAAGGATAAATTTTGTTTTTCTAAATGATTTTTATTTTAAACTTCATAGGTAGCAGCTGAAGTTGGTCCTGTTGATCCACATATGGAACGACAAGTTGAAACGATAAATAAATTAGTAACTTCATATATGCAAATAGTTGCTCGAATGACACGTGATTACATTCCAAAAACAATTATGTATCATATTGTTCAAAGTGTTAGTGAACTTATTTTTGTTTTCTCTTGAAAAATTTATTATCTATTTTTTTTTTTTTGTTCTTGATTTTAGATACAAAAATTTGTAGCTAAAGAATTATTAGCCCATCTTTATGCTGTTCCTGATCCAGTAAGATTAGTTTGTTTGTTTTTTAATTGGAGCTTAGTATCAATTTTGTTATATTTAGAAATCATTGTTACAAGAATCTGAAGAAGAACGACAACGACGGGAATCAAAACTTGCAGAATTTGACGCGATTAAGAATGTATGTTTGATAGATATGAATTTCAGTCTTATAGAATTTATATATATCTTTCAAATAAAAGCAAAGAATATAGCTCCAGAGACAAATGTCAATGAAAATTCTTGACGAAAGTAGAAACGGATGAATATTTTACTATATTCTATTGAGTTCAAGGATATATGAGTTTAGGCCTGCTAGACTTATATATAGTGTGTATGAGTCGAAAACTTTCTGGATTCACGGATGGAGTCTGTCGTAGAGAGTAGCGGGTCCGTCCAGACCCGGACCCGGACCCCGGGTCCGGGTCCAGAAAATTAATGCCACCCGGGTCCGGGTCCGGTTCTAGAAATTTGATATCACCCAGGTCCGGGCCTGGATCCGGGTCTATATGTGATTTATTTTCAGACCCGGTTTGCATTCAACTGCGAATCTAAATACTGGAGAGTTCAGATCAACGTATAATATTTTCTGTATTCTGTTGCAAAATTTCTTGGCTATTTTTAATTTTGTAATTAAAAAGTCATTTTAAATACAAATAACAAATGAAGTTGAAAAAAACAAGAAAAATGAAAAAAAAGTAGACGAATATTAATAAGTTACTG
>CAJNSZ010000110.1:0-12155 GCA_905329745.1 Rotaria sp. Silwood2
TGAAGGTGAATATATCAAGAAAATATAGCATACTTGTGCGGATCCGTACCAAGGCCTGAAATGGTTACCCAAACCATTGAAGATTTATTACGATAGAGTGATGTCGACACTACCAGTTGATAAAGATAGGTATCGAATTCGTTTGCATAGGTAAAAGAAATCAAATTCAGAAAAAAGGGCCTATTTTTGCAGGAAAATAGTCTGCCACGGACACATTGAATGACGAAAGGTAATTCTGGGACCGCATATATGTAGGGCATATATCACCGTATATACCGACCAAATTTCGTGATTGGAAACTTTATAGGTGAATAACAGCATGATTTATAAAAATAACATGTACAGTAGTTCCTATCGCTGGGTGGTAGAAATGAAGTCGTTATTTCTCAGCAATGGAATGGTATTGAACGTTGAAAATTTTACCATATACCTAATTTGAGTAGTGCTATCTTTTGCTTCAATCAAAATCAAAATCGGAGAAAATCATTGAGCAACGCAGATCGTGGTTCTTGTGCAATGATTCCTATATGTATGCATAATCCTTTAAATCTATCTATTTTTGACCCCTACATCTTTACCTCATCCTTTATAACTATCTATCACTACGCCCCTATATCTATACTAACCCCTTATATATATTTATTTCTAACCTTCGCTACCCATCCCTAACCCCTAAATAACTATATGTTTCTAAACTCGTATACTTATCCCTAATCCCTTATATCTATCTATCTCGAACCCCTATACCTATCTCTAAGCCCTTATACCTATCTATTTTCAACCCCCCATAACGATCTCTCACTCATTATATCTAGCTAGGTCCAGAAATCCGACCATTGAATCTTGTCGGATTCGATCGTATTCAATGTCGGGTTTTGTCGGGAATAGTAGGATTCCGACTTAACCCGGTCGGATTCTATCAGATTGAGTCCAGAATCCAGTGGCCCGAAATCCGACGAACTTTTAACTGGGACAGAATCTTATGGGATCCGACAAGTTTCGATGGAAGGATCCGTCAAGGGCTTACGGGATCCTGCAACGAAACTTAACAGATCGGATCGGATTTTAATCATTAGGCTTCAGTAGTTGTTCTCTTTCTGATTCTCTATCATTTGTTAAATATACAATAAATATTAAGATTTCTGACACCAATGGTAAAAAATCCATTGTCTGCCATTATTATGACCTTACTCACCAAGCAAACGCGAGAGAAACTCAGATATACTCATGAAACACAGTGCGCAGATATTAATCATGCGTAAACTATATCCTTACATCTATACCTCTATGCCTATACCCTTATACCTATACCCTTATGCCTATATCCTTACACCTATACCCCTATGCCTATACCCTTATACATATACCCTTATGTCTATATCCTTACACCTATATCCTTATGCCTATACTCTTACGCCTATATTACTATGCCTATACCCTTATACCTATACCCTTATACCTATACCCTTATGCCTATACCCTTATGCCTATACCACTATACCTCTACCCCTTACACCCATACCCCTATGCCTATATCCTAATGATTATATTCTTATCACTATAGCCTTCAACCGACACTCCGACGGTTATAAGCTTAGTTTCATACACCTATGGATTAAGGTGAAAGTTTTAGTACTTGCTATAAATTCTTTTTTTCTCTGTTATTATAAATTCTTGAATTTTCTAAGTAGGATATCAAATATTTTGCAGCTAGATGATTGGTTCCCTAAATGTTCATAAGCCTAGGGCTACCTAAGGAAAGGTATATAACTCACACTATAGAGAAGATTCGTTTCAGCTGACCGCAAAATAAATAGTATTGGAGAGTTGCATGAAGCCATGAAGAAAGGGTGGAAAGGAAGAAAATCAAATGTGGAAATATTGGAAGAGTACAGTTGAATTAATTATGCCAAAAGGTTAATTACATATCTGTAGTATGCTTGTTGAAAGATGTTCATCTCTAATTGGCTATGTTTAAAATGATGATTATTACTGATCATTGGTCTTTCATTTCGATGAATTTTTTCTAACATTTTCACATAATGAAAAGAGATCACTGACCATTATTCTATACATTGATAGAGTCAAAATATTATGATGAGAGAAATTCTTTTTGTCTACATAACTCTTGCTCATATACACTACTCATGTTGAAAGTATTTGATGCCTATTTATTATTAATTGAACGTTCAAGTCATGTAGTCCGTTAAATATATATAATACTAATCTCCTGCAACACTTTAATCGATTTGGTGTTTTCATTCTTATTGCAGTAGTGAGGTAAATTTTAAGTATGAGAAATCATCGCGTTTTATTTGAAAAATAGTGCTCTGATAATCATTTTGTAATAATGTTCCTTCATCCTGCTCATTCATTAGCATGCCTGAGCTCATTTTTTTCATTGGAATCTAAAAAGCATTCAATTAGAAATAAATTTATATACAGAACATATGTTGCACTGCAATCCGACGACTAACTTCTCGGAACTTGATGGAACCGACTGGATTCCGACAAATGAATACTATCGGATCCGTCCTTCGGATTTCATCGGAATCCGGTAATCGGAATTCTATCGGATTCAGTTATCGAAATTCGTCGTATTGAGACAGATCCGATGGCTCACTTTCGGCCAGGATATGTGAAACGTTGTTATCTATGTTTTTTCCCACAATCTCTATATCTAACCTCTGGATAGATATGTCTAGTCCCCTATATATATATATGTGTATGAACCTTTGTCTATGTGTATCACTTGTATCTACGTGTATATTCATTTATCGAAACATATACTTTTATGTCTACTACCAACTCGTATGTTTGTCTCTGCTATCTACGGTAAAGTGAAAATGAACAAGTATCGTGTTGTCTTTAACCTAAGACGAACGCGAACATAGGAAAGGACCACGAAAATAAATATATTAAGAATATAAATCTGGGTATGGAATAATCATGATATGCTGCAATGGAGGTCAGCAATTTGCAATGTCAATGCTTTCAACTAATAGACATTGTAAAAGCTATAACAAAATCCAGATGTGTATTGATTATTGAAATACAAACATAGAAAACTGCTGATCGAGCAGATACTATATTTCTTTCGATAAAATGTTAAAGATTTCAAATGTTCAGCTGTAGTGTGATATCCAAACACGATCGTAAAGTGAATCATATATAGGTCAACGTAGAAACGAATTCAGATCGGTCGACTTTCTGATTGCTGGATATCTCTCTCTATTAGATATCAGATACCAAACAGAGTAGTTTAGTACGATGCCTTTGAAAGGATTACAACGAAGTTTCTGGAGCTGCGAAAATCTGGAGGGTTTTTATACGAAATCTATTAGTTTATGAAACTTTAGTGAGATTTCGTACAGTCATGCAATGGTTGTTAATGTATAGTAAAGTTCCACGAAACCTCAAAGGACTTGTTCGACACCTGTTTTTCAGTGCAATAAATGTACTTATCCAGCGAGTACGGCTTGTCAGCATGAGTATTTATATGACTGACGCGACTACTGGAGAAATTGTGTGTGTATCTATACTTTCCGATTACTCTGATGAGTATTCATATGTATTTTTCTTTGCAGATTTACTCACTAGCGGAAGCATGAGTACTCAATGTGCGACCAATGCTCGTTTCGTCGCAAAATATTTACGAAAACACTTATGCATTAGAATGTAAAAAAATAGATTACAGGTATAGGATAAAAAACCATGATGTACTCAAATCGAACATAAAGAAAATATGCTTTAACGACTTATCCATTTTTTCTCTATTCTTTTCTGATGAGTTATTCATACTATTTTAATTATTGTTGACTTTAAAATAGGAAAAACGACTTTTCATTTCCGATTATTTTTTTCCTGTACGGTGAGATTGAATATTTGTTTAAACGTATAAATGAAAACTTGTTCTAATTTTATTCTCAATATTTAGATAAAATTTTCTTCAACATTAAATTACAGCTGTCACTTTGACTGCGAAAAGCAATGAAACAAAATTTGGCTAATAGGTTTTGTTACAAATTTATTGCGATTTTTAGTTACGAAGACACATGCATTTTATTATAGAAAAATAATTAAACTTTTTTGATCATTTTTTGTAAACTACTACATGAAAAATAGTCATTAGTCTAAAAATATATAGTTTTTTTTCTGTACTAATCACCACTGTCTTTGTTCATCATCACACTTCTCAATTCCGTTGAATAATGTATTATTTATTTCTCTTCGCTTGTATTCTATTTCTCTCATAACATGTTTTAATTTACCTAATCATGTAAACAACGATAAAGAAAATCAATATCTTTAGAAAATGAAGAATCTAATCGATTGTGGTAGATTATAATCAGTATTAGTTGATTTTAGATGATTCTTTATCTAATGATTATAATCGATTCTAGTAGATAATAATCAGCCTCACTTGATTTTAGCCGATTCCTAGCTTAATGATTATAATCGATTCGAAAATGTAACCGATTTTAGTAGATAATAATCAGTCTCATTGGATTTTAGACGAATCTTATTTTAATGATTATAATCGATTCGAAAATCTAATCAATTTTGTTAGATTATGATCGATATCACGGATTTTGGAAGAGAAAAAAAATCATATAGTATCGATGAAAATTGATTACTCCGAGAAATCGATTCCAGCTGATTAAGAAAAAATTGTAGAAAATCGATTCTGCTAGCTAATAATTGACTTTATCTGATTTCAATTAAAAAACCGATGATAATCAAAAAAATGATTCATTCTGAATCGAATATGCAAAAAAAAACGATTAAAATCTTCAATTTAATCCAAAAAAATCACAATTGCTTGATTTTCATCAATTAATTACGTTCCAAATCGATGAAAATCATGTATGTGCTCATTTTTCGCCCGTTGTTTTTACATGGGATCGATGCTCCGGACATGGGGACATTGAATGATTGGTTGAAACGAAAGCGAGAGTATTTCAGTTATTTGTTTCTATAGAATAGATTTTTTTCGAGCAGCGGGACATGAGGACATTGAATGATTGGTTGAAACAAAATCGAGAGTATTTCAGTTATTTGTTTCTATAAGATAGATTCTTTTCGAGCAGCGGGACATGAGGACATTGAATGATTGGTTGAAACGAAATCGTGAGTATTTGAGTTACTTAGGGCATACCAAAAGTACAGGCAGTGACACTTTAATACCGTATAGTAGGCTTAAATAACTTTCTTTCTATATAGTCTGATAGAGAAAAAAAAGCTCTATCTTTCTATGCTATTTGATCGTACCTCAACTAGTATCAAAATATTAAATTATCTATAAAGCCTACTTCGGTTGGTTATGTGCTGGTTGTACAGGGTTGCCAAAAATGTTTTTCCATGAGGTACAACTTCAACGATAAATGATATCGACATTCAATTTTATACCAAATGAAAGCCCGTCAAAAACGGGATTTAGGAGTATAACTCGTCATTCTTAAGATGAGAATGGGCTATAGAATTATAGACAGATTCAAGTGGTTGGACACTCACGTGAGTGGGTAGTGAATCACAAAAACACAAATTTCTCAGAAATTCTTTTGTCTATCAGACTTTGTAGAGCTCTCTTTGCTGATCATTTTGCTAAAAAAAGTCTTTAAATTTGATCAATAAATAATGGTACTAAGGTCAACATACTCAAAAATATCTTAGCTATATCAACCAGAGGATTTTGAAATTTCCAGTATTTTGACCCTAGCGTCGTTATTTGTTGATCACGCTCAAAAGATTTTTTACCAAAATGATCAGCAAAGAGAGCTCTTCAAAGTTCGACAGACAAAAAAGATTTCTGATCGCCCCATGGAAAAACATTTTTGGCAACCCTGTACAACCACCACATAACCAGCCGAAATAGGCTTTATAGATAATTTAATATTATGATATTAGTTGAAGTACGATCAAATAGCATAGAAAGATAGAGCTTTTTTTCTCTATCAGACTATATAGAAAGAAAGTTATTTAAGCCCACTATGCGGTATTAAAGTGTCACTACCCGTACTTTTGGTATGCCCTAAGTATTTGTTTTTATAAAATAGTGTTTTTTTAATGCTCATAATACGGAGGATCGAATGATTGGTTAAATGTTTAGTGGCAGCAAATTGGTCAAAACTTGAAACTGAACGATATATGCTGTTTAGAATAGCAGTCGATCTATTTTTCGATTGATTGAGTAATAATTGAACTATAAATGGATTGTTGATTATCTATTCGATCGACTTATTGTGAGAAAGTTTGTCAACGTAAGATTGTAGTTTAGAATTGGGAATAGTCATTTTTTGTAAGAGATTCACATGAAAAAAAAAGATATACTTTATGTAACTAAAAACAAGCAGGCATAGAATGTGTTTCTTGATTGGATGCTCCATAGCAACGAACATCAATCGATTAATTATAAGGAGATGAATAAAACTCATAAAATTCTAATAGTCACGAAATAAAAATGGTTGAAAATGAAAATTTTCTGTATGTAAGTATTTCAAAATAATGCAAAATAAATCATAGAAGCTCGGCCAATTATTTAGAATCGCTAAAATTGTAAAAGTTGAATACAATAGTAAACAAACATTAATTATCGTGTGACTCATTCTTTTAACATGCATTCGAAACCCAACTAAATTCCCATGTCAACTGTGAGAAATACAGCATAGGAAAATGTTTTTTGAGAACGAGTATTGTTGATGTCATAAGGAACATGATTCCTCCATCAACAATATATATGTTAGATAAATGTATTGCATGGTATTTTATCGTGCATGCAAGAAAAAGCAGTCTCAATTGAAATGATTATTGGCAACTAACTATTCGTCTAATCCAGTATAAAAGACTGAATAAGCTTGAAGCTATGCATTATATCATTTCTTGAAATAAAGCATAGATTTTCTTTCAAGTGAATGAAGAACGAAAAAATTATTAAATTACAAGCGAAAGGTTTTCAACCTTTGAAATTAAATTTGATCATATCGAGCTCAAATATAAAACAAAAGTTAAAACCATTTTCAAAACTCACTTTATAGTTTTTTTGCATTACAGAATCTGAACCGAAAATGAGGGCAACTGCAATGTTGCAATAATATTGGCTACATGATGTATCGAGTTTTTATTTCTACTGACATTCTTGTGAAAGACACAACGTAAAACAATAGCTTCAAGTCTCAAGGATTAACGAGAAACTTATGAAAATGAGTGAGAAATTATCAAAGTTATATCGCTATTTTGATTCACTAGAATCTACGAAACAAAAATTGTCCGAAAATAGTATGATAGACATTGAAATAGTACGTACAATCGGATTCAATTGAAAAACGCCAATGTGGCACATGAAATGAGAAACACGCTAATGAAATTAAACTAGAATAGCACCACGTGAGTTTATCGAAAGTTAATGTAAGAAAATGCGACGAAAATAGAGTTATCACTATCAAACTATTCATAGTTATGGATCAGACATCAATAAACGTACCTGCTCTGCCGTGTAGAAGATGCCTCATCAACACTAAACAAAAACTTTGAATAGTTCATTCATAGGAGAACTGTGCTGAATGCTTGTCTATCGTCTGAAAAACTCTGGATACACCACTAATAGTGGTTGAATCATCAACAGGAAAAAAAAGACGACTATGTTCTTCAAATCTTTGACAACCTGATGTTTGAAGTTACTTTGTATATTTGAAGTAACACTACAGAGACTAAAAACTGCCAGTGTGAAACCTATTCTGACCATAGGTGAGTGGACTTCGAATAGGGGATGTTGACATGGTTGACGGAAAGGCTCACACCCACACCCTCACCTTTGTGAAGCAAGAATACCATTACGTTTTTTTTAACACATTAAATTAGGAGAAAGAGATGGCAATACAGCTGTTCATCCCTAGAAAAACGTCATACTATATAGTGTTTTTACTATAATATTGTGAAATGTGCACTTGATATTTTCAGTATCACTTAACAAAATCTGAAAATGACCAACTCAAAATCGACTCTCGTGTAGACCAGTGAAAATCACCGCTTTCTTTTCAAGGTCAAATATTGCCAGCACAGAAAACGTCATGAATATTGATTTCTTTACATTTTTTTTCTCATTTCTGTCAACTTAAAATCATGCGATAGTTTGAAGCGAAGAAAGAGAATGGAAGTTATAATTTATTCATTCTCTTTCTAGAATGCATTTAATAAGAGTTAATTATATTCTTTTCCGAACCGATTCACAGAGTAGTTTGTGTTGCATAAAAATATGCTACCAACGGCATATTATTTTCAACATATTAATATTACTTTTCTATAGAAAAAAAAGCAAGACGCGATCGCTTCCAATACATTGAACATAACTTGAACAAGTAGACGGTTATTGACGATCATTGAACAGTCGTACGTACTACGTATATGAGAAATATGTTATTAGATTACTTTTTGTTAAATCAGATGACATCTCATTTTGACTACTCCTTTCATATCTTTCCTAAACTAGTCAGCTGTGATTTACAGATCGATTGTTTGAACCAATGCCAATAATATTCAATACCATTGAATTCAAGGCGTAACATATCAGGTCGAGTAATTGAAGTTCTCTACTATAGTATGTTGGGTGGATTCTGAGTTTCTGCTAGCTTGTATAAATTAAAACTAAGTGATGTAAATACACATGAATATGCGTCCACTTTCTTAGCCACTGAATTCACAAAAAGAACATAGCAAATGCAAAACCTGATTGAATCTTTCAACATCGTATCATTGAAAAACTTTGTTACGATTCTCTAACCAGAGAAATTTAACATTTTTGTCTGTAACACTTAATCAGTAATTCTGTTTGATAAAAGCGAACAAGAACATGATCTCTGACTCGAAATTCATCAGGTACTATCCATACAGTTCATATTATTCCAATCATATATCATTGATATTAATGCATTTTCTCAAACGCTTTAGTTTTTTTTTCTATACACACAGGAAATGGCAATCAACTCAGTAAATCTGAATGATCTTATTTTTAATGGCTTGACACGAAGTGTTGCACCGAACGGGGAAAATAATGCTTCAACACACGGAACAAAAATGCTTTCCCTATTGACGAGTAAGCACTTGAATGATGGCATTGCACAACTACTCAACTGCTTATTTCCACTCGAACCCGCTCATGAAAAAGTTTGGCACGAATTGCAAGTATCAATAAATAATGTGGTGTCCATACTCTCTTTGCAATTGTCTGTGTCTAACAAACTTGATCGACACAAATTACTACCCGACATAATGCAAGGCAATTTAGAAGTACTGACAAAAAATACGGTCAAATTACCAGAAAAACTTGCAAAGATACAACATGAAAGTAATTACGTTATCGAGAAATGCAATGTATCCTACGATGAATATGTGACAAACTTTTTATACAAACAGACACCAGAAGTCATGGACTTGGTACAACTCAAGAATCATGTGTTTATTGTTGCTAAAACAGATGGTCAAGTTTGTGATATCGAACAGATCATAGAACCAATTCTGAAGTACGCCTATTTTCACTTTTGCACATTCAAGTTCAGCAATTCTATTTCGAACACCGACATCGAAGAAGCTCTGGATCGGTTGATTCATCTGCTGTCTTGTGCTCTTTTCGTTCTATGGTCTAAAGCACATGGAAAAATGATTGAAGAAGATTTTTCGAAATATTGGTACCGTTTTGTTATAGCAGCAGGTCTTGTATGTGTCCTACTAGATGCCTATTATCGACGCGCTACCAAAAAGGTAAACAAATGTTTTCATTCTATAATATCATTTTTTTCTCTATATAGAGTGGTATTTTACATATTCTCTCCGGCATGTTTGAGATCAAACTGTTGTCAGATGTAGTTGTCACTATTGATAAAGAACAACTGAAAGAGATTTCATCGGAAGACATGGCAGTAATACATGAAAATTACGACTCGAATGATAATTCTCCTAAAAATATGGACATTGAAAATTTTTTTCCTGATGCTGTACAAGACATTGACCAGAAGCTTAAGACGATCGGCGAAGAATATAAAATTGGAACGCTTGTTGAACAAGAAAATCTTAAACAGGATTCTACGAATGAAGATAAAAATGAAGCAACGTTATCTTTCAACGAACAACAGCAAGGTATTTCCAGTTAAACTATTTGAATTCTGATATGTAATCGTTTCTTAGATCACTCTTGAATAGTTGTCATAAAAGTTCGCGAATTTTCTGTAGATATCCTCATTAAAATAGTTTTTATTGTTTGAAAATGTTTATCCATTTCAAAAGATATACAAAAACAATATCATTACGTATGATTGAATTAGTTCATGTCACTAGCATTTGTACTGATCTTCAACAATGAAAACGTATCTGAAACGTGTGTTGAAAAGTGTTTATTCGTGTACTGACTGTCGGCACATCCAAAACGGTTACCTGTCACATTGAAATACGAATAAAACTTCTAAGAACAAGCCAAAGACGTTCACGTTTGTTCATCGCTTTCAAAATAGTAATGAATAAGTCAAACTACCGTTGTTCTTCCGTAGAGAACCTTTTGAGAAGCTTTGATCAAGAGTGATATTACATGTTCATAATCACTACTCTAATTGTAATAGGCGCACATGTTTTCTCAATACGTTTGACAGCTTTTAAACAGTGGGATAGTGATCGATATCTCTATCATATAGGCATTTTTCATAATTCTTTTGATGTCTTTCGTTACAATTAGAGTACATTAAAGAACTCAAAATACGATCGAAATTCTGTATGA
The DNA here is from genome assembly GCA_905329745.1 of Rotaria sp. Silwood2. Classification (NCBI taxonomy): domain Eukaryota; kingdom Metazoa; phylum Rotifera; class Eurotatoria; order Philodinida; family Philodinidae; genus Rotaria; species Rotaria sp. Silwood2. Next base: position 10,760 of record CAJNSZ010000110.1, read on the forward strand.
ATGTAAATACAACCGCCTCAATTAAATTAGAAGCTTTCATCTTTAATAAAAACCTTAGTCAAAAATGCAAACATATAGATAAGGCGTTGCTACCAACGATCACCACTACGAGGAAACTGTTGCTTAAGGCACTGAATACACATTTTCTGCCTTTCTGCTAATGTGTCGTTGAAACAAAATTTTTGGAATAGTAGATGCAAAAGTGTAATCATTCTCATTTTCTCTTTTAGAAATCAAAGAAAATTCAATTACAAACAAGTTATATATTATCAAATGTGCATTAGGATTTCAGATCAACAGAGACAACGACGACTCTCGATATGATAGCTTTGCCCGTCTAATTATGCTACATGTATTCGACTTAGATATACGTGATGTTGTTGAAATAATATCTCAGCAGGATGAAATAGACTGGCCAGACAAACGCATTAATAAATTATTGATCGTGACACTCTTACGCAGTGCCGAAAATGATACTGATAAAAATAAGGAAGCAACATCCAAGCTAAATTTTTCTGAACACACAAGAAACGAATGGACTATAGATGATGATATGGCCGGAGTGAATGCATTACAAAAATTCAATCTAGCTTTGGTTGATTTAAGGCGTTTCTTTCATTACGACAATGATCTAAGTCACGTTTTACGATGCAATTCGAATACAAGTGCAATACCAAATATTAGTTCATTAGACTCCACAGATTTTCCAACATTTTGTAACAAAAAAAACTGGAAGATAATTGAATGTCATCAAGAAGCAAAAAAAGCTCTCGAAATCTATCATAATCATCGCGATGGTTGGGAACTATTCGACGCTCTTTCGATGAAGTTGGTTCGCCTGGGATTCGGCAAGAAAGGTACCGGACGAATCGTTGCTGCAACAGACGATAAAAACACTGTTAGAGTTCTCTTACATGTTGGCAATCACAATACTTATATGATGTATCGACACAAAGCTCATGCAGGCGTTGTTGCAGCGTACACTGCTTCTGATGAAAAGCGACAAGAGCCGAATCTCACATTCGTCGACTATTTGAGACTTAGACCAAATATATTCAATATAAGCACTCGCTTGGCGTACAATTGAATACAAACACAATTTTTTTGTAAACTCATATGAAGAAAAAAGTGTCACTTTGGGAATAAAACAGCTAAGAACAAAGTGCTTCTAAAGATTAGTATCAGTAATCAGTCATTGGACGAGTACAAGTACAGCAAGTATAAGTAAAATACTAGATAATTAAAAAATGTACTTTGTACTTTACTTAGATACTTTTTACTTAAGTAAATTTTACTCAGTAGCTGTACCATGTAGGATTGTACTCAAGTACAGTAAATTTAAGTACATTAGAGTACTTATAGATATAATGAAGCGGAGCTGTACATTTAACATATT
>CAJNSZ010000110.1:12167-50445 GCA_905329745.1 Rotaria sp. Silwood2
TTTTTTGGTATTATATCAAAAAATATTCCTTCACAATCAAATTCACATATATAACCATTATGTTGATGATGATGAACACCATTAAGCCAAACTTGATGATGTCCTGCCCAACCATATACAGTTGGAGTTTTATATAAATTTGCTTGTGAAGGAATATTTTTTGATATAATACCAAAAAATACCCATTTTGGTATACCTAATTTTTCAATTTGAAAACGAAATATATGTGTACCAGAATAATATTCTTTTTTTCCACGAATTGTTGCATCACCATTTGATGGACCATGAATTAAAGTAAAACCATTATTTGTTGCTTGAATATCACCAACAGCTCGATGAAATGTATCGAGTGATATTTGCGAAAGTTTTATTTTATTTATAAATGAATTATTATTTTCATCTGGTATTATATTTATTGTTTTAGGTGTTAGAAGATCATTTTTAAATTCATTTAGTTTATTGAACCAAAATTTAATATCAGTTTCAATATAATTATTTTGTGTACGAGCTTTATTTAATTGTTGACTTATTTCTGTCAATAATTCATTCATTTCAATTGTATGTTTCGTACAAACTTGTTTTAATTGTTCGCGAATATCATTAGCTGTTTGTTGAATTTTAAGAATTGATTGTCGTTCCCAATCATCAACTTTTTTCATAAGTGGATGATTAGAAAATTTTTTTTTATCATCAATAACTAATTGTCGAATTTGGTTATGATATATATTAACTTTTTCCATTTGTTTTCTTAATTTTTCTTGATGTTTTATTGAATGATTAATAGAATAATTTTGTTCACCACTTTCACAAAGTTTATTACGTGATACATGACATTGTGCAGAACATGATGACTTTTCTGTTGTTAATGAAGACATGATCATCCGTCATATAAATGAGAACTGAAGAGAAAAGGAAATTATTTTTTTTTCTTCTTACATTAGTAGAAAAAGAAATCGTAATTCTTTTTAATCCAAGAAAAAAAAGCATGATCTTAGTTTAAGTATTTGTGAAGAACTGCGTAATTATTACCTACAAAAAGTGAAAACTATACAGAAAAAATTTATTTCATCAATGATAATATCTTTTTTAAGTGAAAAAGCGTTATCGAAGGCCTATGAAAGAAAACTATCATATCATCATTATGTTCATCCTCAAAAATCATCACAATTGGGATCAGCGACAAACTTAATTGAATATTTCAAAAAGAAAATAAAAAGCAGCTACTGCAGGCAAATTTGTAAGCTAGCACGACTTTTATTTATCGGTCATTAATAATTAGAATATTTGAAGACTGCACTAAAAAATGAAAAAAAAAAACTTAAAATGTGTATTATTTTTTTCCCTTCAGACATTTCTTTTTTATTTGTTTTTTAGTCCTACCAGCTATTTCTTCTTAAAATTTTATTTTACGCCTATATAAGAAAAGGATCAGATCAACAAAAGATTTTCTGGAAAAGCCTAATCACTTAAGAAGCTTTTTTTTTCTTCGTCGTCAAAAAAACTACGTAGATAAGGATCAGTTGTAAAAGTTTTTCTAACTATAGTACTAAAATATGCATATCAAATTGTAATCCATTACTCATGGAAAAAGAAAAGAAACTGATAGTTAAATTTTTATTGTATTTGGTAGTTTTTCATAGAGATAATTGCATAAATAATAATTCATCGTTATCATTTGATATTGAAATAATTCAAATTTGTCATTTATTTTTCTGCTGTTTGTCTTTGCTAATTTCAAAATCAGAATAGGATTTAACTATTAACATTAAAGGAAATAAAATGATACTACAGAAAGCATTCTACGAGACCGTAAAGGAAACGAAATTATTTCCACTTTCTGATTCATTAATCTTACGCTTATTGAAGTGATTTACAATGCTTGTTAAAGGCATCGACATCGGAGACAACTAAACAGAGTTTTATTTTCTAATTCCGGATATTTTTAATAAGTAGGTTTACATAGTACATAACACGTGACGCAAAAATCTTCGAAAAAAAAAAACGCAAAACTGTTAGACTATATTGTTAATTTCGAAATTAATTAAATTGTTTTCTTTTTTTGGAAAAAATGAAGTCTAAACTGTAAACTTTGTAATAGATATATATTTGCAAAATGAATTTGAGAAAAAGCAAAAGACAACAAAGAAAATACTTCTGAAAAGAAAGTTCCAGCAAAATTTTTCTTTTGAACTTCAAGAAGTTTTTATTTCTAAATTATTTTCGATGGAAATAGACCAGTTGTTTTAAAAAAGAACTACACAAATATGTAGAATATCACAACTTTTATCTATATTACGTAGTTTTTGGTAGAATATTTTGTATAAAATCTTAGCTATTTAATCAAATAGGTTTGCAAAAGAAAATTTTGATAAAAATAGAATCTTTTGCAAGAATGAACAGTCTACAAGAATATCAGCTGCCATCTCTAGAAATTACGCATGAATTCTGCTTGTTTTCCATCATTTGCGCAAAATATACTAGATGATAAAACTTTTGAAAAAAAAAAAGAAAAACACTTTTTCCCATTGTCAAGTGATAAAGTAGTATGCATGCTTTTTTTATATGAAAAATTCATATGAAATAGAAAATGAGATAGTACAACTATTAAAATAAAATTCCCATTGTTTAGAACTGGAACTTTAACAACACAATGTGTAATAAAAACATGAACCACTCGTTTAAATATGAGACTAAACAACAATTGTATGGAAAATTGTTCGAAAAAATTAGCTGCATCGTTGAATTTTAGCTACTGAAATACATTGGCTTTTGTTTTTAGAACTCTCGAATTGTATTTAGATCAACGAGGATACTTCGAAATAGTTTTTTTTTTATAAATATGAACTATGAACACAATTTTATCAGTGAGAAAAAAATCAGCCTATTTGGTCAAAACATGTCGACGATATTCAATTTTTTCTCGGTAAAATGACTTTTAGGCCACTCTGTATAGATGCAACAAGATTTGTAGTTCTAGTATCATTCTTTCCAATAGAAAAGAATTTGATTCAATTTAAAGTCAGCAATACGATCTAATAGAATTTGATATTTTTTTGCGTGACATGTTAATTGTTCTATTCTTCTAGATTAGCTTTATTTATTTGTTGACATCGCTTGTGATGTTCAACTGCAGTAAGGTTTATTATAAAATTAACACTTAACAAACGAATAGAGAGAAAATAAAGTAGAATTTGTAAGATTTATTTTTGTCAAGGAAGAAGAAATGAAAGTGAAAGCGTACAAGTTTGAATTAAAATAGAAATGAGTAAAATTTTTATTAAAAAAAAAATTTTTTGTGCTACAATTGTATGATTTCAAAAATCGAAGTTTCTTTCCTTTCCTTATCAATCATTAAATTTATTTATCATTAACATTTTTAACTTAGTTTTATTCATTATTTAATATAATCTTTTATTTATTAGTAAAAACTCAATAAATAAAATATTGTCGTTTCTTATACAATTTTACTTCACATGCAACTCATCTGTATTCATCCAAACTTCAGTAAAACTTTAATCAAAAAGAAAAAGAAGCAATCTTGTGATTTAAGAAAATTATACACACAAAAAATGATAAAACTTTTATTTAACAAGACATAGGAAGTATTTCTGAAAGAGCTCTAATATAGTATGTACCATTTCCAATCGTAGGAATAAGAGATGCACCATTTTCACTACATTCATTCCAAGCATAGACAATAACTGTTTGAGCTTCAGTTATATTTTTATTTACACAAGTTAATTGAATTGAACTTTTAAAAAAGTTTTGTAATTCTTCAGCAGTTGGCTGTAAGAAATGTTCTGGACCTTGATCAACCCATGGTACAGGATGTTCATATCGTGGTCGTGGATCCCAACCAGTTGGAAGAGTTATCACAACTTTAGCTCCACTTTGAATAGCAGAATTCCACCATCTATTATTGAATTCAAAAAATAAGACATGTCGCGTCTTTTCGAATAACTTGGCAAGGCGAAGATATATCGAGAAACATTTTTCGCTCAGTTGTAGTCAAGTCTGAGGCGGCATGCTTAATGTTAATTGAAAAAAAAATTTCGATCGGATATCTAGAGGGTTTTCAGAAGGATCTTTTAAATATTTTTTTTGGAATTCAACATTACAGTTTTATAAAGATCCTTCTGAAAATCTTCTAGAAACCCGATGGAAGAATTCGTTTCAATTAGTGTTCGGTATGCTCTAGACTTTACTGTAAGTGGGTGAAGTACATTTCTCCGTATGTCTTCACCTTGCAGAGTTATTCGAAAAGGTGTAAGATGTCTTATCTCTTGGATCCTATCATAATTGACATAATCATTAATTTAAAAAAAAAAACTAATAATAAAAATCAATATGACTTACTGTTCACTTCTTTGAACTTCATCATTGAATGGAGAACCCTACATGAATCTGATTAGTATTTTAATCAATTAGAAGAAAATATTTACTTGAATAGTGCCACCACCACCTATTCCATACGATGATATTGCATCAAATCCAATAGCAGCAGCATTAGTCTTACATCTTGTTATATCTGCATCCATCAAAACCATGTATGGATTTTTTAAACCTAAAATAATAAATGATAACGTTCATAGAAATTGAATTGTCAAAGAAAAATTTACCTCGACTCATCACCTTCTGTCGAAAATTATTAAATATTCGTTCACTACCTTGCCATCCACCACCACAAAGTTGTGCTTCTTCGTCACCAAATTGAAATAAATATAAAAGTGGTCTTCCATCTAATACAGTTTGAAATTGAGGATGTATCATAAATTCAATATAAGATTCTTGAAATTTATCATCACAAGGTGATGAACCTAATAAAACAAAAGTAAAATTAATCAATGAAACATATTGACTTGATAAATATCGATTTAATCCATATGCTGGATTTTCAGGACAATACTGATTAGATGTTTGTTTATAATATTGAACACAATATGAAGAATTAGTTGTACAATTAGGTCCAAATGAACAATAAGTATCAAATGCCCAATAATCAAAACCTGCAAAATTTGCATATAAAATTTCTTGATCGATTATTTCTTGACTATCACCATTAATAGTAACATTTGTATCCGAATTAATTTTGGCAAAAAATGGTAAACGATAATGAAAATGTTCTGGACTCATAGCACGATGAGAATAATATGATATTGCATCATAGTGTCCATTGATTAAATTCCAAGCATCCCAACGAATTATGCCTATTGTTGGACGATTTACTCCAGTTATTTTAGCATTAGATACAAAAGACCATACAAATAAATAATATATACAAAAAACATCAAAAACTAACCACATTTCAAACGTTAATTTTTATTCTGTTTGAAACATAGTCTATATCAGTGTTTATCATATAATGTTATTTCATATTTTGTTAAAGTTTTTCTGTGCATTATGAATCTAAAAAGACAAGGAACACAGCAAAGTGTAGATAGTTTTTTTTTTGATATATAGACAAATAAATCTGATTTGAAATATCGGAGATAAAATTTCGATTTTTTTTTTTTTCAATTTGAAAATACTCTAAAATATTTAAAGATTATTATTTAAGTATATAAATCACTGGAATGAACATTAATATAAGACAAGTTCCATTAGACAATCAAACATTTTGACAAGAAGTAGATGTTTCTTTTCGATTTCAACTACATTGCTGAAAAGAAACATTCATTCTGACCGAGAAGTCAGTAGTTTTATTTTCAACTTAAAATCATTGTAAGAAAATTTTATTTCATACAACTTTTAGCGATCATCTGATTATTACATCCTTTTAATTTACATTTCACTGTGCTTCTATTTAGACATTTTTGCGAAATCGATCAAAACGATTGAGTCCATTCAAGTTTTATTTGATAGATCTAGCGATACTCTACAATATACGATGAATCATGCAATAGATTAACTGTTAAAGTGTGTAGTTTTGTAGTTTTAAAGTTTAAAGTCTAAGAAAATATAGAGATCACAAGACCGTATTTTGACTAGTTTGGATTCTCTCGTAGTTTCTTCTCTCTTCTGAATGTTTTAGTTTATCATATAGGGCTTTTCAAGATGCATCTAGTCACAGAAAAAAACAATGCCTGGAAAGTTTATCAACACTCCAATAAGTGACTTGCATTCACAAACCAATTCTAGTTCTAATATCTAAATATTAAGAATAACTTCGATATTTGTAATGATCAAATCTTCAAGAAAGTGAAGAATTTTTTTATCTAATTATAAAATATTGTCGAACAGTCAATTATTAGGTTATTATCATGTATTAGCGTTCAAGACTTTTGATCTAGAAATGAACTAATCATATGCATAAGATATAATCACTATCGAAATTGTTCAAAAAATTTCATTCTCAATTTTTATTTTCTGCAATCATTAATACTTAAAACAATCCGAATAGTAAGCTTAGTAAAGAAAATTCTTCACAACAAAAAGATAAAGAAATAAATATGATTCCGAAATTTTCAAAGACACTGTCTTTAGCAAATCTACTTTTCGACACCTAGAACGCATAAAAACAGTTTCGTTCTGATTACATAAAACGGTAGAGCAAGCAATTCTCTACTAAATGAGGTGTCTCACGAGGAAAGATTCGCAAGTGAATTCCTGGAATTTCAAGTAAAACTATGTGAGTTTGTCAACCCTAGTAAGTTAAAACATTTTTTCATTAGACCCTGAGGAGAAGACCAGGGGATGAATTTTTCTACAAAAAAGAAAATGTTTGCAAAGAAAACTAAAACATCCATAAGTCGATTCAGTTTTCGGTGCTGATTCAAAATATGTTACCAGTTTCGACTCAAATCATATTTTTTATGGCTGAAATCTGCTGAGTAGTAGTCAAAAAGATGCTAAATCATGTATTGAGAATCAACGAAAAAACGACGTACTCTCGTACTTCTACGGTTCTCTTACGATACCCCACATACTTCAACTCAGTCCCGCTATGCTTTGGTACTGTTGTCGTACACTCGTACTTCCATTGTGTTTCATTTACTTCCTGTACTTCCAGGGGTACAGGAGCACGTTGTTTTTCTTCTGGTTCTTGCCCATGTGCTGTCCTTTTGGAAATACGGCTGTTAAACTGGATTATTTTATCTTTGGAGAGATATTTATAGAGAGACTGAAAAAATTGAATTTTGGTCTAAAACTTTGTCCATAGACAACTCTTGAAATCATTAAAATTTTCTAAAAGTTTCATTCAAAAAGAATGATCTCTTCGTCAGATATCAAATCCACAAAGAAACATATTTTCTGTCCCTTGTGAAGAGATATCATGATTTTTGTGGATTTGATATCTCGAGAAGAGATCATTCTTTTTCGGCAGATATTTCTAAGAAATTCTAATGACTTCAAGAGCTGTGTGTTGACAACGTTTTAATCCGAAATTCGTTTAATCAGTTTTTTTTTATATACTTTGCCAAAGGTAAAAAGCTCCATGCAACGACCATAACTTTACAAAAGTAGCCCATAGGCAAAAATTCTTCTAGGCTTTTTTTGTAGTCCTTGCAGGTCTTACCTAATGGCTGGTATCTTATCTCAAACGTAAGACATGACCTTGGATAATTCCCTCATTATTTAGTCAATAGAATCATTTTGTGTAAGATCATTCTTCTCCTCTATCGATCAGTGATCGGACGTGTCTATAGTCTAATCTATCGTTATCTTCACGTCTTGTATATATACAAGCACGTGTATATAAACGTGACCTTTTTTTTTCTTCAACTGCCTTTTACAAAGGTTCTCGTAACTTATACAAGTCTTTGTCTTATACGAAATATGAATCAGGAATCATGGACTGATCCTAAAGAAGCGATTGTTAATCCAGATGTATTAGCAAGTATGANCAAAAACGTAAATTAACAATCGAGCAAAGTTGAGAAACAGCTCCAGAATACCGTGCTCAACATTTCCATCGAGAATGCATCTCATTGGTCCATTGCTGACCAATTATATTTTACCATGTATGGATGCCCCTGGGCGTTTTCTTTCTAATGGTGAAAACCGCAGGTAGCTAGCTACATCCGTTCAGGAGATATTCCTCCTTGAGTTTTCTGCATCTACTTCTGGCGCCGACATTACTTACCAGTATACTACATTATACTGTGTCATCTTCCTTTTAATGCTCTAAATAATATCATTACGGTGTTCAACTTCCGTAACTTCAAATAGTGCAAGGTTTTTTTCGAGATTTTTACTTTCAACATTTTCATTTCGACAGTTTTATCTTTGACTTTAGTACCTTCGATGTTATTTCAGTGAATCCAAAAAAGATTCGATGAAACTTTCAGAACTATCTTATGTGTCTAGAATTAATATTTCAGATCAAAACTCTTTAATTAGGATTTTTTCAGAAATACTTTAGTCTTAGTAAAAATTTCATTAAAATGATCATAACTCTATATTACTAGACTTAAAAATTCGAAATCTTCTAAAAGTGTCCTAGTCTCATAGAAGCCTACTACTATTCGTAGTCATAATATCAAGTCGAATGGTATTTGACAGTTAGATATACTCCTTTTTCGTAAGAGAAGATTTTCCTAAAAATTTTATATGATAAATTAATTGATTAGATATTTTATATTGATGTTATTTTATTATCATTTGTTAAATTTTCTTCAGATATGTCAATGATATATTCAGATATTAAGGGATATTCGTGCATATATTTAATCCATTGATGAATATCTGAAAGAATATTTTGTTCTGATTTTGATTTAATAACTTCTACACGTTGTTTATAATTACTTGCTAATTTTTTTAAACCTTCAACTAATTGTAAATTCATATAATTTCTATTTCGATTTTCACAAATAATATTTTCTTCATAAATCATTCGTAAAAAACCATTTAAAAATGGATCACTTTGTGAATAATGAGCAATATGTAATAAAAAATAAGCAAATTCAACATTAACATGACATATTAATGTTAATTGATCGATCATATCATTTTGAATTTGACTTGATGAATTATTCATAATTTTATAATCTTCTAAAAACTCAATTGAAAATGGTTGATAAGGACAAGGTTGATTAATATGATAATTATTATTTTCTATTTTATTATATGAAGGACTATCATTTATATCTGATTCAAATGATACTCTTAATACATTCATTTTGCCACGTATAATCTTTCGAAGCATATTACGTATTGTTTCTAATATTGGATGTATCATTTGAACAATTTCTATTTCAGCTGATCTTATAGATTCCAAATTATTTGGAATATTATATGGAATAAGTTTTTTACGAATATAACGTATAAGTCTATATGCTTCATTTGCTGAATTTGACCAACTTATTTTATATTCTTGTTTTTCATGATCATTAAATTGAATTTTATTTTGTAAAGCAACTAAATAACGAAATGATTCATTATCAAAACAGAATGTATTTTTTTTTTGAAATGGAATATCATTTATCGAAAATGACGAAATCATATGTTGCAGTAATGAAGCTGTATTTCCTGGTGTGTAAAATGTTGATCGAGAATTAGTAAAACAAAATATAATATTATTACGAGCATCAGAACCTAGTAAATTAAATAATTGAGTAAGACATGATCGAAAAAATATATTCAATCTTGATTCATTTGGTTTAAGTAAAATACATATAGCATTTAAGTATTTGAAATTTTTTATATATTCTATAATATGTTGCATATTAAGATTATCTTGTTCAATACCTCGTGTGTCACCAAAACCAGGTGTATCAATAAAACGTAATCTTGTTTCATCACTATTATGAAGACGATAAATATGTGATCGACAACGTTGTGTAACCGAATGGCCAGGATGTTGAAAATTCTCACTACTTGACTTATTCACATCATCAAATTTAACATTATGTTCTTGCAAATCATCCTCAGTAGTAATACGAAACGAAACAGGCATAGCTACAATAGGTTTCTCAGTTTGTGCTTTATCAAATGTTTTATATGTAAGATAGTTGACCAGAGCATTAATAAAAGTAGATTTACCAATACCTGTTTCACCAAGAAGAAGAATATTAATTGAATCAGTTAATGATAATTTTGACGATGATGATGAAATAGGTAAAGATGTTCTTGTTAGTGGTGATGTTGAATTATTATTATTATTATTATCTATAAATGATGAAATTTCTTTATATTTTGATTTATTTTTTTTATAATCATTTTTAATCGATGTTAAAATTATCATATCACGTAATTCATATGTACAATAAGAAAAATCAGCATAGATAAGACGTAATCTAACATTATTTTCAAGTTCATTAATTAAATCATTAAGTAATTTTTTATATTGTATTGGATTATTTTTATTTAACAAATCATTAGAACATAAAATTCGATCCGTATTTTCATCAATTATTAATTTACGTTTCATTGTATCTTCATTATCATTCTTATCAACTTTTCGTTCAATAACATTACAATATTGTATATTTAGACGACTTAAATCACTGATTAAGTGTCCTTTTTTATTAAGATCAATTACATGTTGAAATAAATTAGAAATATTATTTTTGAAAATTATTTGTGCTTTATGATTAAGAAACTTATCTAATATTGATGTTTGATTTTGACCACAACGAATTTCAATTACTAATTTAGATAATCGTTCAATTAGATTTACATATTCATTTTTAATATCTAACCATTGTTTATATACATTAGAAAAACGTTCTTTAAAATGTCCACATAAGAGATTTGGCATATCTTCATTAAAACATGTTTCGATAATTTTCATAGAAGTTGATAATTCATATAAATATTGTTCCAAATGATTATTCTTTATTGAATCTAAATGAATATAACTTGAATTTGATATAGGACAAAGAATATAATACAATTGTTGATATTGAGTATCATCCGTTTTTAAACGACAAATACTATGAAATATATTATGTAAGGTTGTCATTTCAGTTATAGCTGGTATATTCGAATAAATTGTTGTATTAATAATATGTTTATATGAATTAACATCATCTCGAGTTAGTTTAAAATCATTACAATCACCATTTAAGTATGCTCGATATTTTTCAAGTATAACATCAATCATAGAAACAATATTATCTTCGGGTGGAAGTTGTAAAATAATAACAATATCAATTCCCCAACAAATACTAGTAATAATATGAGTAGCATTTGTTTTAGTTAAACAAGATTCGAGTCGTTCTCGTATTTTTTCTATTTCATCAGGAAATCCTTCTTCTCGATGAATATAAGAATAATGTAATATACGAGTGTATTCATTTATTATATATGGATAATTAATAATTTCAGCTATTCCATTTGTTGATGTTAAATTAAGTAATAGACTTAATCGTAATTGTTCATCTATATTAATTAATTCAAGAAGATTTCGTTTATGATTTTTATCACCTTTTTCAAGAATACATCGTGTTTTATGATAAAATTGAATTGATGATTGTTCGAAATTTATATCCAATGTTCCAAGTAACTGATCTTGACATCCATCATATAATGAACCGAGACGTCCATCAAAATCGATTGCTATGCGCTTTATTTTTAATTGTAATAGGTCTTGAGTTTGTTGTATCGATTGACTCAACATTAGGTAATCTTGACGATCTTGTAAGCTATAAGTTAGTATTTTCGATTCACTATCACTAGTTTTCGTTAAAAAATCTGTCAATGATATGTTGAGAACAAATGTATAGTTAGAAAATTGTAAATCCACTTTTAATTCTTTAACATCTTACCTTCAAGACAATAGTTTTATGTATGCTCGCAGCATTAAATGCACTTCTGTTTTGTTTCTTAATGCAACGAATCTGAATCAATGTAAAAAGTGTTTTTTTTTCGTATTCTTCAAAAGTAAAGAATGAAAAAGAGATTCATACTCTATAATAGTATTATGATCAAAAAAAAAAGGCATTGTAAAATTCTTAACATAGCAGAAAAGAAAAAACCTATTTGTCAAACAAAGAAAGTAAACGCCATTCATTTTTGATACTAGTTACATGTAATTTTAACCTTGTGAGCAAATAATCTGAAAAAAATGTTTCATATGATAAAGTTACATTTATTCTTAAAAAACGACAAGAAAAATTTTATAATTCATTTGACGAAATAATTTAGTTATTAATATATTTCTTTGTAATAGAACAATAATCTAAGTCATAATATTGTTTGTAACCCAGAAAAACAAAAGAGTTTGTTTTTCGTAGTGAAATAAATATTTATTGAAAGTTTTCATACAGAAATATGCTTCAAGTCTTAACAACATGTATAAGATTATAAACAGTGACTAATAGGTTTTGTACTTTGTTTACAATTGATTGAAATCCAAAAATAAAAAGGCTTTTGTTTTTGTAAACGTCATATACCATATAAAAGTCATTAGAAAAATCAAAGAACGAAATTTTAACATGAGGTTTTGCTTATAGATAGGTGTAATGACCCTTCGAATATTCTAAAAGTTTTAATTGAAAAGATTGTTCATTTGTCAAGATAATGAATTTTTAAGTAAACTCGATTTTTATGCTATGTTTGTCATAAAAGATTTTTTCTGTAAATTCAATATCTTGATACCAAGCCATGAAGATGAACTATTGCAGACTTTTTCTATTCTTACCCGAATCTCTTGGTGGGTACAATATGGGCGCAAACGAGGGTTATATTTAAAATAGTTGCCTCGTTAGACTAGAATTACAATTTTATACAAATAGTCTACAAGATATTGAAATAATTCAATGAGAAAGATGATCTATTCTAACTACTATAAGTTTTGTCGTGTTATTTGCTGAGAGTTTCATTCTAATTCTCTATAAAGCGAGATGCATTGAAATGTTCTTTTTTGACGAATCATTATACGATATGATCAATTTTTTTTAAGAAAAAGCTAAATTTCATTAGGTATAACATTTTCCTTCGATTGAAGACATGTTGACTCTTAAAAATGAGTAAGTACTTTTGCTAATAACGAATGGATAAGAATATCTTATAGAACAAATATTTTCTATGCTTGCCCTATTGATGTTCGAACAATTACCGATGCTCATATATACTTTCTTCGTTCATTCTATTTGAATAGTCAAGCAACAATGTCTAATGTTCTTACAAATATTCTTCCATCACTATTGGTTTCTATAGAAACTTTAGTCTGTTGCTTTATGATAAGTATAATTTATCTTTCAAAATAGGTTCGCAATAATAGGTATTACTGATTTTATGCGATAGATAATATCGAGCAATGAGGTAATTATTGGATTGGAAATAAATGTATTTATATATTTAGTTTTCTTTAGTAGATGAAGCATGTTCAATACTGCTGTAGCTATTGTTTCTGTCAATTTGAATAAAATGAATTTTACCAATGATCTTCGTTATTGTCTATTGTCAAAGAATCGTTCCGTAGCAAGATTAAGTTATATGGATCACTCATATGTATTTTCTGGAAAAGTATTAAAATGGGATTTCATTTTTTTGAAAAATTTATTGCAATCAATATTAGGATGCTATTGCTAATCTTTGTATTTTCAACCTCTTAAATTTGATTCAATCGCCTTTGTTCTGCTGACAGGGGCGGTGGAACGATTTTAATTTAGGGGAGGCTCAAAAATTTTTTTCGAAAAAAAACGTAAGAACAATATTGTAAGAGGTAGAGAGGTTTTCAATTGCCCAATGCTCAAAAAAGTATTGCCGAATGACTTTTGAGAATGATGACAATTGCCCAATACTTTTTTAGAATGATAGCAATTGTCCGTTACTCACAAATATGGATATTTGTGCATTCTCTACAAATCTCGTCATGTTTAGTAAAATTTTTTAGTTTAGTGGTGTTAAATCGAATTGAATGTAATTTAGTTAGTAAGAAGATTTGCATGTACTCTGTCCTTTGGGTCCTGATCTACTTACGTGTCTGCCACACATAATCATTCAGAGATACTAAACTTAAGTATAGTTGAGAGAAAGAAGATCATTGGAAGTGCGTATCAGAAAATCATAATAACGGTCAATAGGTCGCATTCAATGAAAGCGGAGGCAAGCTCTTATTTTTTATGAGAATTTGATAGAAATTATCATTACAATTTCTAAAAATTCTGAAAAGGGAATTACAATATATAATACGTGAAATGCCGAACCAGATTTCGTACTGGAATGGAGAATCCCGCTCAAAATAGTTATTAGCCCTACTGGACTGTACTTTATAACTAATAGCAAAATATATGTTTCCCATTGCACATCATTTATGCGGTTAATATTGGATTGAAAAACAAAGGCAGCTTCTTCATTCCTCTTCTTTCATCAATATACAAACAGACGAAACACGCAGGTTGATCAATATGATAGAGTTATAGTGTTTTATTACTATATATAGGCTAACTAGAGATGTAAAAACCGAGAATAGGGAGTTACCTCCACCCTGCCTTTGGAAACGCTGATAGGAGGACATTTTTCAGCAACTGTTATATCGGCTTTTTTGAGAAAAGTTTCTGAGAAAAAAGATTTTCAGGCATGATTTCCTTGCATTTGTCAAAAATTCTTCGCCCTGCGAACGTATTCCAAGCTATCATGTTTCTTTCTGTTCATTTTGCTTCCAGTGTTATATATGCTTGGATTTTTAGTTAAAGTTACATTTAAGAAATGACACATTTGCATTTCTTTGAAGTCTACGTGGAGCTTCTGGCATATAAAGGGTACGAGCGTGGTCATCTTCGGTAGTGAAATATGTAATAAAGCGTAATTCTTGCATACATGCAAATAAAAAGCTAGCTCCCGTGTCATTGATATTGAATAATCAAAGTTTCAGCCCGAAATTTTCAATTATTTCCCAAAAAATTCACGCCTTCGGCGGTGAAGTACAAAATGAAGAATGGTTTTTTCAGTTGCTACTATAAAAATCAATTTGTTCTCGTTTTTCATACTGAATTCTAAGTTTTATCAGTCAAACTTTTTACAACTGCTCCGAAAATTGGCCGCCTTCAGTAGCATTATCTGTACATTTTTCTATGTGTAACAGAAGTTGAATTCTAATACAGACATTCTCTTTTTTATGCAAATTAGAATTTTTGCAAATGCAGAAGAAAATTTCGCTGGCAGTAGTTTGAAAATAAATAATACACTAGAGGTTTTTACGCCAATGAGTGAAAAAAATTTTACCCAACCGGAGTCTGAAGTTCAGGTATGCTCTTGCATCGAAAAAGTATAATGGACCAGCAAAGAAAATATAGCCCAATGAAACTTTGAATTGCCCATGGCTGCCACTCCTCAAAAGGGCTCCGCTGGGAAATGGCCCAATGCTAAAAGAATCTTGGCTACGTCACTGCGTATGTGAATGAAATTGTTCTAAATGTATATATATTTAATAGTAATAATAATAAGAAGAAGAAGAAGAATATTCAAATTATTGTGAAAAAGCAACAGAAATCTGAACTAGTGCAATGTCCTTCCCATAAAACACAAAGCAAAGATTATTGTTCATCAGTTCAAAATCTTAAAACAATGAAGTGAGGATGATGATAAAAGTTTTAGTAGTAGATAAAAATACGCCGAGTACCAGCGATGTGTTCAATGCGTTGACTATTTCCCTTCATCAAAAAGACGCTAGTAGTAATATGTGAAGATGTATCGAAAATAATACAGTTATAAATGTCTGTCATCTAACATCGGACTGAACATAATCTTTTCCTAAAAAAAAAAGTAATACTTGTTCAAATGGTTATCACGTCCGAAAAATAAAATCAAAATGAGATCTGTAAAAAATTTTCAAATATTTGAGCCTCCCCAATTCTTTTTTAGGGGAGGCTTGAGCCTTCCCAAGCCTAAGGGCTTCGCCGCCACTGCGACGAAGCTGTGAGACATAAGTAAGCTCAATTATTTGGTTCTCATTTCATTATATTAATAGATTTATGCAATGCATCAGCATTGAAAGTCTTGTGCGAATGTCAAATTTTTCCACCAACTTCCGGAGCAAATAGTAACATTTTCGCAGTGAAACAGACTTAGAAAACATTGTTGAGGAAACATTAAATTTTGTATGATTAGATGTTGGCCCTCACAGTACCAACGACTTGAAATAATACTCTTTCGATACAAGGGAAGAAGAGTTATACGGAAAATTTGAGTTCAATAAACTACAAGCTATCGAAAGTTTTCTTCACTCTCCGTAGCTTATCTTACATGCCTAAGAAACATTTTCAATAAAAAGGAAAATAAAGCGAAAACTCTTCTTTCGAGAGTTGAAATTAAAGAAAGACAAACGCTGTTGTGTTTAAATACATGGCTTTTTTTACACAAGTAGTGAATTTTGTCTGAATCGTAGCAGCTTTATACAATGCCAAATGTCAGTTGGAAATAAGAAGCACTAACTGTCTTTCATATAAATAGTATAAATAGATTGCCTTGTTCTTTTCTCTTTCTCTCAATTGTCATCTATCCTCTGAAGATCTATTTAAGATTGTTGAGGTTAGTCTAGACTCAAAACGTTCCCTCACCTACATATGTATAATACGTATTTTTCTGTTTTGACATTGAACTCAAAGTTTTGTCAATGTTAGAATTAGTCAACTTTTTTTGAAAACAATAAAATTGACTTTTATTTACATATATGATTAAACTTGAACAAAAAACCATTAAGATAAAATATATGTACGACAGCAATTCATTTTATTAAAAGAAAATTATTTAATATCAATATAAATGAAATAAACGAAGTATAATCTTCATACTGTTCTGCTCTATATATACAAACAAAAAAGAAAAGAAAAAACGAAACTACTCATTTACATATTACGTTCATTAGGTTCTTTATAATCCATTTGAAGATAATCAAAAATATCTTTCTCAGATGTCACTGGTAATGGTTTACTTAATACACCTGTTGATCCAACTTTTTGAATCGAATACTCATTCAATTTATAACCTTGTTCTTGTGCAACAATACGCATATGACGATTAAGTTGATCATTTCCAGTAAAATAAAGTAATGCACAATAATATTGTTCACTCGGAAATACTCTATCAAATAAATAGAAATCGATAAGATTTTTTTTTGTTAAAACTCAACTAAATATTTTACCGTATATCAATACGACGGTGTAATTTGCTTGCATCAATTTGACAAACACCCTTTTTAATAATAGAAAACGACTAAATAAATTGAAAAGATAAAGGAACATATTTATGCTTACCATAAATTTAGAATCACCAATAGAAATAGTATCAGTTATAAAATGAACTTTTTTTGTTAATGTGTCAACTATTTTATGAAGTAATGAAGATAATTTAGTTACTGTTGGATGTGTAACTAATACATCGATGTCTGAACTTGCCTTAGCACCTATTATTAATAATAAGCGTTTTTTTTTCTTTTAAACTTTAATTTAATAATTAAAATAAATATTTACCTCGTCGATAACTACCGACAATTTCTGATTTTAATTGATCATCAATTGCATTGATCTCTCGTAAAAGAATTGTCTAAAAAAATATTTTGATATTATTTTCATTTATTAAATAATTAATTATAAATTGACCTCCATTTGTTTCATTTCATCTCGAGGAATTTTTTGTTCGAATTCTTCAAGATATTTTAAACCAAGTTGTTGAGTTTTATTTAATAATTGATCACGTTTTGGATGTGATCGTAATTCATCAATAGATTTGATTCTATCCTGATGAACTAGTTTATTTGCATGGGCAGGACTAAATACAATAAAAAAAAACGTTTATAAGTGCAGTTTGCAATAAATTCAACTGAAAAACTCCTATATTCTCATCATTTATATTATGTCAGTGTAAAATATAGAATATAAAAATTTAAGGAGACATGCTTTATTTTGTGTCTTGTTGGCGCTCAATCTGGACACAGTCAATTAATTGTACAAAAATAAATATTGTAAGATATGCTCATTTTCAGCAGTTATGAACTCTGGGATGTTCAACTTGATTTTTGATCAAAGTAAAAAGATGATTAGATAACATTGTCATACTGATTACTTACATATTATCGTTGTATGACGACTGTTATACTCGAATACTCAATAAGTCATTAGAATTAACATCTGTCAGAAAAAAAAACGATTGTTCATATTGCTGAACTATTGCCTTTGTGTAACAAAGAAAGTATACTTGTCGATCTATGTCATCGGTTGTTAAAAATAATCTGTACGCGGTGACTGTTATGGGTGAAGAAACTGAGAGTAGGAAATAACTCAACAAAATATCGACTTAAACTTTCATGAATTGTTTTTTGTTGGAATCTCTTATGAGTTCAAAAAAATAAAAAACTCAATGAAACAGATAATTAAAAGAGAAATTGTTCTTACCCAATACCCATAATACGTGTCATTTGATTGATAGCTGCACCGGTTTCGTCACCTCGATTAGTTTCTAATTTTTTTATTTTTCCAGTAGATAAATATTGTTCAATTTTTGCTTCAATTTTTTTACCTATTCCTTCCTTTTAAAATACAACAAACAAGACTTATTTATTGTTTGAATTGCAAATATTCTTACCAATCCTTTAATATCTTTTATTGATTCAATTTTATGATCAATTTTAGCAATTGAACTAGCTGCTTTTCGATAAGCATTATATTTATGTATCAAACGTGAGACATTTTTTTCATAATCAGCTAATTCTAATTAGAATTCAACCAAAAAAGATGATAGAAAAACAAAAAAATAAATGAAAATTAAAATACCCTGAAGAAAATCGATTAATTCGGAATTTGGATTATCAGGAAGTTTACGTTTTGTTGACATCGTTTGAAGGAAAATGAATAAAAATAAATCGAATGGACATCTATAAATAATTAGTTTTTCATTTTTACTATTTCAAACATCAGATGCAATAACTATTTTGATGAGATATCAAATTTGGCCACTCACGAATCTTAGATTGAACTTAACACTTTTAGGATAGATGTCATTCATAGATGGTCACAGGGATCAATGTAAAGTGGCGGAAAAAAGTTTAAGAACAACATTGTTTCGTTTGATTCTGTCCGAAGACAAAAACTAAGAAGGTTCCAATAATCGATATACTTAGGTAGGATCTATAGTTGCCCAGTGCAGGCCTCGCAGCGTGTTTACTTTCCTGATTTTTTTAAGGTGGCCTGATTTTCCTGCTTTTGACTGAAAATCCTGATTTTGTCCTGATTTTTCAAGGTTTATCTCTGTAGGACCACATATACGTCATTTTTGTGTTTTATTTTGTTTTACTCAACGTTTCTTAAAAATTTTATGAAAATATTTGTTGAATATTTTCTATAAAGAGAAAGATGATGCTCAAATTTTTCTGTTGTTCATTTTTTTCTTGTAATCACTTTAAGTATCAATTCTTTCGAATTAATTGCTTTTTGAAAACAGCTATTTTATCATTAGTAATTATCATCAGTACTTTGGCGGTATTTATATCATACAGTTTACGACCGTGCGTAGCTGCATTAAATCTTGTATTCCCTTATTTCNTCAGCCTGTATATTTGCCTTTTCCTTTGAATATAT
This sequence comes from Rotaria sp. Silwood2, assembly GCA_905329745.1. Lineage (NCBI taxonomy): Eukaryota > Metazoa > Rotifera > Eurotatoria > Philodinida > Philodinidae > Rotaria > Rotaria sp. Silwood2. Next base: position 31,628 of record CAJNSZ010000110.1, read on the forward strand.
GTTTTACCAAAAACAATTGAGTGTAATGAAGACAGCCTCATATCCAGATTCCCACAGGCTTGATCTTTTCACTATCACCAAAATTAGTTTTTAAAATTTTTCATCAATATATAATTACCTTTTGAAAAAAGTAATTATATATTCTGATAGAGCTTGAAATTCTCTATCATCCTATATATTTTCCCCTTGCCTTGCATTTATGTACTGAATGTGCTGAAAAATAATTCAAGTATTTCGTCAGTAATCTCCTGAAGAAACCAAAAAAACTGAATTCTTTTAGTAACATGTTCCTTTTCATTTCAGCTTTATTGTTAGTATAATAATAAATTTTGAAACAAGAAATTAGATATTCTGATAGAGCTTGATATTCTCTATCATTGTATACTTTTGAAACAAAATACGAGATATGTAGTAAAAAAGCTACGTCTTTTTAGAGCTTTGAAGGAGCATGTCGACGCAATACTCAAATTATTCTTCAGCACGTAAATGTAAAATGGTTAACAAATATACAGGATGATAGAGAATTTCAAGCTTTATAAGAATCTGTGATTGCTTTTTAAAAATAAATCTTTCCGTAAGAATAATAAATTTAAAAACAGAACTCCAGAACCAACGGAAAATGCACATTTTTGATACTTGCCATTTGACGGTGCGTTCACTGTACTCAAATTTTCTTTTCAATAGATGAATATAAGTAAATAAGTAAATATACAGGATGATAGAGAATTTCAAGCTCTATCAGAATATATAATTACTTTTTTCAAAAGGTAATTATATATTGATGAAAAATTTTAAAAACTAATTTTGGTGATAGTGACAAAATCAAGCCTGTAGGAATCTGGATATGAGGCTGTCTTCATTACACTCATTTTTTTTTGGTAAAACATATATTCAAACGAAAAGGCAAATATACAGGCTGATAGAAAACTCCACGCGCTTTCAGAATATATCATAATTTTAAAAAAAATATCTTATTATAGAAAAGATTTCCTTAAAATACTGAGTGCAGTTTCTTTTTTTCCGCGGGCATATATAGACAAGAGATCACAACGATAAAAATCGGAGCGAGCATAACTAAATTTGTTCTCAATATTTGACATATGACTAGAATTTATTATGATGAAACAGCTAATTGACAACAAATACATTGCTGTTTGAGTTTTGCTACGTAACATATATTTTACCTTGTTTGAAGCAAATATCAATCATTTGATGAACGAAGAGTTCACAACATTTCTCTTGATTACTGCCTTTTTGTGCCGACATAAAAGGTTTCAATAATTCGTCAATTTTTGTCATCATTACATGAAGTTTCGATTGATCATACTCAAAACAAGATGTCCATACTTCGATGAGTTTTTGATAGTCTCGTCGATCACAGTCATCGCTCATCGAGTAGTCAGCATTGGTCATAAAGCATAAAAACCATGTCAGATAAAAGTGAGAAGATTGAGAAGTGTCGTTTTCTAGCAATTCCAATAGAAAACGTTGGCGATCGAAGTCCCAAAGAAGTGACGAATGAGGCATAAAATTAAGAATTGTTCTCAAACTCTCGAGATGATCAGTAGTATCCCATAGATTGTATAAGTATTCATGAATTTTATATTTCAAATGAGTATTAGTTCGTATTTCTGAACGAATAATTTCTTCTAAATCGATAGTGCATTGATCGTTCATTATTGCTTGATGTTCCACGAATTCGAGTAAAAAAATGATACTTTTGAGATCAACTACAATAGACAAGAATAATTGTTTTGTTTTAGTAAACCAAATTAGTCACAAAACAATGATCTTCACACAGGACAGTAAATAATACAATATGACTTGTGAACGGCTTGTTTTTACAAAAGTGTTATATGCAATATCGTAGTCAGTGTGATCTACCTTGGTACTCAGACTACTAAATAGTTCTAGCTATACTACGTGATTCCTAAACGACAAATTTATGATGTTTCGTACTAATTCGATAATGGATATATGTAAAAATCTATACGCCATCAGTATTTTCGACCCAATTATTATATAGAGAACATCGTCCATTTCGGTATCAAAACCTTTTCTGTCGTGTACTGATAGTGTATTAAGAGACACAAATGGCTTGCTTCTTACTATTTTCATTTTGACTTACGTATAAAACGATTTGTTTTGACAAAATCTTGAATGAACTGGTCAACTTTTTCCTTTACATCGATGTTTTTTGACTTCGCAATAGTTGCAATTTTGATAAAATATTTCACATAGCTATCGATCGATGTTATCAATTCGAGATGTTCGAACTTAAGCTGATTTGGATTGGCTAAATCAAATAATTCGGTCCATGTTGAACCTTGAAGAGGATTATTGATTTCAACAAGTTGCTTGAGCATAATATTTATAATCTCTTGACGTTTTTCTTCTGCGGGCATGCGACGTAGCAAACTAATAGTTTCACCACTTGTATCCTTTGAGTTCGGAATGAAAGTTATTGTCAGCCACAGCTTCAAACATAAAAGTTTTGCAACACCATCTTCAAAGGAAACCATCTCAGTCTCGAACACAGAACCCATAATATCATTCCAACACTCGAAAATTTTATTCGTAATGAGTGGAAAAATTTTGGTTGAACTTAAGTAAATTGTATCAAGATTATTTTTGGTAAGAGGTAAAATTCCGATCATGCTAATTAATTGTTTAGCATCAATCGAATACCTTATCGGATTTTTTAAAATATATGGTAAATACTTGTTATTTGTTTGAAAGAAATCGTTGAGTTGACTTTTAGTGATGTTACTGCAGAACGGAGAAGCCAAAAATTGGGTGAAAATAAAATTGAAAGCATCGTCATTTTGACGTTGAATAAAAAAATAGGTAAATAAGCAGAGCTGATTCCAAAATGGTACATAGGATCCTAAACAAAATAGAAGTATGTGTATCTCGTTGAATTATAATTTTTCATTTTGTTATTCCTACCTGGGGCATCCATTCCTAATTGTTTTTCAAACTCAACGTCAAGCAATGCACAGTGCCAAACTGATGGAGAATACCATTCTACCGGACGTTTTTTGGAGTCCATGAAATGCATAGGTCTGTCCGTGAAATCCAAACCTCTGCTCATGAAATGTGAAGTTGTCTTTTCTCTGTATGAAATGCGCAATTGATACCACTTAACAGGTTTCGATATCTTTTCATGCCGAATAATCAATTCATCACGTTCGTTGCGTTTTAGATCATATTGTAGTGCATATATGTATGGACCAGTTTCCGATTTGTCATCGACTATTGTCTCAGGAGCAAAATTAAGCTTTAGATCGTTGCTAAATATGGCTTGGATTTTGAAATCGGTACTGTTTTTAGCATCACGCAGAATATATAGGTGAACTTTACAGTCCATTCTGATTCAGAATATCTATCAAACGAAAAACAAAAACAAATATTCTTTTACCTTACCTTACTCGAATTTCTTCGCATGAAGCAGAAAAAGAACATTAAAAAAGAAGGAGAACGATAAGGTTTTTAACAATAACATTACATGATTCATTTTTTCACTTTCTTCAGGGTGTCCAAAAAATCACACTACACTTCGAAAATCTTGAATTTCTCCGTCATCTTTTGACTAAATGGGCTGATTTTTTTATCACTGAAAGCGTGGATGTGAGTATGGGGTGTGAAGTGTGACTGTAACTATGGTTGTGAGTCTTCTCTGAGTTCATCACCACGCACATCCCATGAAAAATTGTGTAAAACATTTGATATTATTTGAGTATTTGTATTTATCTATCACTTTTGCATTTGGCTTCATGGACAATCATGTAACGATACGGTATGAGTGTGCTAAGAGTTACTACAGTGTTATGACGGTGCTACTTTCATACCATTAATTAGCGGGACGTTGTCATGGATTACAAATCTTAGAAATGGAAGCAGCTAAAACAAAATCTCTTGCACAGTTGTGCATGTGTTGATACGGTGTAGATGACGATGTATGAGTGCGTGAGGATCTGGATATGAGTAGATAGAAGAGTAAACGTATTGATGCGCACGTTAATGTGACTGTGTATATGAGTCTATGATAGTCTCTCGCGCACACATTCAGAGTCACCTACATCATCTTGTTCTCATTCTCTGCACTGAAATCATATATATTGGAAAATTCTTCGTCACTTCTTCCTTATGAAACATCGGTGTGCAACTGTTTATCTTTGAGAAACAACATGATAATGCTCTGAAGAGCGTGAGCAAATGATAAATAAGATACTGATAAGAAAGAAGAATTGCGCACACCGACATGCTGGCCATACTTACCTTGCAAAGACACGTTTAATTGTTTTTTTTTGACTCTCAATTTCAGATATTCTATTTCAATGGCTACAGTCAGACAAGTCTTTGTACCATGAAGGGTGTGTGTGTAGGTGCGGGTGTGAGTATGAAAAGAAGAATGATACCGATACTCATATCCACCCACGCTCACGCCCATATTCACACATACCCACATCCACACTTGCATCCTCAAAACTCACAACATGGTAAAAAAAAGTGTTGGATAATTTGAAGATGCTTCAGGAGAAAATTTCTTCCCAGTTAATCAAAAAAAAATTGGCAAAATCCTTTCATATATGTTGAAATCTTTCTTGAAGATCACAACAGATATAGCATGATGACATCTTGCTGAGAAGAGTTTAAACTATCGAGATAACGTAGTGAAGAGTTTTAGAATGCAATACATTTCCAGTACATCGTAAAAATTTTTGATTCGTGTCTCTCTGTTACACAATTCTTCTTCAACCACAACAATACGATATATTATATGACCCATTTATATCGCTCTAAATTTCGTTGCTATAAAAAAGTCTGCTAGCAACGTACTTTATCGTTCACTGAAAAGCGTTTATTAACAGAACGGATCAATCTGTTGAATGATTCTATAGTTCTATCGAATGAATATTGGTTTCGTTTCGTTTAGTACTTTATTTATCTTACCATAATGTATAACAAATACTCTTTATTATTTTAGATCCTTATTTGTTTCAAAGATACGATATTCTTATCTTCTCGCTATTATGGAACATCAATTTTTTATTCTAACAGAACAAATTTGTGTGAAAAAATATGACTATACAGCAAATAATTGAGATACGAAACTTGAAGATAATTAATTCTAGTACAATTACACATTTTCTTTTGAAAAATATAAATGAAATTCTATTTATAACAAGGCAAATATAGATAAAAATCTTTCCAAGAACCAAGAATGTCGAATTAAAGTTTAAACGTCTTATATTAGCACAATTTCGATGTGTTGCTTCACGTGTAAAGTTTTCTGTGACTTCTTCAATATATGAATAGGGAATTGTAAGATCAATAAGACGCGGTAAAAGCGTGTTGGTATCAACTAAAAGTTATTCTGCAATATCAATATTTCCAAAACATATGTCGAGATGAGGGAATACAATAACCGACGACATTTGATTATTCATTTTTGCTTCATGTAATGTTTTATAATTTCGTCGCTTATGGCTAAAAACAGTTAGATTAGTTAGAAATGGAAAAGAACGAGCAATTCGATCATAGATTTTATGCTCAAATGGACAAAAAATATTCGACAACGATATAGAACGAACATTTGTAAATAACCTCCAGGAAAGTTATTACTAATATCATGCATGACATTCATTTTGTATGGAAATGAATAGATGTGAGATCGAGCCATGCCATCTGGATATTGATCTAAGTAAAACTCAACTTGATGAAATTTTCCATTGAGAAATGTTAATCGAATGTCTTTATATAATTGATTGTTAACATAAGTACTGATGTTAGTACGAGTGATAATATTAAAGTTGAATGTTTGAAGTTGAGGCATATGATCTAGAATCTCATTGTTGAGAAGAATACCATCAACAAATGTAGATCGATTGGTAACAGTGAGACATAATGTAAGCTGTTCGAGATATATCATTCGACGAAGAAGTGGGACAACGTGACTATTATATTTTTTAGCTCGATTATATGAAGTTAGTGAAAAATATTTTAAATGCAATATATCCTTTAAAAAAAAGACTTCTTTAATTAATGTAAACAAATACTCTTACTGTATTATTGATAAACAAATTTACATTGGAAATCAAATCAATTCTCAAAATGAAGGTACGCAGTTGAATGAGACGTCCATTAAGAAGACATTGACCCCCAATCATTGAATGAGCTTACATTGATATGCAAATTCATAATAGTTGACAAAAAACAATTTTTTTTCAGATAAATCATTGAATGTTAATACTGGATGAAGCAATTTAGAGCTTTGGCCAAAACCCAAATCTCTCTGGGTCGTGAATAGAGCAAAAATACGTTGAAATATATTTATTCGTAAGTCGTTATATGATCTTGATTCAGTATCATCAATCAAGACAACAAGATGCATGATTTGTTTTTTGAAAATATGAGCAAAATGAGATGCATCTAAAAAATGTGTTTAAAGAATGAATATGTATCTTATTTGTAGGATATGTTTATAAAAAAAATATTTTCTGCCTGTCAAAACTCGCATTGCTACCTCTTGTGTGAGATTGATAAGTGTAAGCTTACATAATCGAGGATAATCACCAGCGTAAAGAATCCGTTCCATAGAAAATGATTCGAGAATAAGTTGTTCAACAATATAATGTATTTGAGGTAATATATCCAAACAAAATCGATCTAATATTTGATCAGATAATGAACAATTGTCTTCTTCTTCAAAATTTGTTTTTATCAATTCAATAGAACAAGTATAAATCTTATCGCGTATTAGTTTATCAAATCTTCTATTAACATTTAAAAATGAATAAAGTGCGTCAATTTTATTCAATTTATTCCAAATAATAAGAATTATTTCATCCGGTAGATTCATAATATTAACTATTGAACGATTCATATTTGTTTGGAATAAAATAATCGTTAATAAAATGAGCAAAGTATTGTTCAACTATTCATATATATATATATCCTGTCGACAAAATTGCAATATAGACAAATTGCGAATTCATCTAGGCATGATTGCAGTTCTATTTATGTCTAAGCAAAGTTGAAATATTAATTTTGACTAAAATTGTTTTTCAGACAGAATTGGAATTCCCGTATTTGTTTTCTGTAAATACAGCTCTCACCCTTACTCACAATGTTGTATGATATGTCTAACATACGAATTAGCAAGAATACTGTTTTTAAAGTGAATTAGGAACAGAATTCCAATCTTGCAAACAATATATAAATGGGAACACCTTAAGATGGCCAATCCGAATAATATAAGAATATTCTTTCAATATGAAAGCCATGTTTTATCGAAATAATATTTCAAATCGAATTCATTAACATTAGAAAACTATTATGAATAAAATTCTACCTTGAATAAAAACTTAACCTTTCATTGAAATAAAACTTTGCTAAAAACACACATTCTACGGAATATAAGAAAGACGCCAATCATCACAAAAATTCATTGATATATGATTGATGTTCACTTATAAATTCAATCAGATGGTTTTGTTTTTATTAATAGTATTGTTTGTCAAAAAATTGTTTTTAACAAAAATTACAAAACAAGTCAAAATATAGAAACAAAAAAAAGATATGAAAAAGTTAGTTTTAATAATAAATAAGATCAACTTTCTTTTGGAAATCGATTATATCCACCATTACTACCTCGATAATTGTTTGAATAGCCATCACTATTGTTAGTTCATCCGGGTTCATAAGACGATGTCAGTGGTGAAGTATCAATAGTAGCTGATGTTGATGAATAAAATGCATTATTAAATTGTCTTTTATTAGTAAATGATAGTGAAAAATTGAGGAAATAGAAAACGATGTTCCTGATTGAAAAGATAAGACACTAAAAGCGGTATTACTATTTATGGTAAAAGAAAAAAAATAATCAATCTTATTTTATTTTATTTCTTTCTTACTTATTCTATGATAGATATTGTTATTGATATGTGTTATTATCTTGTTTATTATACCTATTGCAAGAACGATTACATCCACCATAAACGAATCTTTGATAATATTCTTTATTTGATGGAAATAATTGATTAGGAAGATATTCAGATGAAGATTCACTAAAAGAATATCTCATTTATATTTTTATTTTATGACAATAATAAAAAGAATCAATCTCTGACTTAAAATTTGAATTTTCAGATTGTTTTCTATATCATATTTGGAAATTTTTTCACATAGAATATGTTCACGGTGTTGATCAGATAAGAGACGAATTAAATTACATAATTGTTCAACTGATTTGAGACGATTAATAGCATTATTTGGTTCTTGTGTACAGCGTATAATTAATGCCTGTATACCTGGTCGAAATAAAAAAATTCTTGATGCTATTTCAATATTTATATTTAACATAATCCTAAATAAATTCAGAATGAATATTTCATAAAAAATATAAATTCAAACCGCTTATTAAGACAAATACAATTTGATTTTAATAACATCAACTATGGAATGTCCATGACGTGCTTTTAAGCACAAATAAAAAGAACAACTAGATCTTGTTTGATCAGCTCGACGACATCTTTGTGTTAAATTTCTTTTTGATATTCAAATAATGACATAATTTGTCTTACTATTAAATAATAAAGATAATTTTGTTTTACTTTACATATTTATTTGTTTTTGCCTTGTTCAAACGGATATGCCGTCGATAGTCACGGCTATTTTGTGAATTCGTCGAATGATTGTGATCATATTCAGCAGAAAAATTACAGCATCGATTCGATTTTCAGTGATTTGATCGGCGTCTAGCAAAGATTGTACCAAAACTCTACAATCACAATCGATCATGATGCTAAATGACCACATGTTGTACGAAGCGAATTTTGTAAAAGCGTCTGTGATTACGTTTTTCAGATTGAGGCATACATCGGCATGTTTGTCGTTGTTGAAATGTGTAGTCACGCGAGATGTCAAATCATGCTATCTTTTACAATTTTAAGACTAACCTTTAAGCATAGTAAAACTCGCTCTGTGTACGTCATTATTCACCACAGTTTCATGTTGCAAATATCAAGTAAATGACAAAATCATGTCTTTTTCATCTTTGATTCGACTGAATGAATTCCACCAGTCATCTGTTGTAGTTTTGGGTCTATCACATACGTTGTAGCTGCTAGTATTAACTTTCTTTCTGATTGCCTACTGATGTAATGCAGCCAATACTTATCTATTGAATAAATGTCAAAATATTTCGTCGAAATAAAAGAAAACAAGTGTTTTTTATGCTCTTTTCGATGACCTACTGCTTTCTTTTCTTTTTATCGTTGACTGGACAGTGCAATTAGTCGCACACAATGTTTTCTTGTCAACAATAAGAATTACTTGTTAGTCAACAGGATTTGAACTAGTAAAGTCTTAATAGATCGATCTTGAGGCCTGCTTGTATCGGCACGTTCTTGATCTATTTTTGACTCGTACCTACTATTTTCATATCTGTACCCACGCTCGCTTGCATGCCGTAGAATGCATTTAACATTTTATTTGGCTGCTTGTCATTTCCTTGGTACTCTTCTAACTTTTCTTCTAGTGTTTCTTTGGGCGTTATGAAATTTTTGTTTCGTAGTTGCTTTGTTCATTTTTACTAATAATTCAGATAAACTTGGGTTTGGACAAGCAGTGAAAAAGCTGCGACAGACATATCTTTTCAACAAAAGCATTTTCAATTTATTCAGAAACTAATAACGACAGTATTACTAAAGCATTGTACTCTGTAAAAAAAAAACATTCCGTTCTATCTGGAACGAAACAGTTTCGAGTATGTTGTACTTTGCCGAAACCCTATCGCTTGAGAGAAAAACATCCTTATCGGAGTCTCCGAAATGTTTCATCGATAGCTCTTTTCTCACCAGAAGTAGGGTTTCGATAAAGTGTAACATACCTAGGACCACTTTGTTCCGAAACGAAGGAATTTTTTTCTTTTACAGAGCAGAACAAATGATTCTTATAAGAATGAGAAATTGATTGAAAATTTTACTCAAATGAAACCCGTATCAATGTAATAATGTTCATGAAAATAATTCTGTATTATTCAAATCCAAATAATAATTGCGATTACCAGAGGGTGAGACATTATCATTGTTTAGTATCAATGCTGTATTCTTCACTTGTGTAGTATTCCTGTTGTTAGCGTCTGTACAAAGTTCTATTGATGGATTATAGAGCTCTGCACTATTCAAATCAGAAAAAGAGTTCTTTCCACCAACTACTAAAACATTTTCATTTGTTAATACAGATGCAGTGTGTGACGTACGTTCAGTATTTAAACTTATGAGTTTTGTCCATAATCCTGTTGATGGATCGTATAATTCTGCACTAGAAAGGAGAACATTACCCCATCCACCAACAACTAACACTTTTCCATTTGTTAATACAGATGCAGTGTGAGAACTTCGTGCATCATTCATATTGCCAGTTTTTGTCCATGATTCTGTTGATGGATCGTATAATTCTGCACTATGCAATATATTACTGGGCCCCGCTCCACCAGCAACTAACACTTTTCCATCTTTTAATACAGATGCAGTGTGCCAAATTCGTATATCGTTCATACTGCTGGCCTGTGTCCATAACCCTGCTGATGAATCGTATAATTCTGCACTCGCTAAATAATCCAAACCATTTTGTCCACCAGCAACCAGCACTTTTCCATTTGTTAATACAGATGCAGTATGCTGTAGCCGCCCGTGATTCATGCTACCAGTATTCATCCATAACCTCGATGATGGATCATATAATTCACAAGTTACACTAGAGTTTTTATTTGCCCCACCAGTAACTAAGACTTTCCCATTTGCTAATATGGATGCAGTATGAAGCCATCGTTCCACACTCATGTTTCCAGCATTTGTCCATGTTCCTGTTGATGGATCGTACAACTCTGCACTTGCTAAGTCCTCGAAACCATATTGTCCACCAACAACTAGCACTTTTCCATCTGTTACTACGGAAGTTGTGTGAAAGATTCGCGAAATAATCATATTGCCAGTATTCGTCCATACTCCTGTGGATGGATCATACAGTTCTGAATTACTAAAGTCTGAACCGCTTGTCGAAGCTCCACCATTAATTAAAACCATTCCATTTGTTAAGATGGATGCAGTGTGATCATATCGTGAAATACTCATGTTGCCTGTGTAAAACGAACCTGGAAAGAAGTATCAATTCGTGAGTTATGTAATCTTCACGTGGGATCTATGCATGATTCTCATCAGAAAAAGATCGATCTATATGTTGCTGCACAATCCTACTCGAATTGAAGACGATATTGATTCATACTTTTCCTATTCAAACGAATAAACTGTGAAAGAAAAACAATGTGCGAACAACAACAGAGATCTTGCACAGATATGGAATTAGCAGCATTGATGCACTTTTCTATATCTAAAACAAAGCACTTATGCAAATATCTTTGCTCATATATAGAGAAAATCTCGATTTTGAAGCTAACAGTGGTCTTATGACATTGAATTTCGACTTGAAAATTATCTTATCAGAAATCCAGTAAAAAAAAAACAAATCTATCTCTTGCAAAATACCGCAGTCAATTGTAGAACGGAAAAACACCCGTTACAATAGTGGTAGTCGAAAAATACGACAACTTGCTATCATTTCAACGCGTTTTCCCAGTATGTTCAAGCGCTTCAGCAAGTTCCTGTCTCCAAGATTAAATGTTAGTATCATTTAAGGGCCCAACCTTCGTCTCGAATGTCCATCATCAGTTTTCTATAGACCAATGAAGCCCATACGGGTTTTGGAAATAGAAAGTCGGCCTAATTTAGAAAATAAATTTTTTGTCAAATCAAAGTTTCCCGACAACACAGTAATAAAGGAGTAGGAAAAGCGAAGGTATCGCCAAAAATGCATCTATTCCGACAAATTCTGTCGAATTTTTTTTGTAGCAGTCTCACTCGATAAAGAAAATGAAAAATGAGGAGATTATAATACCACTTTTTTACTTTTGCTCCAGAGTCTAGATATGGATTATTTTTCAATGTACTCAAGTGCAATGTGTTTCTCAATCGATTAATAAGTAAAGTGAACTTTTTTGTTGTGAGCTCATATCTCGACAACAACGTCAATCATCATAGCTCGGTTTCATTCATATTGTAGTCATTAGCATATAACATATGTATGTACACAACAGTTGGAGTCAAACCATCCTTCTCCTCTACGGTTATTGAACAAATAATTAGAGGATGACTTTTTCTATGGCTCCTAAATTGATCAACATTGTGTGTTTATGATAGTCTGTAAAACTATTTGAACTTGGAATTCTCTTTATAGCGCAACATTGATAAGATCAAATATTTCTCTGCACACTAAACCAATTTTCATTTCAGTCAACTTTTGAAAAATTATCGCTCATGCATAATTAACAGAAGATACTAGGAGTAGTTAATAAAACGATATACATATGTTTTATTATAGGTTTCGATTGATTCTTGATTTTCAAGACGCTATTTGAAAGAGCGTGAAAACCATATCGAAAACAGTTTCTTTTTCTTTAATTATTTTATCATCGGAAGTAGAGCTACCATATTCTTATAGACATATTAACTTGTAGTAATCTTCTACAAGATTTATTGTGTTCTTTCTATTGCATAAGTCAGCTTGTGACTGAATAGAGAATGCTTTTCTATATAAAGTGGTTATGTTTCAAATTGAGATGATAATATCTTTTCTCCTGAACATGACATCATTATTTTATGAATGAGTCAGAAACGAAAATTACATGATACTAATATGAAGAGANATCCTGCTCATCTTCGAACTCGACCGAGACATTGTTAAGACTGAACTGTGTAGAAAATTTCATCACGATCCGACTCTCCTTTCGAAAGTTATCGGATAAACGGACGGACGGCCGGCCGGCCAGACGGACACACTGACCGATTTTAGTAGTGTACTCACTTTTTGAGTACACAACAATATGACTTATGGAATTTTTTTCGAAAAACATAGAAATATAAGTAAGATTGTTAGCAAAGTCATAAATTGTGAAAAAAAAATTGACTTGGTCAAACAATGCATCTTTTACAAATGAAGTTGGAACAGATAAGAAACAAAGCACATGAAATGAACGAGTAGGATAAAATAAAAAGGTGGCTGTTCTTGTGCACCAATATGAATATCAGTAACCAATATACTATTTATCCGTTCGAATCTGTACAACTGTCTAGGTGATACAATTTAGTAAACACTATTTGTATAACGGCATGAGAAAAAGTATGAATAATAATGTGAGCTTCATATAACTGTTTTTAGTTTATATAACAAATTATACTCTTAATTATCAATAGTGAGATATGGAAAGCTTCATATTTTTGCTCTCTGCTTTCCAAACACTATAAAAAGTATCCTTCGCTTCTTCTTGTTTACAGCAAGGATGTTGGTGTGATTTTGCATAATTATGGATCTTTATGTGCGAATGCCTGTGCTTGTGGGGGTACATGTAAATTTGAGTCTGAACCTTAAGCAGATCTGCAGTCACACCTCTACTTCGACATACACGAACGCTTGGTTCTGCATCGACATTCGCATCTATGTCACCATTCATTGATCGTTTGATATTTACATTGGTTGAGAAAGTTATTGGCTGTCATTGTAAACTCGAAATTTCAGCTTTCTAATGGTGTTATTGCTTCAATTATTCAATTTACAAGCGAATGGATCGTATTTTTGAATATATCGTACTTTGATTTTCACCAAAAGCCACTTACGGATATATAAGTTGCACAATAAAGTCTTACTTCTTGCGTATTTAGCATAAATCTATAGTACTTGGATATCTAAGCCGGGAGAAACACATGCAATCAATAAAATGTTTTGTAACTCCAAGCTAAATTAAAAAGATATGTATTTAATTGATCACTATTTTATAATGAATGATCAGCATGTTTTTTACCAGTAATAAATTATATTTAGCACTGTTAATAATTCAGAAGCTCAGTATTTTACTTTTTTTTAGTTCAGGTTTTTCTTAACTTATTTCAGTAAGAACCGTATAGTTACAAGTAACAGAAAAATATTGATTCAGTGATGCATTTTTGACTTTCAATGATCTATCGCGACGTCTTTTTCACGAATTTTAACATCTTTAGTAGTACCCTAGAAGAATTTTTGGCCGAGGCGCTATCCTTTTGGAGTTATGGCCGTTACAATGCATTTTTTACACTTGGCACAATATTTATCAAAACGAATTCGACAAAGGAATTGTGGCCTAAAACTTTATCTATAAACAGCTCTTGAACTCATTAGAATCTTCTTTAAGTTTCAGCCAAAAAACCGTAAAGCCATCGACACGTTAGAAGACCCCCCTATAATACAGGACCCCCCCATAATAGAAGACCCCCCTTGAATAAACGACGCAAAAGACAGATTAGAAGACCCCCCTATGATCCTTGATGTTTTAATTTTTTTTCCATGTTTATACTTTTGTTTCTAGATGAGTATTTCTGAGTTTCGCCTCAAAAGTATTTTTCTGCTCTTTGTACAGTTCCAGGCGATCTGTACTTGAACAATATAAACTGTAATTAACGGATTCAGTTATACGAAATGTTAAAATTAATATCTGCTGTGATCAAGTTCAGTTATTTCTGTTTTACATCGTTCCCTTTTCATAGACAATGAACTACATGATTCTTTTAATAGCTAAATAATGATAAGCTATCTCTTATGTAAAATAATTCAATCACAAAGTCCTTTCTACTGTCATTAAGTATCAATCATAATCCACTTGATCAAAAATCCGATTCAGAAAATGATAAATAAATTACAAGTGTAATAATGAAAACTCGAAAATAAGCAGTTGACCTTGAATTGAAACCCTTAATCACGTACAAAAGGCCTCCAATACTTGGTAAAAGAAATATGGGCCGTTCTATCATTTTTTTTGTATTTAATGTATAATCCAGAAGAACTGCAATCCTTTATAACCAAAATTTCAAAATAGAACAGATGCGGACCCAGGCGTGAACTCGGACTTTTTCTGTTAAAATATGTTGACTATAAAAAAATTGGAACTCTTCTCTAAATACATAGACTAAAAAAAGTGAAAACTTTTCCACATAAGATACACGTTTGAGTAATACATTAGTACAAAATAATAGCATTTGATGAGTAAGTTCTTTTATCCCTTGAAAAATGTTCCTAATGTGAAATATCAATTAATAGCATTTTATATGATTCAGTACATTCTATAATAAAGATACTCTTTTTGCGAAATCTTCTTTTGTAATATAACGTACACTGTTTTTGTTAACTGTTCTCGCGTAGAGAAATGAAATAAAAGTTTTTAGCAATACAACTAACATAAAAAAGACTTATAGAGATAATGTCGTTGAGGGAAACAAAAAAAGCTGATATTTTTAGGGACATTATAGAAGACCCCCCTTATAACTTGTTAACGATAAGACAGAATAGACGACCCGGGGTCTTCTAACGTGTCGATGGCTTTATAAACTTTTCATTTATTTATCATATATTACATTGTTTCCAATGTTGAATTCATTAATCATTATTTTTTCTCTTGAAAAACATCCATGGTAAATATTTTTTTGTAGCACAATGAAGAAAAGTCGAATGATGATAATAATTAGTTTACGATCAACGTATAACTTTAATATTAAGCAAGTTCATTTCACTTGAATTATATGAATGGAATTTATAGATTTTTTTTTTCAAATGAACGTGTCTTTCTCTTTTTTCTTCTATTTATTTTCACTACTATATTAAATTACCTACTTCATATGATGAAGTTGTTCCCACCACGAGGAACTACATAGAGTTACGAAGAAAAGAAAATTGAAAAGTTGTAACGATAAGCATGAGTAATGCTATTAAAGGAACCTATCAGAACTTTTTGCGATTTCTCCCAATAATAAACTAGACAGAATTATTTTACTGTGTTTATTTCTTACGGATTGGTGTGAGAATGAATAGAACCATCACCCGTATATAAATCAAATAGTTTTTGACTAATAATTGTTTAGAATTGAACGATGATTGGAGTGGCTTTGAGTTTGTCTCACTGGTATCGATTTACATCGAAATCTTTTAAAACTAAGCAAGTCTTAAAAGTGCCGTTGAAAAATTCTAGCTGCATCAAAGAAAAAAGACAAAACAGAATTAAACACCTTCCATTGCTCATGTAGACATTGGAAAAAAATTATAATAAATTCCATTACAACTTACGATGTTATCTATAAATACATTAACACACAATCTGTTCATCAGTTGATTAATTAAAGAAATAATATTGATAAAACAACATAAATTTGTTTCCCTAATTCTAGGTTTATCATCAAACAAATATTATTTTATATCAAAATACGTCATACATTTTTCAAAATCTTACTTGAAAAAAAGATTTATATCACTGTTCATGATTTCATTTTAAATTGATTATTTATCTACCACTGTTCTACATCATAAAATGTTATGATACTCATTGAATAGTTGTATTATGCAATGAAAAATCACTTAAAGTTATTTCTTTTTATCTTTACATATAACTTGTTTGAGCACCGTTTATTGAAAATTTTTAGTTTAAGATACCGAGAGTTCTATCCATTATAGGATAATCTGTTGAAATGAATTCTTAAGTCAAGTCTACAATATATAAATATTCCATCACTGATATTAAATAAGGGGATCATCGATTAATAGAAGTACTCGCCGTTTTTTATCAACAACTACTTCAATCAAACAGGAACAAACGTTTTTATTTATAGCTTAGTATAAACTGTTAACAAGTCAACAGGTCTTAATGACATTCAGAAAAAAAATAATCTGAATTTTATAGATAATCCTTACTACATTCATTTCTCACTGGATTATAACTAGATAATGTATCACACAAGATATCTATTTAATTTCATTTTGTTCAATTTGACTCGCGAAATTATATCTTATTGTATGAATGATGAACAGCTATTGAAATATCATATTGGCAATAATAATGGCTTTTCAAAGTTTACTTTTGCTGAACTTGCAAAACAAAATATTACTAGTCAACAATTATACCATTGGTCAGCACCAATAGATGTTGCTGAACATTATCAATTTTATTTAAATCAATTCTCAACATCAAATGACATATTTCTGGAAACTCGAGTATTCTATAATTGTACATTACCAAGATTTGGTCTTATGTGTCGATATGAAATTACTTATTATCATCAAAATTATTCATCTTTATATGAAATTATTCATGATTATTATAGTACATATGCATATAATCCTACTAATTTCACCTGTTATACTCATTTAAAATGTAACCGTGGTCCTTTTCCAGCATGTTTAGATTGGAGTGAAATTTGTAATGGACAAGTAGATTGTCTTGATGGTGAATTCGATGAAGAACACTGTTGGCAACTTGAAATAAATGAATGTAATGATAATGAATATCGATGTATTAATGGACAATGTATACCACAGTTATTTTATCGAGATGATATTAACACTCCTGATTGTCTGGATGGTTCTGATGAAGCCCAAATGCGCTTTCATCAACTTGAAAAATGTAATACGAATACACCATCATTTGAATGTGAAGAAAAGATATGTCACCATACATTCGTAACAAATTCTTGTATAAAACAACGTGAAAGCTTACTTTTCAAAGCAATCTATTCTGTGAAAGACGATTCAATATCTGAACAATGTTGGTCAGCTTTGAAATGTCTTTTACAAGTTCCAGGTTCAGAAGAGCCATTTTGTACTGAAATTTTTGAAAAATCAGTATGTGTAGAGATTATTAACAATACATGTCCAGATATGTTTTACATTCCGAGTATTCCTCTTCTTTTTGGTCATATTTACCTCGCACATACAAAAATGATTCGTTATCTTTAGCTCATTGCGGTTCTGTACAACTATACGCATGCTATAGCAACTCTTATTATAATGGGTATTCAATTGATGTTCCAAGATTTTTATTCAAAAATAAAACATGTTTCTATCCTGATCTAGAATACACTGCAATGATTTGTTCTACAGCATGGGAACATAGATATCAACTAACGAGGGAACATATTTAGGTGTTCAAGTCCTTTAAGCTCCATCTTTTGGCGACAGATAGACCTCGATGAGGTATGAAAAACCTCAAAAGGATTCGTGCCCTCGTGCCTTTATACCCGAGATATCGAATTCTCAAGATACATAGAAAACGAGAGAGTGAAATGGAAAATTATGCTTTTTTGAGAATAGTAGAGTATTACGGTAAAAAATTTCTCAGGTTCACGCACTGCTCCTGCAACCTACTCGGAATTAGGAGTTAGATCAAATTTTATCAGTAACACATCTACTCGTTGTTCATCAACTCATAGAGTGTTCAAAATTCTTCATCTTATCGTTGATATCGTTATAAACTACAGAAATCTCACGAAAGTCAGTGAAAGTGATAGTTTAGAAAAAAAATGATTAAAACATAGTGCTTTGTGGCACCAGCTGCAGCAGATGAAAGGAGCCATATCACATGGAGACGCGGTGCATATTGTAGTGTCAAACGAGAAACACACTTCAGCTACAGTTTTGAAGAACTCCGGATGATTATCTGTGTAACCACTGGCGTACCATGCGTATTGGATCATTCCACAAAAAACTTTAGAAGACAGTTGATTATGATTGAGAGACGTGAGACGAATGATATTATTACGTTCGCTCATGTTAATGTCAAGCTCATCAAGCAGCACACGATCATATAGCCGACGAGGAATTACTTTCATTTGCCTGTTGAAAAAGACATCCAATGGCTGAATTTGATCCGTCGTTTCGGGTGTGGGGGGTGTGGGTGTGTGGTG
>CAJNSZ010000110.1:50543-67877 GCA_905329745.1 Rotaria sp. Silwood2
GATTGATGAGATGAATTTAGGCCCGGACCGAAAAATCACCGGAAATTCGGACCGGGCCGAAAGTCCGGGCCGAAAATTCCCTGGACCGAAATTCATGTAACCCGTTGTAGCTCATTTGGTAATCCGAAATTTTCTGTGAATTAGAGCTAGTCAAGTAGGTTCTACACATGAACATGACCGAGTATGGCCACAAAATGCTGAACTCAACAAATTCTACTATGGACCTTCGTTTTATAGATTTAATTTTCTTTTATTTGAAAAAACATCATCAGACTGCAGTACTCTTACTTCTTAAGCGGAGAAAAAGAATGACAAGCTCAAAATCTCGATAAAACTCTCGAAAAATTGTCATCTATTTACATAAGTACTTTTCTATGTAATAATAAAAAAACTTAATTAAAAAAACGGGTATTGCAGCTTGACATACTCTGTCAAACAAGTAAAAAAAAAGCTATTCACTACAATACAGCTTGCTTAAGAATTCTGGGATGTGTGATCAGAAAAGTATAAACAAAGAGAAAACATATTTTGCAAACAGAAGTTGAAGGAGTTGTGTATCTCATCGCTGAAACAAACATTATTGAAAGGAAAGATCGCCGAAATAGAGATCATTTATGTTCGTAAGCTTCGTTTCGGTGATCATTCCTTAGGTTCATTTTTTTTGAATATTTATCATACATATCTACTGCAGATATCATCTCAAAATATCGCCGAAATGCAAGTTATCGAATTTCAACAAAGATCATACTGACTGATGAAGGAAATTATCAAAAGATTTTAGCAAAAAAAAATGTTTTCTGAAGGTTGAGTGCTTTAAAAACACATACTTGTATTTCAGCAGTTTTCTGTTCATTTAAACGACGTGTTTGTATACGATCAGAACTTCGCTGAGCATATTGATTTTGTTTAAAACGTAATCGTTCATTAGCTTGATTGTCGACTGTTTGTGTTCTATAAATGAATAGATTTTTTTTAAAAAGAAACAATAATTAATAATTAAAATAACCTTTGATGATTTTCATGAATAACTTGACTACGATATTGTCGTTTAGCATCAATTATTCGTTCAGATTTGTCTATGTTTTGTTGTTGACGATTTTGAATACGTTGTGATTGTTCTTTTGCTTGTTGTCGTTTATATTGTTCACGTTGAATTTGTTGTTGTTGAAGTTCTTGTTTAACTTCTTGTTGCGCCTAGTTTTTATATTATTTGTTATAAGAAATTAAAAAACCTTTTCTTTACATACTTTTTCATAGAGATGACTTAAATTTTGTCGACGCGGTTCATGCATTGTCGATGATTGAACGTTTGATGTAGAAGAAACTAGTCATATAAAATTTATTTAATTTTAATAAAAAATCTAAATTTTAGCTTTTATTTCTACTAGGTGCTGATTTAAGTTGTCTTGTATGCCAATGTTCAACTGAAACAGGTTCGGATGATGGTCGATAAACATCATTTGATATAACAGCACTATTAGGTCTTAGCTTTGAATTTGTTGATATTGTTTGTGTTTGAACATTATGAATGATATTATTTGATGTTTGTTTTTCATCTGTTATTGATGACTTAAGACAAGATTTCAATGGAATTGATTCTCGAGTCATATCAAGATCATCAACAGAATATCGTCGAATAGGGGATGTATCAGTAAAACATACATTTTTCTTTCTTATTTCGGATGGATTTGGTGAAGAATTAGCTGAATGTGAAAGATGATGATGATGATGATGATCAGGAGGATGATGATGGTGATGAGGATGAGAATGAGTTGGTTGTATTGTAGTTAATGAAGTAGAAGGTGATGAAATTGTAGGTGCAGAAGGTTGTCGTTCGCCAAGTAGAAACCAATGTTGTTGAATTTGTTGATCAACTTTTCGATTAAGTTCATCACTTGTCATTAAACTTTGTGGTTTTTGTTGTGAAGACATAATAAGATTATTAACTTCATAACTATTAACCGTTGCTGGTGCTTTTTGTTGAGGAGCAAGTACAACAGGTGATATTGTTTGCTGTTGTTGTTGTTGATTTGAAATAAAAAATGGCCAATTATCCGAAGCTGTTGGCATAGGTGCAGGCATTGGATAACCGGGCAAAAGTACTGTTGGATAGGCAACCGAGTGTGTTTGAAGAAATTGTCGTGCACTTGGTGGAATTGCTAATTCAAATTTAATACGTTCATATCTTAAGGAAAGAAAATAATAATAAATTATAAGTGTAAAACATAAGTTTTGAAATTTTTTATTTACAAAGCAGGTGGAATCCAAATGGCTTCTTGTAATCGTTTGAGTTTTACAGTTTTTCCATTAGCAAAATGAATAACTAATAGACGAATTTCTCCACCTAAAAATAGATTTAGATATTTAATTAAAAGTATATTAGTGTGATCTCGACAGAATTAAAATGTGAAATATGATGTAGCTCTTGTTGCTAATCACAAGATTATTGGTTTTATTTTATTTATTTTGAGAAACATTTTCTTTACCATTCTTTTACTTCAGACTCCAGAAATGCAATGAGGAAGTAGCTCATATACAGAATGGACTATTAATAGCACTACGTTACAAGAAAATGAAATATCTTTGCATCGGTTCTGATATTTTTATCAGCGGTAATAATTCATTTTAAAGTCTTTTCTTTTCATATAGATATGGTAAGCAAATACTACTATCAAGTCTTACTATTGACATGATGAAGGTAATTTTACCTGTTATGAAGAAACGAAAAATTCATGTGTCGCGTTTTAGAGTTGTCACCTAATGAGGGAACATACTCAAATATCGGATGCAGTTCGACTTCAATAATATATATGTTGAAATGAAATTTTTATTGAGAGTAAGACATTCGTGAGAAACCCAAAACAAACTTTTCAGTCTGAAATTTTACCTATAAACAGGTTTGATAGTCATTAAATAGCTCTGAAAGTTTCAGCGAAAATAAACATACATTTTTCAATGCATCTGATTTCCAAGTAGACTCGATTATTTTGTCCTTCTATCGTAAATCGTGCTTTTTAGATATTGTATAGGTCAAGAAATATGTTTATAGGCAAAAATTTTAGGTCGCAACTCTTTGTTAATCGGCCATGAGCCCGATGTCTTTTAAGTTGGTCTTAGTTTCATCGAGACCAAGCTGTAGCTATAATATGAAGCTGAATGGCGTTCTACACCTTGGTACATTCTCTCATAAGAGAATACAAAATAAAAAACGAACTTTATGAATGGTACAATAATGATTTAGAAGTAAATGATTAGAAAGTTTCGAATTTTCAAACATGAAACACTAGTTTTTGCAAGGAAATTGATATCCAATGGGTTGTAATAATACGTTTTACTTATAGGGTACGAATTTTATCCTTTAAACTGGCTACTAGTTTTAAAAACTTGCTCTCCATTGATTAATAAAATTCGTTTGGGAGAATCTGCGACGAGAGAAAACAGAATTGAGTGAGTTTCTTATTAATGACATTTTATTGTTACGAAAATTTGGAAATATGTGTCAAAAATCTGGAAATCTTAGGATAGGGTAAGTGTGCGAAAATGGCTGTAGAGTAGGAATGTATGGAACAAAAAACGTCTTACTCTATTAGATTATGGAGGATCCTAATTTCGATACTACTTTTAGGCCGTGTTTTAAAAAAAGATACAATCTACTTACTTTCACATGAAGCACGTTTTTCAAAACCATCAAGCACTTCTCCAGGTACAAATCGACCTTGTTGTCCATCAGGTGCGAGAACAAAATCTCCTGTTTGAATTTTATGCATTAATGCATCAGTATAATGTATAATATCAAATAAATATGTTGCTTGAAAATCTGATTCACTGAAGGCACCACTAACTCGTGGTCCAAATTCAACCATAAACTGATTAATATTTAACTGTCAAAATAAAATTAATAATTATTAAATTTGAATAATAATTTATTTTTACCTGATTAAGAATTTTACCACGATAATAATAACCATCTTTATCTTTTCTTGCTAAACATTCTTGTCCAATTAAAAGTGCACCAACTTCAGATGAAACAGTTGTTTCCATTGGTGGTCCTCCAATTGTTACTGGTAATGATGCATCAGCAAGTAATACTGGTTTAGTTGTATTTTCTATTTGATAATTAATCATAGGAGCAAGACTTTCTAATGTGCCTGTACGTGAAAAATGTGCTATTGTTAATGAACCATATGTTAACGCAGCTAAATCTTGTAGAAATTTAACAACAGTTTCTTGTTCATGTTCAGTATTTAATGGTGTATTGATATAAAATATATGACATGGACGTTTTTCTTGTTGTTTTTGTTGAAGAAAATGTAAAATAACTTTGGGTTCTTGATCAGGTATACCATCAGTAATAAGTACAACTTGTTGACATAATGAATCAGCAAAAGCGGTTAGTAATCCGCCTAAAGTATTTGTACCGGTTTTAGGTACTAAAGAACGAAGCCAATCATCAGCAACAACTACTGATGCATGTGACCAAAAAACACATCGATCAGCCCATCGACGTACATCAGAATTGAATTCTATTAAATTAAATAGTATTGTTTGATGTGGATTTGGTACATCAACAGCATGAACACGTAAATATGCTGAAAGATGTTCACGAACAGTGGATAAACATGAATACATTGAACCACTTGTATCAATTAGAAATGTTGTATTTAAATTTGGTATTATTGAACCGAATAGATTCATTATTGTTGTCATCGTTTCTATTTGAAAGGGCAGATTGACGTGTACAAATTCACCATCAGGTGTTAAAATTTAAAGCATACAAACATAACGCCATTAAATGTGCAGTAGTTATATCATTGACCAGCAAAAAGGTGATCGTCAGAAGAACAGATTACTACTGACATCTATAAGACTTTTTTTGCTTGTCTTGACAGATTTATAACGCAATGTAGGCGCTTTGCTACACACTACACGCATGAATTAAAACTAAATTTAGTAATTTGATTGGTGTTGCCAGGTAGAAAAAAAAATCAGTTTGTTTGCTTAATTGAGTTTTCATTTGTGTAGTGTATACAAAGCCATAGAGAGAATATTGGCTCAAGAAATGAACAAACGTGTGAGCCATAGAAATACGGCTGCGATGCAATTCATTCATGATATTTGTAATTTTTTGAAAGCCATCTTGATATCGTACATGTGAATTTTTAAGCGTTCTTTAGACATAATATCTGTGACTTTTGTAGATCAATGCAAGTATACTATCTGTAATATCGGAAACGTCTTTCGTATGACTATTAGAATTTCAACACAAGTGATCTGATATGAAATGCACCATGACCTATTTATTTACGCAGAAGTGACTTAGTATATTAGGTCAGAAACTTTAGTAATCATTCCTTTTACCAATAGATACTACGAGATAAGAAAAAATTATGAAAATAAATAGTACAACTCATTAAAAAAGGACTGTTAAAAAACTATAAATCTTGGAAGAAATTCTACTTGATTTAGTTTGTGCTCATGAAAAGTGTGTTTTACATTTCATTCTTTTTTATGTTGTCAGGATGCAAAAGCTATCTTTTTAAGCATTGTCATGCACTCTTTTGATGAAAGTAGCTGATTTTGGTGTTTGCTGAAAAATAATTTATCAGAAATTCTTGCCTGCTTAGGTATAGTTGAACAACTAAACTATTCAAAATTTTTTTAACACCAGACGCTCAACGAAGAAGAAAGACGAAGATCAAAGAAGCCGCTTTATAAGTGGACCTCACTTCTGAATGCTCTCTAGCCTTTCAGAAAGGAATTATGATAATTTTTCTGGTTTTCTTTATGAAAAAAATTCTTTTTTTTAAAGCACTATTTTATGCATTCATTTAAGCGATTCATAAATAATATGACAGACGGTGATAAGTAGTTGTGCTCAGTGTTTTTTTTTAACTTCAGAGTTTTATTTGCTCGGTTGAAACTATATGCACAGAAGAAAAATCATCATTGATTTTATCTGCAGCTGTCCAACAAAACTAAATATTCGACTCTGAAACATTTTAATGTTTACGATCAATCTTCATCGATGCTCTTATCATACAACAACAAAAAAAGAACAAAAAAGTCTAATACCAATCAACTTTTTTCTTGAAAAACAGCGATTAACATCAAATAAAATCTGTCTTTCAAACTGCAGATCAGATTTTAATCAGGTCAAAAAAATAAATTGACTTTAACTCATTTTGCCGGCATTTATTTCAAATAACTAACTATCAAATGATATCGTATGTTGTAGTGTGACATGTGTGTCCTAGGCTGATTTAGTTTTGTACCTATTATTTGTTGAGCTGTGGAGTGAAAAAAAATATTTAAAAATTTGTGTTTCTACATTGAAATTCGAGAGAAATACATCTTAGGACCATCGTCATTCAAGCCACTTATAAATCTGATAATTTGATTAAAATCAAAATTTGTTTTTCTCTCAGTTTCTTTTTTACATCGATTGTCTTGTTTTCTGTCAATCATCAAACCCAATTTACCTTAAAGCAATTACTAATTGATAGATCCTCAAGTTTTCCAATTATGAGACTTCATACCAAGCCGTTGCCTTCAAAACTTCTTTGTGAAAGAACCAAATATTACTTCGATTGAGTAGCTTGAACCGTACTTTACCAATACCAATTTCATTTCAAAATATCGCGAAGCCAAAAAAGCATTCAGATCATTTTCAGCCGTCAGCACCTACTAATACATCGACTTACACATCTGGTTATCAAACAGTAGAGTAGACACTCAATATTGATAAACAAAGATTACTTTGTTTCCCGCATTCTAAATTTATCATCAAAGAAATATTATTTTAGACTAATAATAGCTTTCTTCCATCAAACTCTTCGCTTAGAAAAAAAAAGACAGATATCACTGTTTTTTGCACTTTTATTCACCTATTACTGTTGTATAGAATCGATATCAATAATACTCATTTTATTTATGTTTTATTACTAGATGAAATTCATTAGAAACCGTTTATTTTTCATCATTATACATAACTTATGCGAAAACTTTTCATTGCAACATTTTTATTTAATCTATCAATAGATGTATCAAGTATAAAATAGATTTCAGTCAAATTTGCAGCAGATAAATTCATTATAACTTATAATAAAGAAGAACCATTAACTGCTATAATTATTTAGATTTTTTTAGCAACTAGGGATTGTGTCTATCAAGCAGGAACAAACATTTTTGCTCTACAATACTATGAAGTATTGTAAATGAAGTCAACAATACCAAATGACTTTTATAAAAAGAGAAAAAAATGATAAACTATTTCTTAACTCTATAAATAATCATTAATGTATTCATTTTTTATTGTATTCTCAGTAGATAATGTTTTCTATGAAATATCTATTCAATTTCATTGTTGCTACACCTCAAATCAATCTTCATTATACAGATTGGATAAGTGAAAATGAAAGTCATAATATATTACAACACGATTGTTTACGTATTGTTGCTTCTATTGATAAAACAAATGTTAGTCGTGAAATTATATCTTATTGTATGAATGAATTACCATCGAAATTTTATATTGAGAAGAATGATATGTTTCCAAAGTATACTTTTGCTGAACTTTCGAAATTGAATATTACTAGTCAACAGTTATATATATGGTCAGCATCAATAGATGTTATTGAACGTTATCAATTCTATTTAAATCAATTATCAACAATAAATGATACATCTCTTGCAATAAAAATTTTCTATAATTGTACATTACCAAGATTTGGTTCTATGTGTCAATATGAAATTATTTCTTATCATCAAAATCATTCATCTTTATATGAAATTATTCATGATTATTATCGTATATATGAATATAATCCAATTAATTTTACATGTTATACTCATTTACAATGTAATCGTGGTCCTTTTCCAGCATGTTTAGATTGGAGTGAAGTTTGTAATGGACAGTTTGATTGTCTCGATGGCAAATTTGATGAAGAACATTGTTGGCAACTTGAAATAAATGAATGTAATGATAATGAATATCGATGCAACAATGGACAATGTATACCACAATCATTTTACCGAGATGATGTTAACAATCCTGATTGTGTGGATGGCTCAGATGAAGTTCAAATATCTTTTCAAGAGCGTAACAAATGTAATACAATTCTACCATCATTTGGATGTGAAGAAAGAACATGTAGATATACATTTTTAACAAATTCTTGTGTACAACAACGCAAAAATCTACTATTGAAGGCAATCTATTCGACTAGAGACAATTCAATAGTTGAACAATGTTGGTCAGCTTTTAAATGCATTATAAATGTACCAGGTTCAGAAGAGTCATTTTGTCACAATATTTGTGAAAAAACAGAATGTATAGAGATTATTGACAAAACATGTCCAGATATGTTTTACATTCCGAATGTTCCACTTCTTTTTGGTCAAATTTATCTTGCTCATACAAAAAATGATTCATTATATTTGGCCTATGGAGGTATTGGAACACCTTATTTGTGCTATAACAATTCTCATTATGATGAATTTTTTATTGGTCATTCAAAAGTTATATTCCATAATGGAACTTGTTTCCGTCCTCGTTCTGTACAGTCTCTACTGATGTTGTCAGGCACTTGGGATCTAAAATATCACGTACCACTGTTTCAGTTGTACAGAGAACTGAAGAGATTCAATTTAATTTCTAACTATACTTCTGCTATTTGTAATAGACCGAATGTGTACAAGTGTATTAATTCGTCTAAATGTATCGCAATAAATCGTCTTATGGATAGTACATTAGATTGTCCCCAAAGTGATGACGAAAATATTACGCAAATCAATAAAGCTGGTTTAACGCACATTTTAAAAAGCTATTTCAAATGTGAAATAACTAACAAGTACATTCATCAATCGCTTGTTAAAGATGGAGTTTGCGACTGTAAACTTCACAATTCTAAAGAATATGAAGATGAAGATTTTCAGATTCACTATATTAGAAAGAATATATCATTTCAAACTATTTGTGATGGATTTACTGAATTAATTCCAATAAACATTAAAGAAAAAAATGAAACAGATGAAACAGAATGTGAACAATGGCCATGTAATAATATTTATACTCGTTGTGATGGTTTATGGAATTGTCTTAATGGAGAAGATGAAATTGGTTGTGATTTATCTTCAACATTCAATTGTTCTTCAAATCATCATAAATGTGTTTCACCTCATACGAATCAACTCATGTGTCTACCTGTTACAAAAGCAAACGATGGTAAAATTGATTGTCTTGGTGCTACTGATGAGCCATTATTATGTCAAGCAAACTATAAAGAAACCTTTTACAGTAATTTTTATTGTATGAATCAAAGCCGTGTACTATGTATTGATACTAAAAGTCTATGTGATAATCATAGACGTTGTCCTCATGGAGATGATGAAAAATTTTGTATAAAAAATCGTACAAATATTAGTATAAATCGTGGTATTTGTCATTCATCCCATTTATCTTTACGTTCTGATGTTGAGCAGTTTTTATGTCATGAAACAAAAGAGAAGAGAAAACAACAAATTAAATATTTTTCATTCGATCGAATAAATAAATTCGTAGAAAATCAAACAAACAAT
This sequence comes from Rotaria sp. Silwood2, assembly GCA_905329745.1. Classification (NCBI taxonomy): domain Eukaryota; kingdom Metazoa; phylum Rotifera; class Eurotatoria; order Philodinida; family Philodinidae; genus Rotaria; species Rotaria sp. Silwood2. The sequence goes on from CAJNSZ010000110.1 coordinate 60,120, forward strand.
GTGACAAAACTTGTATTTTCAAGTTCATCTATGATTGAAATATCTCATCAATATAAATCTCGTTGTCATCGTGGTATTGATTTACGTGTATGGTTAAATAATGAAAAGAACTTAACAACAAATACATGTCTTTGTCCACCTAGTTTTTATGGTGATATTTGTCAATATCAAAATCAACGTGTAAGTTTAACTATGAAATTTCGAGCCTTATCAGATTCATGGTCAACATTATTTGCAATAATTATTTCACTTATCGATGATAGTGAAGAAAGAATTATTCATTCATATGAACAATTCACTTATTTATCATTAAGAGATTGTAAAATTAAATTTAATATTTATTTACTTTATTCAACTCGACCAAAGAATCAAACAAAAAATTATGCAATACATATTGATATCTATGAAAAAATTTCATTAACTTATCGTGGAAGTTTATTATTTCCAATAGTATATCCATTTTTACCTATTTATCGTCTAGCATATATAGCTGATATTCCACGATATAATGAAAACATTCAAAGTTGTATAAATTCTCAATGTATTCATGGTAAATGTATTATATATTCAAATAATCCATCAAATTCTACTAGTTTTTGTCAATGCAATCGAGGATGGTCTGGTAGATATTGTACTATGCCACATAATTCCATGTGTACAAGTGATTCAATATGTATTGGTGTTTCTGCTTACAATCAATCTGTATGTATTTGTCCTATTAATAAATTTGGTTATCAATGTCTTCTTGTCGATCGAATTTGTCAAAATGAGAGGAATTTCTCATGTCAACATGGTGGTCAATGTATTCCTGCTGATGAATATATGATATCGAATCGAAAATTTATATGTATATGTCCAAAAGGTTATACTGGTGATCGATGTGAAATAGTTGATAACAAAATAATTCTATCATTTCAGCACGATGTTGTTTTATCTCAATCAATATTTATTCATTTCATAGAAGTTATTAATAATGGTACACCAATAAGAACAACTACTTTCCGAACAATTTCTTTTATACAACATTCACTAATAATTCATTGGTCTAGACCATTTCATCTTGTTTTTATTGAACTTTTTAATAAAGTTTATTATTTAGCTCTTATTCAAAAAACTTATGAGCGATCAACAACAATTCTTAAAATGATAAATCCATCGGATCGTTGTCAACATATAAATGAATTATTTAATCAAACTTTTATTCAAATGCATCTTCTTCGTCGTATTAAATATTATCATTTACCATGTCAAAAATATTCATTAAATCTTTCTTGTTTTTATGATGATACTCATATTTGTCTATGTTATAATTATGAACAAAAACGATTAGCAAATTGTTTTGATTTTAAACATAATATGAAATTTGATTGTCTTGGTCAAAGTGTTTGTGAAAATGAAGGTCAATGTTTTCAAGACACTCCAGATTGTCCACAAAGATCAATGTGTATATGTCCAACATGCTTTTATGGAACACGATGTCAATTTAGTTCAAGTGGATTTGGTTTATCACTTGATGGTATCTTAGGCTATCATATTCAACCATATATTAGTCTTAAACATCAGCCTAAAATTGTCAAAACTAGTTTAGCATTGACTATAATCTTTATAATAGCAGGATTGATTAATGGAATATTATCTTTTATTACATTCAAGAATAAAACTATATGTGAAGTTGGTTGTGGTTTGTATTTACTCGGTTCATCAATTACTACTTTACTTACAACGATTATATTTGGATTGAAATTTTGGACACTTATTTTTGCACAAATGGCACATATATCGAATCAATTATTTTTACAAATTCAATGTATATCTCTCGATTTTCTTCTACGAGTTTGTATTACTATGGATCAATGGTTAAATGCTTGTATTGCTATGGAACGTGCAATGACAATAATAAAAGCTACTCATTTTCATAAGAAGAAAAGTAAACAAATAGCTAAAATAGTTATTGTTATTCTTTTAATTTTTACCATTAGTACAGCAATTTATGATCCTTTCTATCGACGTTTAATTGATGAAGAAAATGAAGAAAGTAAACGACTATGGTGTATTACTACTTATACATCTAAATTACAAATATTCAATTCTATTGTACATACTTTTCATTTTACTGTTCCATTCGTTATTAATCTTATATCAGCGGTAATTCTTATAACAAAAAAATCTCGTCAACAATCAAATCTTCAAAATCGTCGAACTTATACAGTACATTTACAAGAACAAATACGACAACATAAACATTTATTTACTGCTCCTGTTGTATTAGTTATTCTTGCATTACCACGTGTAATGATTTCATTTGTATCAAAATGTATGAAATCTACAAATGATGCTTGGTTATTTCTTCTTGGATATTTTATTTCATTTATTCCACATATGGTTACATTCGTTGTATTTATATTACCATCAAAATTTTACAGACAAGAACTTCGTAAATCTCTCATCGCTTATCGAGCTACAATACAACGACATTTACCATTTACTATATGAAAGTAAATAAAGTGATTTTATAGAATATATTTATGAGTCTACTATTACTATTCGTTCTTTCTTCTTATTAATTCTAGTTTACTTTTTTTTTCAACACTTCTAAAAAAAATAAGGTAATTAAATATTTAAGCATTGTTACAAGATTTTAGAAATGTTTGAAACAATAAATTTATGAAGTCTGGAAAATATATGAGTCGAATTCGTAGGATTCAAAACTTTCAGCACTGCATCCGGTTGTATTCAGGACTGTGAAAGCCGACTTCTCATGTAATACTCTTTCAACTGTTGGTAGACATGAAGTTACACGGCTTATTTAACGTGTGGCATTAGCAGCAACAAAACGATACAAAGTGCTTAGCTCCCATCTCTACTATGAAATTAAATCTTTATCGTATAAAAAATGTATATAATTTTTTTTTCAGACTATTCATTCGTCTATCATATGAAGATTATATGACTATGAAACAAGTGTAAAATGTATATTGTTTTCTATCTTATTTTCATTATATGTTATATATTTGTCTTGTTGCTTTATTTTCTCTTCATACACGTTCATTAATGAAAACTGATTTGATGTTTTAGTTTTATTTTGATCAATGTTTTTTGATAGAAAAGATTTCAATTTCTTTGTAAAAGACTTGTCTGAAAATATTTTCTTTTGCCAAACTCTATTTTATCTTGTAATATGATGTTAAAATTCATCAAATTATGATGTAATATTTAACATAGATATGCTTAATATATTCACTTGCTTCTTGTATACACAACTTCATGTTTGAATTAATAAACGGAATCAAAATATCAATTTCGAACGATAATCAATTTTTGTAAATTTCAGTCAACAAGAATTGATCTATAAATTTTATAAGAGAATCTTTGTTTAAATGAGTGATGAATATATTTTATTTTAAAAATATAATTCAAGTGGCACTGTTTATAATGCATAGAATTTTCAAAAAACGAATTTGTTTATTATAACGGATGCTTCATAGATTTTGGTGATATTTTGATTTTGTCTTAGTGTTTTTACAATATTCTATAATGGACAGATAAACATCGAAGTCATAATCCAAGAGAATTTCCATGCAGACAAATAAATGGCAAAAACACCGTTTTGATGCATTGACGATGAGAATTGAAGATAACAACGCTATAAAACTCGTTTACTAAATAAATGCAAGAAATAAATGCGTGAAAACGGTTATTTCCCGTTTAACGAAGATATTAGAGTAATGAACATGTTTTAACGTCTGTATGCAAAGAAATTACAGAAGTTAATGCGTTTTAACACAGATATACCATACATTTTAATGAATTGGCATAGAAAAAAATTAATTGAAAAGAATATGCTTGTTAATACTGATTAATACAACATTCTATTCAAAGTACACTAAAGATAAAGAAAACATCTCTCTATTTATTATGGCTAACTGCTTCCATTTCGATTAGAGTACTGAAAAAAAACAAAAAGATTTATGAACAAGAACAAATTTAATATCAGTTCCATGTTGAAAAACAAGTTTTTGCATAATAGATTGTAAATTAGTAACTTATGTTGTTTCATGATAAGTTCCATACAATAAGTTTGTGCAAAAAAGATGTACGTATGTATGTTGCTGTCGATGAACTTTGCGATACTATTAAAAATATTGTCCTCGCTAGCATATTTATATACGTTTTTCTATGGAAAATAGTACAAAGATGTGTTAAATTATCCAAGGTAAGAAAATGAAAAGAAACAAATAACTCGACTTGAATCCTTGAAAAAACGGCCGGAAAAAGTTTGATGATTTATATAACAAAAAGATGATGTTCGATGTACAATAAATGCATTTAAACAGTCAAGTATGTTTAATTCTATTAATGTGATGATATATTTTAGTCGATAGCAGGTAAGCTTTTATCTTTATCTTATAATCCATTTTCATTGAATTAAATATACAAGAGAAGCAACAGAAAACATAAAGAATAGTTAATTCGTAAAGAAAAAATTCTAAAAATAATAAATATTTCGATTGTTTTTTTTTCTTTTGACCATTCACTTTTCCCTAGTTGATTATCTAAGTAGATTTCATTAGCCAATAGTAATCTAATGCTTCTGTGCGTTAATTTCATTCGTCGTAATATCGTTCTTTGTTTCTTTCTCTTTATTCCTTTGTGTCTCTCTCGTAATACACTAACAAAGTAAGTTGGAAACATTTGTATCATATGTATTTGTATAGTAATCATAATGATCAGTTGCTTAGAACATTTTTGACAAGGGTAATTTACGTTAGAATATTATTAAGATAATTAAAAATAGAAATTTTTGTATAAATAATTAGAATAAAAATTTCTTTTACTGCATGACAATAGAATTTTTATGTTTTGCCTAGGAATAAAGTTTAAAGTATTGAACACATTGAAAATATTTTTCACTGGGTCTTAATAAAGTTTTCGTCGCACACACTTAAGTCACAAGCTTTTGTATAGATCAAGAGACCATAAAACTCTTGCTTCATGTATATAGAATATTTTTGTTTGAATTAAATATAGAATTTTTTAGAGCAATGAGCAGATTAAATAAAATTATTGAGTAGTTATAGAATAGTCTTCACAATATATAGATGAGAAGCCTATAAGAATGAATGATTGCGATCTTATAATGCATGCTTACAGAATTTTTGATAAGTGATTTAGAAATAAAGTTTTTAAAAAGTGAACAGAATAACATCTTTTTATAGTTTTCAAACTTTACCTATCATTTTTAGGATATAGATAGTTTTTTTCATCGCTCTATTCATCGTGTAAAGTAATAGCAATATAACTAAATGAAATAATTTTAAGCAATTTTAAGTTTAACGTTCGTTACCCCTAGTTACGCTATTACGATTATTTGTATTTTAGATCCTCTTTCCATTTGCTATCATATGGTGATAGATTAGTAGCACATGAAATCCATTAAAAAATAAATCCACTAGGAGCAGCTATAGAAAGTAATCGGTGAATAATTGAGTATATGAGTGCTATAAAATACATTGAAATTTTTTTCAATATTGAATACTAGTTATTTTTTATTAGGAGATTTCTATGTATACTCTCACAGTTATCAGAAAAAAATGATTGTTACATATACATATATGTCTAAGTACAGCCGACTTCTTAAACAAAGTACATATACAGGAAATGAAAATAACATATGCAAATTCTGTTAAAAAATATGAATTGTATTTAGATATATATGCAGATCTAAAATCCTTTTTTCTTTCTCATAACTGTCAGACTACACATAGAAATCTTCTAATAAAAAAAATAACTAGTATTCAATATTGAAAAATTTTCCTGTGTTTTATAGCACTCACATACTCATTTATTAATCCATGAAAACGTAAATTTTCAATGTGTTTAAACACGTTCACTTTGAAAACGTGTTTCAACGCTTGTGTTTTCACTCACTATAACGAGTTCAAAGTGAAAAATAATTCAACTGTTAAAACGCCAAAATTCGAACATTTGTTGAAAGAAAAAATGCGTTAAAAAAAAATAAAATAACGTTCGTTATAACGCGTTTTTTACTTAATTTTGACTGCTAGGGTTAGCATTGAAATTGCATCCATAATAAGAAAAATCGATATTGGTAAACCTATTACAAACTTACGAAAGTTATTTTTAATTATTTTGATCTTGATATTATCGTGCTGTTATCTTCAGTTTTTATTGTCTGTGATATCGCGTATCAACCTGTGATAATGAATTTCTCTTCATATAAATAACATTTAATAATAATGAACGACAACAGTGACTAGAACTTTTTTCCATGAGTAACATAAAAAAAGGTGGCGAAACACGAAACGATGATATTAGGTCTTTCACAAAATTGAGTTTCTTATTTTCCATATAGTTAATGCAAGTGTCAAGTGTCGATCATCGTTCGAATTAAGCAGTTATATTTCACTTCAGCTCCGCACGGCTGTCTCAAAACTCTATTTCATCTATCACCTCACAGTCTCATGCTATGTGGTGTTTATAGGAATCTTTTTTTGCTCTTCCTTCTTCACCTCTTTTTATTTGATTTAAATATCAAATGGCGTATAAGAATATGAAAAAATATTGTTATTTTCCTGTTTCTGTTAGATGACACGGTTCGCTTGTTTAAGTAATCGAAGGATACCAATGACTAGCGGTGATAGTCAATCGACTACGGCATTGTCGAAAGGAAAAAAAGGGCTACACATTTCTACTTAGCTACCGTTGTGACACCAGAATAGATAGTCAATTTTCGATAGTAAGGATTAATCTTTGGCGACGCTCTTCTCATTTACAAGAAAAGGAGAAAAGTTTAAATTCAATCGACTTTTCTTTTTTTTTTTATTGAGAGCCAATTAAAACCGAACGAAATCTGTTTCCCCAAACTAAAAAAACAGATTTTTATCCATTTTGTTGGCACTTCTGTACATAACTAAGCATTAAATGATATCGTATATCGAAGTGAGATATGTGTCAAAGGTATCTACTATCTGTTGAGTTGTGGAATCCGAAAGAGTTTTCAAAAACATACGTTTTACAACCACTACTACTCAAATCGATTATAAATCAAATTATCTGATTAAAATTAAAATTTCTTATTAGTGTATTCGGAACATATGCTCGAGTCCATCCCAATTCACTCTTATTATATGCTTTTATCAAGAAATTTTTAAAGAAAACCGTTTGATATTAAAACTGATGAATGTAGAATTTCAAAGTTTTTCGATAGATAATCCTTCGATGTGAAGGATAATTGAAGTGTATTTTACTAATATCGATTCCATTTCGAGATCTAGCCAATTTTATGGCTTCATGATCCTTTTCTTTGTCTCACATTTTCTCTCGTTTGATTAAAATAAAATTCAATGCAGTTTCTCCATTATTTGTGATATGTAATGCAAGTTTCCACTTTTGTTCTAATTTGGAAAAAACTATGCTAAAAAGTTACTAATAGTAAGAAAAAATCGGAATATATAATGCACGTAACAAGTTAAAATAACATTCTTTTAGTCAATATTTAGTCATTTATTTATTTGGGAAGTATGTCATTAATGACAATAAAGCTTAAAATTTATTGATGAATTTTAGAACAAATTGGCTAATAAGGATCTAGCTGAAAATGTTCCAACAACTAATACAAGTTGTCGAATTTAACTATTATCCATTTCTGAAAAGAAGTCGCTTGGGCAGAGTTCTTATAACTTTTGAAGGGAAAGTCATAGAGAGCTGCAGTTTTCACCGTTGGATAGAGAACATCAG
>CAJNSZ010000110.1:67974-88537 GCA_905329745.1 Rotaria sp. Silwood2
AAAATCAATGGGAAAGCTTTATATGACCACTTTTATTTAATTAAAAACGTCAGATGAATACTTTCCCAATCTATTATTATTCGATCGTCTTTTCATTGATTGAATGTTCCTTTATTTTGTTCGATATGATAAATGCAGTCAATGATAATTCTGCAAGTACTTGTATCTTTTTTTGACAACTCTTATTCCTTTTTAAGTAATGTAACAACATCATCGAATTCTTCATCATAATCAATTGATACAAATGAACCAATAGTTTCAATATCTTGTTTTCCATGAACATTAAAAAAAAGTTTACTAACAACAAGTACTAACAATCGTCGTCAACAAAATGTTGAAAAAACAAATTCATTCATTATTCATTAAAGGGCAATTCAATTATCACAACTTTTATTTTCTTTGTGATTATCATCTTCGAAAGGGCTATTATTTAGATTATCTTGCACTATAGCATGATTATAATCTTCTCCACTTCAATGTTTTCTTTTTTTTATCGAAGTCATTGATGTGCTTGCATTCTTTTTCTTTTTTCCATTGCCCAAAACTTAACGATGCTCTTCGAAAGTACGAAAATAAAACAAAATAGTCTGATTTTAATCCAGTTTTCATCAAAAAAATCAATTAAAATCAAATAAATCTGTCTTGTAAAATGAAAAGACATGCTAACCATATGATTTACTGTATAATAATTCTAACTTATTGTGTCGACATTTTTTAAACTGACTAACCATCTAATAATATCATTTGTCAAAATGTGGCATTCATGTCAAAGACTCGTTAAATGTTGTACCTATCATAAAAGTCAATTGGAAAGCTTTATATGACCCCTTTTATTCAAGTTGATAATAATTCGAATCATTTGCTTGAAATAAAACTTTTTCCTTTCGTTCTTTTTTTAGATAAGTTGTCTAGTTTCCTGTCAGTAAGTTCTCTAGCATCATGTTTTTATCCATGCCTGTTGGTATTAGTAATATAAGCTCTATTGTATTCCAATCCACTCTAAATCCCATTGAACTTGAACAGATAAATAATTGATAGACCTTTGAATGCACCAATTGAAGAAGCCAACGCCAAACCGTTTTCTTCAAAAGCTATTCCATATAAAAATTAAATATTATTTCGATAGGTCGTCGCCAAGCCTCGGTCAGTGTTGCTTCGAATAACCTAGAGTGAATCTATGAAAACATTTTTTTAATTTTAACAATGAATTTTTACAGAAAATTGCATGGTGTTGGATCTCATGAATGGAAAACTCAAAGATTTTTGGATTGATAATTTTTTCGAGTTGAATGAAAGATTGTCATCGAATATTTCTATCGTTTATAGAAAAAACATCACAATAAATTACACTGCTGTTGTCCCAGTATCTAATTCATGCATCAACACACATATGTCCATCAGTTAATAGATTAAAGAGTTAATATTGATAAAAGCAGATTATTATGTTTTCCTAATTCTAAATTTATCATCAAACATATATTATTTTATGTAAATTACAGACATCATTCTTCTCAAATGCATTTTCAATTTTTATCCACTTATCCCTGTTGTTGAATTCATCGTCTATGTTAGTAAATTTCATTTAAGTTTTTTTGTTTAATATATGGGAAGATCTATCAACTACATAATAAACTCTTAAAATTGAAAAGCTTAATCAAGTGAGCGACTGAAAAATCGCCTAATAACTAAGGCTAGAAAAGAACTATCAGCTGCTATTATAATTCATATTTTTTCAGGAACTGCGTAAAAACTACGTCAATCTAGCAGGAAAAAACGATTTTAATTATATGTTATCATCAAATGAGAGGAAGTTAACCATTTTTCATGACTTTTACATAAAAAAAATAAGAAAAAGAAAATAGACAAAAAAAAGGACAAATAAAATGTGAACTCTATAAATAGCCATCCATCTATTCACTTGTCTCTATAATATAACTCGACTATGTTTCATATGAGATATCTATTCAGTTTTATTCTCTTACATTTGATTTTTGCTACTCCACAAATCAATCTTCATTATACAGAGTGGTTAAGTGAAAATGAAAGTAATAATGTATTACAACATGATTGTATACGTGTCCCTGCTTCTATTGACGAAGCAAATATTAAACATGAAATTATATCTTATTGTATGAATGATTTACCATCGAAATTTCATATCGAAAACAAGGATATTTTTCCAAAGTTTACTTTTGCTGAACTTTCGAAATTGAGTATTACTAGTGAACAATTATATGTTTGGTCAGCACCGATCGATCTTGTTGAACGCTATCAATTCTATTTAAATCTATTATTAACATCAAATGCTATACCTCTCGAAAAGCAAGTTTTCTTTAATTGTACACTACCAAGATTTGGTTCTATGTGTCAATATGAAATTATTTATTATCACTCAAATCATTCATCCTTATATGAAATTATTCATGAATATTATCGTTCATATGAATATAATCCTATCAATTTGACCTGTTATACTCATTTACAATGTAATCGTGGTCCTTTTCCAGCATGTTTAGATTGGAGTGAAATATGTGATGGACAAGTAGATTGTCTCGATGGTGATTTTGATGAAGAGCATTGTTGGCAACTTGAAATGAATGAATGTAATGATAATGAATATCGATGTAGTAATGGACAATGCATACCACAGTCGTTTTTTCGAGATGATATTAATACTCCTGATTGTCTTGATGATTCTGATGAAGTTCCAAAATATAGGGTAGCAGTTCAGTACTGTAACAAAGCAATACCATCATTTGGTTGCGAAGAAAAGATACGTCAGTATACTTTCGTGACAAAATCTTCTGTGTTACAACGCAAAGACTTACTATTGAAAGCAATCTATTCTGCTAAAGATAATTCGATATCTGAACAATGTTGGTCAGCATTTAAATGCCTCTTACAAGTACCAGGTTCAGAACGGCCATTTTGTCGTAATATTTGTGAAAGCTTCGTTTGTGTTGAGATCATACAAAACACATGTCCAGATATGTTTTATATGCCGAATGTTCCATTTTTTTTTGGTCACATTTACTTTGCACATACAAAAAATGATTCAATAATTTTGGCCAATAGACATTTTGCACCACCTTATCTATGCTATAACAATTCTCTTTATGATGAGTATTTTATTGATCACCCAAAAGTTTTTTTTCAAAATAGAACATGTTTCCGTTCTCCTCTGCGATGGTCTCATATGTCTTTCTCCACTGTATGGAATGTGAGATATCACATGCCGTTATACGCACTATACAAAGATTTGAAGCGATTTAATCTAATTATTAACTATACTGCTGAAATTTGTAATAGACCAAAAATGTACCAGTGTTTGAATTCGGTCAAATGTATCCCAACAAATCGTCTCATGGACAATAAAAACGACTGTCCTCACAAAGATGACGAAGACCTGACGCAAATGATTTACTCTAATTTAACAGAACTTTTAAGAAGCCATTTCAAATGTGAAATCGCTAACAATTACATACATCAATCGCTTGTTCAAAATGGAGAATGCGAATGTAAACTTGCAGACCAAGATTGGTGTGAAGATGAAGACTTTCATATTCACTATGTTCGAAAGAATATTTCATTTCCAACTATTTGTGATGAATTCACTGAACTCATTCCAAAAGCTATCGACGGACAAAATGAAACAGATGAAACAGAATGTGAACAATGGTCATGTAATAACATTTATACTCGTTGTGATGGTTTATGGAACTGCCCACGTGGTGAAGACGAAATTGGTTGTGATGTATCTTCAACCTTAAATTGTTCTGCAGATCATCACAAATGTGTTTCACCTGACACAACCCAACTTATATGTCTATCTATTGAGAAAGCCAATGATGGCAAGATCGATTGTCTTGGCGCTACTGATGAGCCAACATTATGTCAAACGAAATATCANTTCTCTAACATCATTTTTTTTGTCCATGTCTGTTGGTACTAGTAATATAAGCTCTATTGTATTCAAAGCCACTCTAAATCCCATTGAACTTGAACAGATAAATAATTGATAGACCTTTGAATACACCAATTAAGTAAGCCAACGCCAAACCGTTTTCTTGAAAAGCTATCCGATAGAAAAATTAAATATTATTTCGATAGGTCGTCGCCAAGCCTCGGTCAGTGTTGCTTCGAATAACCTAGAGTGAATCTATGAAAACATCTTTTTTATTTTAACAATGAATTTTTACAGAAAATTGCATGGTGTTGGATCTCATGAATGGAAGACTCAAAGATTTTTGGATTGATGATTTTTTCGAGTTAAACGAAAGAGTTTCATCGAGCATTTCTATCGTTAATAGAAATAACATCACAATAAATTACACTGCTGTTGTCCCAATATCTAATTTATGCATCAACACACATATGCCCCTCAGTTAATACATTAAAGAGTTCATATTGATAAAAGCAGATTATTATGTTTTCCTAATTCTAAATTTATCATCAAAAACATATTGTTTTATGTAAATTACAGACATCATTCTTCTCAAATGCATTTTCAATTTTTATCCACTTGTCCCTGTTGTCGAATGCATCTTCTATGTTAGTAAATTTCATTTAAGTTTTTTGTTTAACATATGGAAAGATCTATCAACTACATAATAAACTCATAAAATTGAAAAGCTTAATCAAGTGAACGACTGAAAAATCGCCTAATAACTAAGGCTAGAAAAGAACTATCAGCTGCTATTATTATTCATATTTTGTCAGGAACTGCGTCAAATCTACGTCAATCTAGCAGGAAAAACGATTTTAATTATATGTTATCATCAAATGAGAGGAAGTTAACCATTTTTCATGATTTTACATAAAAGAAAAAATAAGAAAAAGCAAATAGACAAAAAAAAAGGACAAATAAAATGTGAACTTTATAAATAGCCATCCATCTATTCACTTGTCTCTATAATTTAACTCGACTATGTTTCATACGAGATATCTATTCAGTTTTATTCTCTTACATTTGATTTTTGCTATTCCACAAATCAATCTTCATTATACAGAGTGGGTAAGTGAAAATGAAAGTAATAATGTATTACAACATGATTGTTTGCGTGTCTCTGCTTCTATTGATGAAGCAAATATTAATCATGAAATTATATCATTTTGTATGAATGATTTACCATCGAAATTTCATATCGAAAACAAGGATATTTTTCCAAAGTTTACTTTTGCTCAACTTTCGAAATTGGGTATTACTAGTCAACAATTATATGTTTGGTCAGCACCGATCGACCTTGTTGAACGCTATTAATTCTATTTAAATCTATTATTAACATCAAATGCTATAGCTCTCGAAAAGCAAGTTTTCTATAATTGTACATTACCAAGATTTGGTTCTATGTGTCAATATGAAATTATTTATTATCACTCAAATCATTCATCTTTATATGAAATTATTCATGAATACTATCGTTCATATGAATATAATCCTATTAATCTGACCTGTTATACTCATTTACAATGTAATCGAGGTCCTTTTCCAGCATGTTTAGATTAGAGTGAAATATGTGATGGACAAGTAGATTGTCTCGATGGTGATTTTGATGAAGAACATTGTTGGCAACTTGAAATGAATGAATGTAATGATAATGAATATCGATGTAGTAATGGACAATGTATACCACAGTCATTTTTTCGAGATGATATTAATACCTCTGATTGTCTTGATGATTCTGATGACGTTTCAAAGTATAGAATAGCAGTTCAGTACTGTAATAAAGTAATACCATCATTTGGTTGCGAAGAAAAGATACTTCAGTATACTTTCGTGACAAAATCTTCTGTGTCACAACGCAGAAACTTACTATTCAAAGCAATCTATTCTACTAAAGATAATTCGACATCTGAACAATGTTGGTCAGTATTTAAATGCCTCTTACAAGTACCAGGTTCAGAACAGCCATTTTGTCGTAATATTTGTGAAAGCTCCGTTTGTGTTGAGATCATACAAAACACATGTCCAGATATGTTTTATATGCCGAATACTCCATTTTTTTTCGGGCACATTTACCTTGCACATACAAAAAATGATTCAATAATTTTGGCCAATAGACAGTTTGCACCACCTTATCTATGCTATAACAACTCTCTTTATGATGAGTATTTTATTGATCACCCAAAATTTTTTTTTCAAAATAGAACATGTTTTCGTTCTCCTCTGCTACAGTCTCATATGTCTTTGTCGACTGTATGGAACGTAAGATATCACATGCCGTTATACGCACTATACAACGATTTGAAGCGATTTAATCTCATTATTAACTATACTGATGAAATTTGTAATAGACCAAAAATGTACCAGTGTTTGAATTCGATCAAATGTATCCCAACAAATCGTCTCATGGACAATACAAACGATTGTCCTCACAAAGATGACGAAGACCCGACGCAAATGATTTACTCTAATTTAACAGAACTCTTAAGAAACCATTTCAAATGTGAAATCGCTAACAATTACATACATCAATCCCTTGTTCAAAATGGAGAATGCGAATGTGAACTTGCAGATCAAGGTTGGTGTGAAGATGAAGACTTTCATATTCACTATATTCGAAAGAATATTTCATTTCTAACTATTTGTGATGAATTCACTGAACTCATTCCAAGAACTATCGACGGACAAAATGAAACAGATGAAACAGAATGTGAACAATGGTCATGTAATAACATTTATACTCGTTGTGATGGTTTATGGAACTGTCCACGTGGTGAAGACGAAATCGGTTGTGATGTATCTTCAACCTTAAATTGTTCTTCAGATCATCACAAATGTGTTTCACCTGACACAAATCAACTTATATGTCTGCCTGTTTCGAAAGCAAATGCTGGCAAGATCGATTGTCTTGGCGCTACTGATGAGCCAACATTATGTCAAACGAAATATCAAGTAGAATTTTACGAAAATTTTTACTGCATGAGAGGAAACCAAAAGTTATGTATTTCTTCTGCCGAGCTATGTGATGGTTACACATTTTGTGATCATGATAATGATGATGAAAAATTTTGTGTAAACAATCGCTCAAATGAATTTATCAGTGACGCTATTTGTGATTTGTCTAATTCTGCTGTTCGTTCTGATGTCGAACAATTTTTATGTCATGAAACAAAGAACAAGATAAAGCAACAAATTAAGTATTTTTCATTGGACAGAGTGAGCAAATCTGAAGAAGATCAAACTAAGAATGTGGCAAAACCGGCATTTTTAACTTCATCGATCATCAAACTATCTCATCAGCATGAACCTCGATGTCATCGTGGTTTTGATTTACGTATATGGTTAAACAATCAGAAAAACTCAACAACAGATGTATATCTTTGCCCACCTAGTTTTTATGGTGATCAATGTCAATATCAAAATCAACGAGTAAGTTTGACTATTAAATTTCGAGCATTATCAGATTCTTGGTCCACCTTATTTGCAATAATTATTTCACTTATTGATGACAGTGATGAAAGAATTATTCACTCATATGAACAATTCACTTATTTGTCGATAAGAGATTGTGAGACGAAATTTAATATTTATTTGCTTTATTCAAATCGACCAAAAAATCAAACAAAACATTATGCAATACATGTTGATATCTATGAAAAAGTTTCATTATCCCATCGAGGAAGTTTATTATTTCCAATAATATTTTCATTTTTACCTGTTTATCGTGTGGCATATAAAGTTGATATTCCTCGAAATAATGAAAACATTAAAAGTTGTTCGAACTCTGCATGTATTCAGGGAAAATGTATCATGTATTTAAATAAGTGATCATTCAAGAAGGAGGTACAGGATAAGGTGGAGGCATATCGAATGATTCTATACATTCAAATACTGAGGCAAGACTTTTTTTTCTTGTGTCACACAACTTTCATTGCAACTTTCAAGATTAATTTGATTCAACGAGCATTATTCCACATACATTCATGTGTTCATCTGATTCATTATATATTGGTGTCTCTGCGTATAATCGATCTGTATGCGTTTGTCCTGTTAATAAATTTGGTTATCAATGTCTCCTTGATAATACGATTTGTGAAATGGAGAAGAATCTGACATGTCAAAATGGTGGTCGTTGCATTCCTGCCGATGAATATACGATATCAAACAGAAAATTTATATGTATTTGTTCAAAAGGTTATAGTGGTGATCGATGTGAAATAGTTGATAAAAAAATTATTCTATCATTTGGAAACGATATTGTTGTATCTCAATCAATATTTATTCATTTCATTCAAGTCATAAATAATGGCACACCCATTAGAACAACTACTTTTCGAACAATTCCTCTTACACAACAGTTACTAACAATTTATTGGTCACAACCATTTCATCTTATTTTCATTGAATTTCTAAATAAAATTTATTATTTAGCTGTTATTCAAAAAACGTATGAACGATCAACAACACTTACTACAATGATAAGGCCATCAAATTTTTGTCAACATATAAATGAATTATTTAATGACACATTTATTCAGATGCACTTGATTCGTCGTATCAAATATTATCATTTACCATGTCAAAATTATTCGTCAAATCTTTCTTGTTTTTATGATGATAGTCATATTTGTCTATGTTATGATTATCAACAAACACGTTTAGCAAATTGTGTTGATTTTAATCATAATATGAAATTTGATTGTTTAGGTCAAAGTGTTTGTGAAAATGAAGGTCAATGTTTTCAAGATACTCTAGATTGTCCAAAAAAATCAATATGTATTTGTCCATCATGTTCTTATGGAACACGATGCCAATTTAGTTCAAGTGGATTTGCTTTATCACTTGATGCTATCTTAGGCTATCATATTCAACCGAATATTAGTCTTATACATCAACCGAATATTGTAAAAACTAGTTTAGCATTAACGATAATCTTTATGGTAGTAGGATTTATTAATGGAGCTTTAGCTTTAATTACATTCAACAATAAAACTATATGTGAAGTTGGTTGTGGTTTATATCTATTAGGTTCATCAATTACTACTTTACTTACAACTATCATATTTGGATTAAAGTTTTGGATACTTTTACTTGCACAAATGGCACTTATATCTAATAGGTTATTTTTACAAATTCAATGCTTATCTCTGGATTTTATTTTACGAATTTGTCTTAATATGGATCAATGGTTAAATGCTTGTGTGGCGATGGAACGCGCAATGACAATCATAAAAGCTATTCATTTTCGTGAGGAAAAAAATAAACAAATAGCTAAAATAACTATTGTTATTCTTCCAATTCTCGTTATTGGTACAACAATTTATGATCCTTTTTATCGACATTTAATTGATGAAGAAAATGAAGATGATAAACGAATATGGTGTATTATTACTTATCCGACTAGTATAAAAAAATTTAATTCTACTATACATACTTTTCATTTTTTGGCTCCATTCATTATTAATCTCACATCAGCTGTTATTTTCATAACAAAAAAATCTCGTCAGAAATCGAATCTTCAGACTCGTCAACCTTATAAAGAACATTTAAAGGAACAAATTTGTCAACATAAACATTTATTTACTGCTCCAGTTGTATTAGTTATTCTTGCATTACCACGTTTAATCCTTTTATTTGTATCAAAATGTATGAAATCAACATATGATTCATGGTTATTTCTTGTTGGATATTTTATTTCATTTATTCCATCTATGCTCACAGCCATGTTGTTTATAGTACCATCAAAATTTTACAAAAAACAACTTCAACAAACTCTCACTGTTTATCTTACTAACATCCAACGACATTTTAAATCTATTATATAAAAGTAAGTAAAAAGGGATTTGTTGAAGATATCGATTAGCTGAATTAATGAGTCGGTTTTTTTTCTTGTTAAATTAATTTTACATTTTTCTTATGATTACCAAACAAAACAGAGCAGATAGATATTTAGTAGAGTTATACTAGACCACTACCTAAATCAGTTGCAGCTAAACATTTTTTAGAATTTTCCATGTCAAATGAGACGTCATATCATATGGGATTAGCTCATAAAAATTTATAAAATTCCCTATGCCAATAATAATCACAATAACTTTTAACTTCTATTATAACGTGTGGCCCAGAATAAATGGCATACTTTGTATTTCGTGAATATCTTGCTTAGTTTTGTTTGTGGAGAGCTGAGACTAGGATCAAAAGATAGCCCGTTGAATTCTCTACAAGAATGGCATGAATCTTTATTCTGTACAAAACAAAGCAAAATATAAAAGTAAAAATACTCAACACATCCAAAAGAGTCAACTTTCTAAGCTGAAAAATGGTTTTTTAGATTTTTTTTCGTTGGCTACCAATGACAACAATAAACTAATATAGGTATTTTGTAGCCCTTGAAAATCTCTATCGATCGATCTTAATTTGAAAATTATCATGCTCATTCTTGCGGCATATGTCAATAATCTTCTTTTACAGATTTAAGACCAATTAGCTGTTTCATTCTGCGATTTTACAGCTGCTGGAAAAACACGTATAACTACGCCAAAACAGCATCTTTTGGGTTCAGATTTTCTTTTTTTTTATGAGAAAGGACCACTGTAGCAAATTCAGTGGCAACAGTTGAGCTGAAATTCTCTTCTTCAATTCAGCTGTCGAAAAATATTAGATTTAAATCATTGTGAATAAGATTTTGAATAGAGTTTTGAAAAGTCTGCCTTTTTGACCCTGACGTTAATTACAAGGAGCTGTGAGCTACATGAAGAAAAAGAGCATGCTTCAAAATACTCCGAAACATCTTTATAACCGTTTTCTTCGTTTTCAAAATTCTAAAAAAGGCTCCAAATAACTTTATTTAAAAGATTGTTTAGAAAGTTGGCCCTGTTGAATGTATTGAGTACTTTTGTTTTTATATTATTCCTTTTTTTGTACAGAATAATGTTTCATACTGAACTTGTAGAGAATTCAACGGGCTATCTTTTGATCCTAGTCTCAGCTCTCCACAAGCAAAACTAAGCAAGATATTCACGAAATACAAAGTATGCCATTTATTCTGGGTCACCCGTTATTAATTTTTTGTGCCTCAAAAAATAAATCGAGTTTCTAGAGGCGCTCGATTTTTTGCGTCGTTTAAGATACTACTTCCAAGGCAAACATAAACATATAAAGGGCTATTTAGATGATAATCAATTTAGTAGTTTTTATTACAGTATACCATAATATGAGAGTAAGATAAAAACATGTTTGAGATTTACGCAAAAGTTCACATTACATCAAATATATTTTCTCGAACTCCTTTGTTTACAAAAAACTCATCTGCATTATTTTCCAACATTTTTCTGAAAAATCTTATCGTTGTACTACCTCTGAGAGCTGATTCTTGACACTGATTATTAGTCCAATGCGCACTCATTGTGGTTCTTACTAAAAGCTGTTGCGCGTAATTTTGCTTTTTTGAGNTTTGAGTTATATATTAAAATATGCAGGCTTTGAAGCACTGTTAGGAACTAAATTCTATTTTTTTGTGAGACATTTAGATTCAACTATGCTACAGGCAAATTAGTGGTAAGGTGACACTCATGAAACATAGACGTCTTCTTCCTCATGAAGCCACGTTCAATTTCTAACATTTATTGTAATAACTACTGACGTATTCAATTTTAAACGATGAACTTATAAAATCGTAATAATATACGAGTAGAGCCTGTCAGTCGCCATGTGCGGATACGAGATACTTTTTCCGACTTTTTGTATTGCATAACTAGTACAACTTAGTGTTGTTAGATAACTAGAGCACGTTTCGTCAAAAAGTTTTGGAGCCCTTTGTTACAAAGTTGCAAGAATCGAATCTTAGTCGAATTTGGTTGGCTCTAGATTTGAGATCAACGCGACGCGGTCTACATAATGTTTTAATCGTTGATAGATATATAATCATATGATACTTTTTACGCATCGCATCAGCAGCTACAAAATTAACATTTGATTGTATGTCTATCAAAGATTGAAACAGTAATATGATTAAAGGCTATCATATAAAATGCTCGTATTCAATTTTTGAGATAAAATTGAATTGTTATTGTAATAAAAATGTAAATAATATCTTTTCACGTTGTTCATTTGGGTATCATATGAAGACTGTATGACTAGGATAGAAGTTTAAACAATTTATTGTTGTCTCTACTGTGCCATTATATTTTATAATTGTGTTTTTTGAATCGGAATGTTAAAACCGATTTATAAAAGCGTTTTCTAGAAATCTTTATTTTTCATCAAAGTCTACTTAACGTTGTTATGCAATGTTGTATATTAGCGAATTGTAATATGCTTTTGAATATAGTTATGCTTAACCTATTCTCTTATGTCGTGCATAAATAGCTTCGTATTTGCATTGGTAAATGAAAAAACAAACATTGATGTAGAACTAAGACCATTGTTTTTATTTCATTCAAGAAATAAGGATCGAAAGAATATCATACCCTGCATTGATCACGAATATTATGTTTTTCAGAAAAATTTCATAAATTCTCTCCACAACATCCGTTCGAACCAATTTATATTTTTTAGAATAGAGTAAATATCGTTTGCTTTTTCAAACTATTTTATTTCGAAAATCCATTAGTCATTGATGAGTAATAATAAGATAACATGGAATTTTTTTTTGTATACATATAATTTAACATCAGTGAGTCGAGCAACGCAAAAATAAATTTTAGATAAACCAACCATTGATTTATCTTTTTGTTCTTTCTAAATGAAAATCATTATTTTATTTTTAATAAAATATGACAAAACATCAAGATGAAAAATTTTAGATGTTCTTTTTTCTTTTGGGTTAAATTTTCGGTCATTGCGAGACCATCATCAGAACAAGATTGTAGTGTAGTTAAATGGGTGTGGGTGTAGGTGTCAGAGATGGGATCGGTTGGCATTTTTACCAAACCGAACCGACCGTAACCGACCGAATTTCAAAAGTTTCGTAATCAAACCGAGTTTAGAGAAAGCGAAGTTTAGTTTATGTTAATTAGGGTATTAGTGCTTTATAAATTAGCAATTTTGCTGTTAATTCACGAGCGCAGAATATTTTCTTTTTTTCATGAGTGTTGTTTCATATAGACATGCACCAAATGTGATTCCAGACAAATCGAAATGTTAGAATTGACTGGGTTTTAGTTTGCATTTGAGAAGATTTGGCTTCACTCGGATCTAATATACCTCCCATAAGAATTTCAGATTTTCGGCTTGAAAATCTGTTACATCTAGGGAAATCTTTGTATGATTTAAGTCCAGTTTTTTTCGCTCTATCCGATAGGGGCACTAGATTTCCTCTAACATTTAAAAAAATTCTAAGATTTGACAGAATTTTACGGGGTGTGGGTATGATGATCAAAGATCTGAGGCACGAGATAAGCGCGTACAGCCACACCCACATCAGTGTCAATTGAAAATAAGTATTAATCACAAAACAAAGAAACTGCTAGAAAAGGCAAAATTTTACTGTAGTTTTCTAAAATCTCGAAACGAAGGGTTTTAGATAATCCACTTGCCGGGTCACATTTTGGACATGTCTTGAAAACTCAATTGCTATGAACAAAATTTTACTGGAGAATATTATTAAAAGAAAAATCAGCCAAATGTCTTCAACCATCGAACAGATATTTCTGTTTACTTTTTGAATGAACTTTTACACAACTTACAATGTCAATCATGTTTTCTTTTGATGATCCAGCAATGTTCTAGACTTTATTGTTCTTCACACTCAAACTCGTCATGAAACAAAAAATAGGAATGTTAAAATAGTCAGTTAATTAAAAGATATCAATGATTTTCGAAGTATTCTGTTAAATAATCTTGAATTGCTTTTGAATCACGTTTAAGTACTTTAGCACTCCTATGAATCGTTTCAACAACTTTTTAAACTTTTCTTATAACAATTGGTGTATTAACTGAATCAAAAAATGATTGAATTTCACTGGTGACGTTTTCATCGACAAAATCCAGTAAACAACACTCAATAAAACAAATAAATAAGTGCATGATCAACCGAAAAACGAAGTAGAATGGATAACTGTTAACATAAGCCCTCTCGAAAACAATTAAATTTTCAAGTAAAAACCTCGTATAGATTGTTTGAAAGTGTATCATGCTACTAGGTGATAGTCATATAGTACTTGTTCAATTCAACTGAAATAATCACTGATCGTCATATGTGTAGTCGAGTCGATTATTATTGATAACCAACTGTGCAACAAGTTCTAAGCATGGCTGGCTTGTCCACATGGTTTGGAGTATTTTTGTAACTGATATTCAATAGACTTTAATAAGAGTATTGTAATATCGACGAAAACGAATATAATATTTTAGCTGAGCATCTCAAATAGAGTGAAGTTAACTTGATTTCTAATATTTTTACAAACAGCTTTTCTTTTTCATTGAAAAATGATCTTGTCATTCAACAGCTCTGTTTTCTTTAAGTTTCAAGCTATTCGAAAGTCAACTATCGAATGCTTGATTATGATCGTCAAAACAAATTTGATGAAATCTATTATCTTGAAAGAAACAGTGAAAGTACTTTTGAAAAACATTTCAATCAACTCAACTTTAAGTGCTCATGCAGAATATTATTGCCGTTTTCACACAGGTACTAATTTGCTTATCAAAATCTACGAAATAATAATTACAAGTAAGACTCCTAATCAAATCGCGCGCATATTCTCCGGAAGATTTTTCTGATTGGTAAGTATTTTCTACGCAATATCTATTATTCGACTTTATGGTCATGCATGCAGTTAGTAGATAAGAAGAACTGACTATTAAAAATAGTTGAATTCAATGTACATCTATCGATCATTGACTATTCCAGTTGATTTCGACAAATGCTTCATGATTAATATAAAAATTAAGATTCTCAACGGAATAAATTTTAACAGAAATCAACTTTTCTTCTATTAAATTTACTTCACAAAAACGAATAAGAAAGCGACTCTTTTCTCCAAAACGTTCCGCAAGTTTCAGCCAATCATTTTGTAGAAATTTCCAAGCTATATCTCGACCAATACGACTTGATGTACAACCAACAAGACCTAAAGGTGAATCTTGCATTCGGACATCATCCTGCAGTAAGAAACAGAATCCAAAAGATATAGATATTTATATAGGATATTTTAAATCATACGCTTTCAAATATAAATTGTAAAGTCTTTTCAATTATATTCGGATCTACTGATTGACCCATTGCACGCAGCAATCGAACTTTTTCTTCTGTCATATCAGCTGCTTTATATAATTTTCGAAGTTCTTCTTGAGTACTTTCATCTCCATAACGTGAACAAATAGCATAAACAGCTTCACGAATATTTGGATCAATTAAATCTCCATTTAGATGACATTGAAAACGTCTTTTAGCTTCATTGATTACAGCTTTATCATCTGATTTACCCATCATATTTAAAATCATTGGACGTAACATAACTACAAGAGGATTTTCATTTTCTTTGGTATCCCAACCAAATTTTGTTTTTGTGTTGATGAAAGAACATGTGCTCGACATTTTTTAAACTGATCAAAATAATCTGTATATTCAATTAACGATGATAAATCATCAATCGTTGATACTAAAAGTAAGAAGATTAAACAACAAATTTGAAGTTAGTCTTTTATGATGTTTGTGATTATCTTTTACCTATCGATTTCCAAACAGTACAATTATCTTCATTTTGATATGATAAGATTAATTTAAGATAATCTACAAATGATTGATGACCAGCATTACATAAAGCAGCAACATCATCTTGAGTCATAAGACGATCTTGTGAACTAAGTTTTTTGTCAGCTATAGATTCCTTTAAATTACCTAATGTTGTTGATTGATATTTAACACGATAAAGACCAATGGAATGATAATTTAATTTAATCCAATCATTTTCAGATACATTCTCTAATGTTATTGTTATTTCAGGTTGATCCATTAATATTTGTTTTGCAATTAAATTTGGATTTGATTTTGTAAAAACAGTTATGCGAATTTTCCATTGAAGATTTTCATTATCAACACTACCATCAGCAATAAAACGTTGTTGTTTTAATTTGAGAATACGGGTATTATTTGGTTGTTTTTCTTCGATGACAGTTACAAGTGGATAACCCTAAATAATAGAATAAACAAGAAAGATTTTTTTTAAATATATGAATGATATCATGATTCAACAAGTTTTCAGTTTATACTCATAGATCAAAATCTTGAGCATCATGTATAATTGAAAGCATAAACAATGGAAGGTGTAGATTTGAAAAACGTAAGCTTCGTATAAAATACGATTCTGAGATTTGGTCAGATATGAATCTGACGTTATTTGATTAGACGAAAGTTATTTTAGTACAGGCATTGGAGCGCTTTACTTGTTTCTCTATCTATTGACATAAACAAAATTGTGATATAAATAAAGCCTGATATCCTTGTCACCATGATTATTAATGGCATTTATTATTGTATTTAAGTAGATCGGTATCTACAATAGATAGATCGAGCATTAAACCTTTTGCTCCTAAGACAAAGTATCTATCTTTTCTTGCATGGCATTATCATTGATTCCTTTTGATTGAGTAAACATACAGCTCTGACAATTGAGTCTTATGCAAAAAAAGAAATAATTAACTAAGTATAATTCAACAGTCAATAGTAGCCTAATGGCATATATGTAAAGCAAAATTTGATTAAATTGGTTCAATTTAAATAATGTCAACATTCATATCGTCGAAGAAAATAAATGTATCTTATATCTATTGTAAAAATTTGAAAATTCTTCCATTTAAAGAAAAGAAATAAAATAGCGTCGTGTGTTTTATGTCAACAATAGAACTAAATAGTATAAAACAATTTTGCTATCTAAGTTTCGTTCAATTCTACGCTAAAGTAATACGTAAAAAAATGTACTTATATTAACAAACAAATTCTACTGATGTTTATCAATTTTAGATTGTGTTTGTCAATAGAAAGTGATAAAACTATAGTAGAATGCTAAAATGACTCGCGCCTATACCTTATTCATATGAAATTGTGATTATTTTGTTAGATTTTTTTGTCTTAAGACTATATTATTTGAGAATGTCTTGAAATTTTAATTCAAATAAATTATTTCTTGGTAACATCAGTGCAAAGTCGAATAGTTTTTAAGAAGAGTTAATATTTCAAGCAAATCTTGTTTCAAACTGAAAACCACAAAGTTTTGTCATCATATCAAGACTTTATATGATAAGAACATCAACACGAATACTTTTAGCATTCTACTCGTCTCATCATATTCTATTCAAAAGCAAAACTGAATTGTGTAGTAGACGAGTTATACTGAAAACAGCCTGCCATTGATATTCAAAAAAATTTTACCCTACAAGAAAGTACCACTGTTAACTATGAAATCGTTCTAAATTGCTAAATTATAGTTCAATGAAGAATGAATATTTTATACTAAAATCACTGTTGTTTCCAGTCTATCCAACGAAATTTTTAATTTAAATTCGTACTAGAATACATACGTTGAACAATATAACAAAGAGGTATGAAAAACAAAGTTCAATATCATTATCATACAAAAATTAAAATTCAGAAGAAAAAAATAATCAAATTAAATACTGAGAGTGTATAACTTCTTTGACATGACATATCTGCAACGGTAATTATCCATCCACGCTTCACGTAATTATCGGTATAGTATTATCAGATGCAAAAGTGTCACTGTAAAAGTATTCGTGATCACAAATATCATACGGAAACATCATCAAATAAAGGTCACATGTCATTAGAGCCCGTCGGGTCCGACATTTTTGGACCCGATACCGGACCCGATAAACAGAGAAGTTTTGGAGCCGGACCCTATCCGACGGGCTCTAAATGTCGTAAAGCTTCACAATTACGCGAATAGTCGATAGATTAGATTCATATGCATAATATCGAATGTTTGTTATCAGATCTAAGGTTACCCAATGAAAATTAGCGTTTGTGAAGATAATGTTAAAAATTTTAAGCGTGCTTCGGAATTTTCTACATTTCTCTGATATGTTTTAGAACAGTTTTTCTATTCATTTCTATGTTCTCTGGATTTAATTTGATTAACAAAGATCCTTTTATTCTTGTGAAATAAATTACTAAAATTTGTACATACCATTTGAAGTGTCCATGATGACATAACTTCATTAACTGGTTTATTCGATGCTTGAGATAAATGTGACCATAGATTCACCGTTACTGTATTTTTATAACTATACTCTGTCAAATAATTATGAAGGCCTTTTCGAAAAGCATCATCACCAATATAATCATGTAGCATACGAATTACGGAGGAGCCTTTTGAATATGAAATAGCATCGAAAATTCCATCGATTTCAGCAGGATGTTCTATACTCAAAACCTATTATAAGTATAAACAGAAGCATTAAAAACCTTTACCAATAGGTACTTCAATTGGATGTGATGATTTCAATGCATCATGTATAAGAAATCGTGCAAATGTATCAGCAACAAATTGTGTCCAAATATCAAATTCAGGATAAAATTTATCAACAGCTAAATATTCAATCCATGAAGCGAATCCTTCATTAAGCCCTAAACAAAATAAAAATCCAAATCTAAACATACAGCAAATCTTTTATTTTTCTTACATAAATCAGTCCACCAGTCCATAGTCTACAAGTAAAATGAAACAACATTGAATCATATTATCTATTTTCAAAACTAATAACATACAACTAAGTTTCCAAACCATTGATGTGCAAGTTCATGAGCAACAACAATTGTTACATGTTGACGAGTTTCCATAGATGAGAATTTTGGATCAATTAAAAGTCTCATTTCATGATAAGTAACTAACTAAATAGCAAATAAACCGAAAAACAAAACGTATTGGTCGAAAGTTAAACAGTAACTTACACCCCAGTTTTCCATGGCTCTGAAAAAAATAGACAAAAATTCATTATGCAAATTTTTAAAATCTTTTCTTACGCGGAATCAAAATCTGAAATAGCGATTTGGTCAGCTTTAGCTATTGGATATTTAATATTAAAATATTCAGCATAAAATGGTAAAACTTTTGAAGCAATATCCAATGCAAAACGACCATGCTCTTTTTTGCCTACTGGTGTGTAAACTTTCATACTAACACCATTGGAATCTTTTATTTCAACATAATCATATTCACCAACAACATAAGCAACTAAGTATGTACTCATTATTGGTGTTCGATCAAATTTTGTTATTTTCCATTCTTTATTATCAGAAAATTCACTTTCAGATTTTATTGGCTAGAATAACAAAGAAAAGAAAATAGGTTTATAATTTTAATATTTCAAAAATAAATTCATTGATGTCAATATAGAATAATTCGTGAAATCAATGCGTAAGATATCAAGGGCAAAAATAGTAGATGATCGCATTCTGTGAAGTTCTAGATATAGACAGATTGAAGTAGTACATTGAGATGAACACCAGACGTTTTGATTTCAATTGAGAGATAAGAAAATATCATGAAAACAGCAAGTCAAACACTCAAATAATAGATCTCGTCAAGAAATATTTTCCCTTACACTTACTGTGTTTGTCTTTTCGAAATTTAAGAAAATAAAGGTACATTTTTCTCGTGGAACTAGCACCACTAATATAATAATCAAGTTCTTATTTGAATACCTATAGTTATCTAACTTTTTCTTGAACAATCTTATTCTCTCCACTGAAGAAAAAGTCATATGAAATAAGTTGCGCTTGTGTATGTGTTTCTGGTAGATCAACAGAACATTCTGTAACATGAACGTAACAGGATTCTGAAGAATCAGATACTTTCATGTTGAAATATCAGTCAATCGGATGCTTTCAATCTCTGGTACTTGAGAAATACCCTTTTGTGATGTTGAATATCAACTAGTCACAGTTATATGTTGTGTTTCTTTCGATCAAATAGACTTTTCGAAGCGGAAAATCACCGACTAAGATGTGTATGCTTTCATGGTCTTCTCGAGTCACATTATACTATCGCTGAGAGATTCTGGAAATTGAGATCGTTTTCACTTTATTATCTTGATTTATTTAGAGCACTATTGTTTCAAAGTGAGAAGGAAGATAAAGTGAATCCGTCTGCATCTATGATGTTGATTTCTATTTACTTTCGTTTGATTGGTCATTTTCTTTTCGACAGTGATATTTCTTAAAAGTTGATGCAACGTACTACATCCACACAGTGTTTTGCTATAGCCCTAGTGTTTCCATTTTTGAATCTAGAGTCTTATCATTGATAGCGACCTAATTTTTGTGAAACTATTCGAACGATTACTATGCTAGATCTTAAACAGAAATGGATGATCTTTTGTGTAAGATGATTATAACGCGTGGATGATTATAGTCACGAATGGTATTCTTATGCGCAGCTACAAACGCTCAGCTACTGAATTCATCCGTGCCATGTATATATATTTGCTTCTCATGAAATTTGTCATAAATCCAACACGTATATGGAGTACTTCATCAACATTCAATTGAAAATGGATTGTGATATAAGGTACATTTTCTCGAAATATTCGGTCACGAGTTATTCCATTATGAATCGAACAAAAATAGCGTAGTTGTATAATAGAAGAAGATTATATGTT